>CALSBV010010223.1:3737093-3747507 GCA_943590825.1 Bovichtus diacanthus | reverse complement strand
TAATAATAATAATAAATATATAAAATAATAAAACCTGCAAAGCTAAGTTTTAAGTTTATGTAAAAGGATCAGCTACCTTTTTATATAAAGACTTTGAGCATAAAAGACAACGTTTTTATCCCAGCACTGAAGAACAACAAATCTGTGTTGAAGCTGGAAGTCACTCCCTGTCTCTGGCTTTCTGTCTGCAGGCAGTACAGTGTTGGTTTTGAGATGGTGACGGTGTCAACGGTGGGCGATCCGGGCCCGGCTGCCTTCCAGAAAAAGACTAGTGGAGATTACAGGTACAGTAGCTTTGACATTCACAAATACTGTGGTGGTTAGGAGGTGCTGACCACAGATCAGGCATCAGCAATGATCAGTAATCAGTATATATTATATTATATTATATTATATTATATATATATATATATATATATATATATGTGTGGTCTGTAGATAACGTGTCTTTATCTACATGCTGTACATTGTTCTTCACTGTATAACTTTAGATTCAGTCAAAGAAATTGACATTGTAAACGGGGGGAGAGGTTCTGCAGCTAACCTAATCTGACCATCCTGCCGAGCCTGAAAGTCTCTCCCTTTTCCAGGTGTGGCTTCTGCTACATGGAGGCGGACTATGTCCCAGCAGGCCTCTACAATGTCATCCCCACCACCTTCCTGCCCAAACAGGAAGGACCCTTCTTCTTGGACTTTGGCAGCACCTCGCCCCTCAAGGTCTCGCAGCTCCAATGAAGAAGGAGCTGCAGAGAGGACGGGGCAGGGACTGGGAGAGAGGTACATGCAAGGGGGGAATCATGGGATATTTCTGAAACTGTACTTTGGATGTTACGAGGTGTCAAGGCCTCAATAAAACACAAAGAATGTGTCTCAGCCTTGAACTCCAAAATGAGCATCATGGCGACCTGGAAGCAAAACATTTTCTTCAGGTTCTGTTTTGCTGCAGACAGAACCACACCGGTCCAGAAGTGCATTCTTACAACTTGCTCTTCCTGTTGATGCTGGCAGCGGTGATGCAAGACTTTATTTTGCAGTGTGAAGAATTTCCACCAATGGAGGCCTCGGTCGTTCCTTTCTTTAATTATTGCTTTACCTGATCAGACTCGGAGTTGAATAGTCGGGAGTCTCAGACAAAGTTTTAGAAGCTGTTTAAAAGTCTGTGAGGTGGAAGGGAAGTCAGTCAGTTTCCTTAAATACCGTGGAGGTTTTTTAATTCTCAGGAGCAGCACCACAGGGAGTCCAGTATGGCAGCGGTTGAATGATGTCTCTTCATGTTGTCTGCGGAGGTGACGGCTCAGTGATGGAAGATCTGTGTGTGTGTGTGTGTGTGTGTGTGTGTGTGTGTGTGTGTCTGTGTGTGTGTGTGTGCGTGTGCGTGTGTAAATGCATTATTGTCGCCATCAACCTTCTACAGGTTTAAAAATGTCAATGTTTTTGCCAAGCACACATGCTCTGTTTACTTCCTCGTTGATAAACTGCACTTTTTCCATCACTTCTTATTATGTTTACTGTCAAACACGGTATATGGAAATGATTGTGTCACTTTGTTTTTGAACGCAAGCGGTTTGAACGGTTAAACGTTTTCAGAAAGCGCCTCATCTCGCCACGGCCACAAAATTTTCTTCGTAGGAAGGTTTCGCCCATCGGCAGTCTGTCGTGGACAAATGTTGCTGCTGTGTTTCTGCGCTGCTCATCGCCGCAACACGAGCGAAGTCCTTGGCTGCAGTCGTGGGTTCGCTGTGGCTGGTTTGCATTGGATCTTTGAAAGTGGAAGTTTTAAAAAATCGGAGGTTGTGCTGCATCATGTGGAAGCAGTCGGCCAATCTCATACTCACGTAACTATGTGCAGAGTTTTGTTATTTTAGTTTAACTACTTTTTTTCTTTTTTTGAAGATTTGAATGAAAAGTCAGTGACGGTCAGCTGACACTTTCGCAGTGCCCTTTAGTTGCAAATGGTTGCGTTAAGAGTTAACGTTGACGCGGATCTGCCCGCAGTGCACAGCGGACTGCACAGGGTTTGTGTTGGTGTGGAATCTAACGTGCATGTCATCACACAAAGTCGCTGCTGTAGTGAATGTAAAGCCGAACAGTCTGCAAGCAATGCGTATTGTTATTTCAACTAACTGATTGTTTAGTGTATAAAATGTTCAAAATAGGTTACATCTCCTCTTTGCTTTGTTTTGTCCGAGCAACAGTGCAAAAACAGAAACTTTTACGGCGATATAAAACACAGAAAAGCAACAAACGTGCACATTTGCACACGTGCAACATGGAAAAAGTTTTTTTTTTTTGTTGCATTTTTGCTTGTTAAATGACTCAAACAATGAATTGTTTTTCAAAATTGTCGTTGATAAATGTTTCATTGTTGACTATTTGATGACCCCACAAATAGTTTGAGCACTTAGTTATCGGCGCATTGTGCGGACACAAACAGCAAAAACATTTTAAATTTTTTCCGTTATGATCACCATGTAAACCAACCGCTTTGGCTTTGCAATTATTTTATTTATAAGATTAAGATTTCTTTAAATCCTCAACACACAAAGAGAACTTGCCACATTATTCCATGTGCAAATGTTACCTGGTTCATAGTAATGCGTCCATGGGGATGAGCATGGGGACAATTTTCACTCATAATTACTGTTAACAATAATTGTTACTACGGCCTGTAAATGAACTTTAAATGCTGGTGTGCTAAAAGTTTGAAATGTTCTATTCAGAGTGAAATATAGCTTTAAACTTGCATTGCCAAGTATTTCTGTCAATGATCCACTTGTTGATTGATAATAAATCATTATTATTATTATTATTAATAATGCCATATCTCTCTGTGACCATATTCAGTTATGTCTTTTTAATGGGCAACAAGCTGCCTAAATATGCAGCAGGACAATCTTGCAGCCACCTGTTGTGTGAATGATGATGTAATGTTTGCAGAACTTGCACTAAATGTTAAACTGATGTGTTCAAACTTTGAATATAGAAAAAGAGAAAATGATATCTGCTTCTGTCTGTGCTCTTTGTTTTAATTTTTTTTATTGGGGCTTTTATTTTGAAGGAGCTATCAACAGTCATCAGATTTTGTACTTTTTCCCGTCCGATAGCTCCTGTAAAAAGAGGTTTGCTCAAGGATCTCAACTTGCTAACTAGGTAACACATTCTAATCTTAATTCCTGAATCAAGAAAACTTGCTGGACGGTCATCTGGATATATTGTATTAGGGTTCGTGCAAAGTCTTGAAAGTTTGGAAACATGCTTGAACTGGAATATACTCCTTGAAAAATGCTTTATTTTCAACATAATCTGGCGTTTCATTGACACAATCAATCGATTGCTGTGGCTGTAAAGGAATTCTATAAACTTTATGTTTCGCAATTGCCATTATAGTAAAAGATGTGGTGATAAAGGTTTCGGGAGTACGGACATTTTTAGTTTTTGGTACCTTGAAATCCCAAAAAGCCAAATAGAAGTTTAAAGACAACGTCACTTAGTTATAATTGTAACCTTCCAATAGGTGCAGACAAACCTTATCTCCACTGACAGCAAGGCCTCTGCTGACTCCACTCAGCTATGGTGGCCTGTAAGTGACATAAACAATTATATTCAATGTTTATCAAGCAGAAGTTTAACAGAAAAGTTCAACTAGGAGTGAAAACTTCCACAGCAATCCCCCGCAGCACGTCGACCTCGTTGATGATGTCCATGCTGAGGTTTGGGACAGTAAGATTAATAACTTCCCTTTTTTTTAAATTACAATCTATAACATGTTTGATTAAATGCACAAAACCGTTGCAGTGTTTGTGTCAGCAGGTGGTGTGAAGTGAGAACTTGTTCTGTATATTTACTCACTAATGTGGTGAATACTTTACTGTCCTTTTTAGAAGTCATGAACTCTGTACAAGATGGTGACCGGCGTCGACCGCTGGGCCAGAAAAAGAAAGGTAAGGTGAATAAAATACCTTTGATTTTTATTTCACAGCACAGGTCAAACCACAAGCAGGAAGCTGTAAAAGAAGAAAATATACCAACAGAAGTACATGAGAGAAACTAAATAAAAATAACATTAAATAACTTAAAAAGGAGAAAAAGTTTTCAAAAAAAAGCCTTTTTGCTTTAAAGTATAAATGCCTTTATTATCATGGCCATATTGAAAACAAGAGCAACATCTTTATAGATAAACATTTAAAGAATGGAAGAAAAACATTAAAATATATATATATTTTTAATTATTACTTTTAATTTTTTTATTTGTGTAGATTTATACTGTATGGTTCATGTGGTACAAACATTTTTTGGCAAATTGTATGTATTGTATAAAATTTGTATCAATGTATTATATGAAGTGCTTTCTCAGTGCTTTGAAAATGTGAAAAAAAACCACCAGAAAAGTAAAATATAAGAGCAAAAATACCAATTAATAAAACTTCCCTTAAATTGGATCTAATAAAAATCTTAAAATCAATTCTGATACTGACGTGTCACCAATGGCATGTTACTCAAATCCTCCTCAAACTAGAGACGCCGCTGCTCCATGAACTTATAGATTTATACTCCATTTATACGCTTCCTCACCTTCACCAAAAGGGGTCAAGAGGTCACAGCAGCTGCTCAATCACACACACCAAAAATGCACCAAATGCAGATATTTAAATGTGAAAAAAGAGGAAAACGGTCATGGGGGGAAAACACTGAAAGGAAGAGTTGTGTAAGTGTGTCAGAGAGCGCTGACTGGGCGGGTAGAAGCATGTGTGCGCAGTCGCTGCTAATCTGCTGTCACAAGGAACATGTGGAAACAGAAATAGTCCTTCATGCTTTAGGAGACTTAATGAGTTTATTCTTTGGAAGTTCATCAGCATGTTCAGGGAGGGTGAAATGATTAAAATGGACCGATGATTAATATGTAATGCAGGCATTTTATGTCACATTCAGGGGCCACAGAAAATGTTTCTGAAAGATGCCATTGGCCCACGCCTCGCACTTTGAAAAACTATATACTGTGACTTTTTTATGGCATACTATACTTTGACTTTATGGCATACTATGATGATTTTTCTCCTTATTTTACATTTTTGTATGGCATACTAGAATGACTTTTTATATGACATACTAAACTATGACTGTTTTAGGTCTTCTGTCATACTATGACTTCTTTATGAAATACTATACTGTGACTTTTGTGACAGACTATTACAACTCTGACAAACTTTACTTTTTTTATGAATTTTTTTGACTTTTTTATTACATTCTATTCTATGACTTTTTATGAATAGACATTACACTATTATGTTTACAACTCTTTATGAAGTATTATACAATTTTGTGACTTTATCGATATACTATGACTTTGTTTGACAACATTATGCCTAAACCTGAACATTTACAGTACATACATAACTACAGAAAATACAACAGTCATATCAAATACAGGAGCGTTTAGACACCAGGTATTTATTGAACATGTGACTTTTAATTCCGTTAACATCGCCTCTGCATGGTTTACAGTATGTCAAGTGCCGTTTAACAGTAATAAATTCCCAATTTACATAAACAGTTATACCAATTATTTATTAGATAAAGCACTTACATTTCATCCCCAGGTCAAAGGTCAAGACAGCTAATGTACTTTTGCTTTTGTGACAGCAGCTTTTAGTGGAAAAATAACAAAAGATATAACATGAATAATGTCCAACCATCACCCTTAAACACATTTTCAACATTCTCCTTCTCAGGCATGAGAGTCCAAAAGGTGCAATGTCCTTCAGAAAGGAAACTGGAATACCAACGCTGCCATGAAACTTTATATACACACACCAACTATGACATTCAACGTCTCTCTTCGACTGGAGTTTCTAAATGGAGTGCAGTTGTGGCAGGTAGCTTACAAACAGCTCAGTTTATCAGAGTTTGGGTCAGAATGAGCCAAAGTCGATCCAAGAAATTCTGGTCCTCAGACTCCTTTGACCTGGACCGCCGTCTGGCCGGCCTTCTGGGAACAGTTGTCCGTGTTTTTGTCGGTGCGCGGGCGCCGCAGGTTCAGAAAGCTGAAGCGTGCCTCCAGGCTGAAGCTCTTCTTGCTGCTGGAAGTCGAGCTGCTGTTGTTGTTGGAGGCTGGAGCGTTGTCCAGATCCCCCTCTGCACCTTCGGCCCGGTCGCCTGCAGCACAGGAGGAGGTCAATGAATTATTTCATGAGCAGAGACATGAGCATGATGGCCATTAATTAATTAAGACTATGTTTTAATTAATTAAGACTATGTTTTTAAGCTTTGATGGGTTAAGATACATTTATAAATTCCTCTTTGCAGACACTGAGAACTAAAGGATTTACAGGTCCAAAGACTAAAACATATCTCGGGCATTTGTGTACTACAGAATGTTGTTACTTTTAACAAGTTAATATCAGACAGAGACAGACAGACAAAGAGAGAGACAAAGAGACAAAGACAGAGAGAGAGACAGAGAGAGAGACAGAGACAAAGACAGAGAGAGAGACAGAGACAGAGAGAGAGAGACAGAGAGAGAGAGAGATCCAAGAATAATCA
Organism: Bovichtus diacanthus; assembly: GCA_943590825.1. Classification (NCBI taxonomy): domain Eukaryota; kingdom Metazoa; phylum Chordata; class Actinopteri; order Perciformes; family Bovichtidae; genus Bovichtus; species Bovichtus diacanthus. Next base: position 3,740,967 of record CALSBV010010223.1, on the reverse strand, counting down.
AAATGTTTGGTGACACCACAGATGAATTGTGTAAAAGAAGTAAAAGACAAAAAAATATATATAATTGTTTCCTTCTCTGAGCTAAATTAAAAGTGAAACCACATCTGAAAGAGAAAGACATCGTAAAAACACACACAATCCCATTCATGTGAATTGCACGCACGCACACACACACTACCCAGAATAGATTCTCAAACACATCATCCATCTCACTTCCACGTTTCTTTTTCCGCACTTCTCTTCTCCTGAGTAACATCACGTGCTGCACACAAATTGACCTATTTACAGCGGAGGGTGAGTGGCTCCGTTTCATATGCGCAGCTTAATAACACATTTTCATTGCAAATGTGTTAGTTTTACATCTAAATGTATGGCAGGGCTGCAATTTACAATTATTTTCATTATTGATCCATTTGCAGATTTTCTTGTTTATTCTATAACGTAGTGCAATGTACATTTGTTTTGTTCGACTAACACGATCAGGAGAAGTGGAGTTCACAGCAGCAAATCTTCACATTTGAGAAGTGGAAGATTTGTGTCATTTTTGCTTGAATTGTAAGATCAGTTATGAAAAGGCTGAGAGAACGTCGTCGTGTTTTTGTTTTCACCCAAAAATATCTGCAACACTGTAAAATGAGGGGAGTTACTATACGCCCTGCTGCATTCTAACTTGTTTCCTAAATCTTACATTTATTTTGCTGAAACACACACACACACATATTTTCCCATCACCCACCTCTCTCCAGGTCACATTCTGGTGACGACGCCCCGCTGCACTCGCTGCGAGGCCCGAGCACCGGCGAGATGAGGCCGAAGTCAGACAGCGACACGGTGCTGGGAAGGTCCAGACTGCAGGGCCTGGACATAGCAGACGGAGTAGACGGGGAGGAAGAGGAGGAGGAGGAGGAAGAGGAGGAGGGAGTAGGTGATGGAGAGGCGGAGGAGGACGTGCAGGAGGATGAGGAGGAGGAGCTGGTGAAGGGGCAGGGCGATAGGAGCTCCTGAGGGCTTCTGGGAGAAGAACCCAGGCTGCAGGTGGAGCGAGTCTCAGAGTCTTCCTCCGACATGATGCTGCTGCCGCCGCAAGCCTCGTCGTCGAAGCACACAGACGCCACTGAAGGAGGAGGGAGGGAGGAGGAAAGATGGAAAAGGAGAAAGGAAAGGGAGACAAAGAGATAGAATTTGGAGATAAATTGTGACCGAAGGAAGAAAAGAAAAAGGTGTAGAGGGAGAGGAGGGCAAAATGTAAAAGGAAGAGAGAGGAACAGCAAGAAAGTGCCAAAGAGGAAAGTAAGAAAGAAGGGAAGGAGAAAGGAAGAGAGAGGGAAAGAGAGAAGGGAAGAAGGAATTAAGGAAGAAAGATACAGTAAGGAAACAAAAAGGAGAAGACGGAGTGATAAGAGAAGGAAGAAGGGTGAAGAAGAGAGAAAGGGAAGGAGGGGGGTAAATGAGACGAGGATGGACAGTGTAGAGAAAGAAGGAAACAACGAGAGGAAAACAGAAAGGGAGGGCAAGAAAGTAAAAATAAAAAAAGAGATGGAGGAGAATGGATCAGAGGAGGAAAGGACGAGGAAACAGAGGGCAGAGAGGAGGAGAGAAGGAAGAAAGAAGTGAGAGGGATGAAGGAATAATAGAGGGAAAGATGTGGAGAAGAAACAAAGTGTGAGTGTGTGCAAACAGAGATATAAAAAGAAACGGTCACATCACTCCCAGAGGAGGTGTTACATTTGCCCGACGTAAATCACAGCACACGAACGCACCATCGGCGTCTGTCGTACTGCGTTCGGCCTCAGCAGACGCATTCAGGCGCACCTGTAATCCCAGCATCTGCCCCCTCGGCTCTGCGGTTGCCATGGTAACGCAACCCTATCCATTCTGGAGCAGAGTTAGATTATTAGAAGATTAACTATAACGTCACTTTGTTATATTTACAAGGACATGCACCCTCTCAGTGTACGTTTCCTCTCAAAAGGACTGCTATGATACATTTGTGATATTGGGCTAAATAAATAAAATTGACTTGAACTCTACAAGGTCAGACTTTCACCTGATAAAAGTAATTTTTCAAGACAAAGTTCACACGACTCAGAGCTGGAGCTCCTCTTTAGCACAAAAGATCAAAGACTGTTTCAGAAAATATCTGGTTAACTACTACTCCAAAGATGCTTTTCAGTAAGAAGCCTCCAATCACAGAGTAATTAAGAACAATTTTATACCAAAACCAAATGTTTGTTCACTCAGTACAGACCATATTCTACCAAAGCAAGAATAGAAAAGTGAATTAGAGCCATGATTCATTTTAATCATTAGCAAGAATCTGGCAAATATTTTCTGGATTATTCAATTACTCGTTTTGTTTCTAAAAATGTAGTAAAACATGACGACGTTTTCTAATGTTTTGTCTGAGCAACAGTAACAAAAATATTTAGAAATTGTTTAAGACCAAAGAAAAGCAACAAATTATCACATGGAGAAGATAAAAAAAAACTGAATGTTGCCGTTGTTTCTAAAAATAAAAATATTATCATATATATATCATTAAAATAGTTAATTTTCTGTAAATTGTCCAATCCAGTTATCTAGTGGAAAATGTTTCCCAGAGGAGGTGTGTGTTGCCAAAATGGTGAATTTATTTCTTTAATTTGCTAGTCATATTTTATGTTCAGGATGTTCAGGGCGTGTTGTCAAACTGGTGAAGATGTTTCAGGAATTTTTTTTTGTCTTCGTCTCTCAGCCACGGTATTTCAGATCGTTAAATGTAAATGTTTCCATGTGAGGTTTCACAGGTCTATAAATATGTGTCCGTGTGTGTGTGTGTGTGTGAGAAACAGACTCCTCTCTTCAAAGCATATTTAAAGTAAACAGATTAAAATTAAATTCTCCGTTTAAACCCTTTCAAGTCTAGCTGTTCGCGTCGTCAGCTGTCTGCCGTCGCTTCTCATTTTCTCTGAAGTCCTTTGGCCTTAACTTTCCAAGAACCACAAACCAGGAAATCATGGAAACAGACGAGAGCTCTGTGCGTTTGTCAACCTCACATTCTGACACAAGTTGTAGCTGGAACAGCAGCAGTACAAGAGCCTGCTTATCTTTTCATTATCGCAGAGCAAAGAGCCTCTCGCGTACAACTTGTTCTGTCCATGCTATTCTGAAAGTCACCCTGCCATTTAGCACTAAAGGAGAGTACATGACAGCAGGGGACTGACCCGGCGTCTAGAGAGGAGAAGCTTCGACATTTACCAACCGGCTTCATCTTCATCGCACGATCGTCTGTCACGCTGACGACCACAAAGGCCGAGTGTAAAGATACATTTCAGACTGATTTACTGTGCAAATCATTTTAAACACGTTAAACCTGTTAAAATAGGCTTTTTTTAAAAATATGTTACTTATTCTGTCTCTCTTTCAAACTCTCAAACCAGAGTTGTTGATTTTGGTTGGATTTTGATTAAGTTCGTTTTACGACGATCAGCGAGGAAAAAAATATCGTTTCTGTCAATGAAGTCTGGTGGCTTTGAGGAGAGCATATTAAATGTATGTTTTGTACGTTAATGAATCGATTTCGATCGGAAACAAAAAAAAAAAAAACACTGAAATGTGTGTTATAGTATCGTGTCGGAAAAGTGGCGAAAATGAGCGTGTTCACCTGGTGAATGCTGGTTGAAACCTTTGCCATTAAAAGACAAATGTTTGGTTGTGTTGTGTTGTGGTTGTGTTGTTGTGTTGTGTTGTTTTGTGTTGTGTTGTGGTTGTGTGGTGGTTGTGTTGTTTTGTGTTGTTGTGTTGTGGTGGTGTGGTTGGGTTGTGTTGTGGTTGTGTTGTTGTGGTTGTGTTGTGGTTGTGTTGTTGTGGTTGTGTTGTGGTTGTGTTGTTGTGT
>CALSBV010010223.1:3712126-3723368 GCA_943590825.1 Bovichtus diacanthus | reverse complement strand
CCAATTTCTGCATTTTACTGATCAACTAAACTGGAAGACATTAAAGTTCATGCATGAAAATTCTCATTTCTCCTCAACAAGCGACATCTAAAACGCTGGACAAATATTATCCAAGAGTAGTGAAGATTAAACAAACCAAACCCGTTCAGGTTTTGTATTTCTTTTGTAATAATCACGTCTCAATTGTAACCTGGTAAAAAATCAGCCATGGAGACTAATTTCAAAAAAATCTTTGTTCATCTGCTTCAAAAGGATCAATTGAAAGGAATAATTGAAAGAAGCCAACTGGGCCATAAATAAACCGAAGATCGTTTAAACGGCATCATTTCTTGCACAGGTTCTGGATTTCCTAAAATATTGTGTTAATCCTGCAGTGATAATGATGTGTGATCAGAGCTGATAATGAGGACGCTTGGAGTCATTCATACACAAACCCGAGATCTGTGGCAGTAAAGAGCCAACTAGACTCGAGACCCCCCCTCTCTCCATCCATCCCACAATGCACTGCTGACTGACCTGTCTGGCCAACCTGCGGGCCTCCCAGTAAGGCTTGGACTCCTCCACAGCCTTGCCGATCTTCTTTACCAGTTCATCCAGCTTCACCGTGGCCTCAACCAGAACCGAGCGGAACTTCTGCCTCGCGTCCTGAAAGAGAGAGAGAGAGAGAAACGGACGCTTCAGTAATTCAGGTCATCACACACTATGGCTGATGAATTTTTTCCCAGCCTAAACCCACCGGGGTGTTTAGATATTCCTCCGGTATGATTTTGGAACAGGCAGCAGAGTTCAGAAAGATGCCTCGGCCCCTGTTTGGTGGCGTTTAGTCTTTGTTCAACTACAAAAGCAGATTACAGCCACGGGGTTTTATTGAACCACGAGTCTGAGGCACCACATTATCTCCGTTTGGCAATTTAATAAAAACAAACTTCATCTAATCTTGGCAAAGTATTCACACCATGTGCCAGATAAAGCTGACACAGTTTTCCTGAGAACAAGTGTCCCAATAAACCCTGAAAACAGACCAGGGCCAGTCTGATGACAGTCTTCTGGGAAAGATTTATGTCTGATATAATTTTGTTTACTGGTACGAAGCATACGGTTCCTTCCATTTTAAAGAGCTTTGTTCGTTCACTGGCACTCGGGGAGTTTCTCAGACTGATAAGCATTCAGCTCTGAAATTTCATCATGGTTGTCTAAGTGGTATGAAGGGCACAGAACAAAAAGGGAAATTCTCCCTTTCATTTGTCCACCTTCTTTAGCAGGGTCAATTATACAAGTGACACAAGCTTGTTTTATAACAGACGGCCCCTGGATCGAGCCCGGCGCGGCCAAAACATCCTTCCGTTATAAAACAAGCTCCACCTTGCTGTCCCCAAATGTACCCTTCAGTTTGAGAAAAAACAACTGTAGGGTTTCCTTTTTTAGAAGCTAAACACACACAGTCTTTCTTTGGAAGGCAAAGAGCAGGGCAAAGGAATAAATCTGGGACATCCTCACAAACTGCAACTATGACCCTTCAGGAAATCAGCCAATGTCAGCCAATGGGTTTGTCCTAACACGAAGGGTTGCATGTGACGCGACTGTCCTTTTAAAACCAAAGTAGCACCAAATAGCCACACAGAAAAGCCTTAAAACTGCAGGTTTCAGCCCTCAGCTAGAGGAAACAACCCAACAGGACAAGGTTCGTCATCCAAGCTTCTTCAGCACTGCCGACTAGAGGAGTTCCAGACATTTTAACCTCTTAGGGTCGAAGGTTTCAGGAGATAATTGTTGACATGTCATTACAGGACGGGGTCAAATTCTTCCCTAGCAATAAAATCTCTAACCTTGTGGCTTGTAAATGCATCAAAGCATTGTCCGGGAAACAAGCTACTTGCAAGATAAAAGTACAAAATCCAACAAGGTCTGTTTTCCCACCATGGTTCAGATCATAGAAAACAAACTTTCCTGATGTTTTCATAGACCCATGAACCAAAGCCATAAATTTAAAAAAAGGACTGATGGTGTTCAGCCCGCTTGAAGTCCTCTGAATCACTGCCCAGATCTTAGATGTGTAGCGTGTTTTAAAAAGGTCTGGTTGTGCGGTCACAAACGGACGTTTTCCATGATTGGAGAACAGTTGAGCGATCAGATCTTGGGGAGCTTGATTAATAACGGGGACGTCATGTACATACACAGCTAGTACAGACAGTACATCAACACGCAACAGTACAAGGAAAATAGCCACAACACTGACACATTTTGTTCATACACTAAATAAAGTTCCTGTTTACTGTACAAAAAGATTATGCATAATGGAGAAGTGCTGGGTGTGGCGGTACGTTTTTAAATGAGGCAGCAGCAGCATGGTCTGGAGGAAGGGAGCATGAAGGCAGCGCTGTTTTATATTCACCCAGAGCACAAGCAGTGTTCAGCAGAAATGATATGGACACTCGATGTGTCCGAGAGACAGCCGTTACCTTTAGATGAACTTTAAGACTCGGAACAAAGAACCCCCTCTGAGGCCAGCGACGGGGGATCTTGTTATAACAGACTGAAGAGACACTGCAGCTGCTCATGTGTCTGCAGAAAGGCCCCGACGTTTGCTTGTGGATAAAAACGAAGCACGCGGTCATCAACAGACTGGAGTCATGATGCCATCAAGTAAATAAGATTAACTACAATTACTTAAAGTCAGTTCAATTAGAACAGACAACACTATCAAGCATCAATTATCTTTAGTTATTATTGATAACTTCCCAGAATTGGAATTATGGACGTGGTCAATTAGTTAATGGACTCGTATACAATCATTTTTTTTTAATGGTTCATGTTCAGGCACATACGCAGGGAAACAAAGACGTCCTTGTTACAGACGCTCATCTCCACATGTCCGACCGATGGCGAGAACGATTGCGTGCATCGTCTTGGAACCAGGCGGACACTTTTCCCAGTAACTTCTAAGTTAAGTAGAACATTAAATAAACCCTAGAAATAAAACATCTGGCTAAATGATCTGATGATCTCTGGAATTTATAGTTTATCCACTTCAAAAGTTGCGATGGACAAAGGAGATTCCAGACAGGCCCGGAGGAAAGCGACGATAAAAGTCTCTTGAAAGTGTCCTGCTCGCCCACATGCATGCTCTGCGTCTTTCTTAGAAATATGAAGACTTATTTGAATAGATATGCAACTAACAATTATTTTCACTATCAATTTCTCTTTTGATTATTTTCTAAAAATAAAAATCGATAAAATGATTTGGTTTTGTCCGATTAAAACCAAAAAGATATTCACTTTGTTATGATATGAAACAGAGAAAGCTGAAAATCTCCACATTTGACAAGCTGAAAAGAGCATTTTCTGCCATTTTTGCATGAAAAATCACTTTCACGATTAATTGATTATCAAGATAGTTGCCGTTTATTTTTCTGTCGCTCGACTAATCGATTAATTGACACTCGACTAGTATAATCGTTGCAGCTCTATATTTGACCTTAATGCCACATTGTCTCGTCATGGCTTAGCAACCGTAACCAGGCACCGATGGCGCGTCAAGTCTTTAATGCTGTAAAAATCAAATCGCTTTATGTTAGAAGGAAATGATCTCAGTGTGACACAGCCCTGAATTAGCACGATATCATGGATGTAACCATCAAATACATTTTTAAGATCCTTTTGCATGTTTTGTCATTTTCATTCGAGTCAGACATTGAAGCTTCTCCACTTTGGATTGGATCCAAGATTCAATTCAATTTCAACTGCTCAAAAACAACGTTTCAGTTCATTTGTTGAACTTTAAAAGAGACTAAAAAAGGGGCAAAGTCATGACACTTGATGCCAAAGTCCTTAAAGAAAGGCCGTTATTATTAATCCCACTGGAGACCTCTGCAAAAACCACTGATTGACAAATGTTATTAGTGTTTCATCAGGGCAACAACAGGCCGCAACCTAGACGCTCGCAAACAAGCAAACACGAGAGAAAGACAGAGAAGTTGTAGTATTCTCGGACATTAGCAGTGACATCCTTTTAGTTAAGACACTTTTCAGCTGGACAGTTTTGCCGTCAGTTGACTGTGAGTAAAATGTGTTAGAGGAAGGCCGTGTTTGTCGCAGGACGCCGTCATTTTGGTCGGATCAGCCAGAATGTGTTCGATCGCAGCTGATGTTACTACACAGTTAGCACTGAAGATGTCCTGCCGTCAGGACTTTTAGCTCATAGGTTTTCTGTCAAAGTGAGAGTCTCTCCGTTCCATCCATCCTCCAGCTTCTCTTGACCTTACCATCCCTCTGCATGGCCTCCATTTCTACACCCACAGATCCATTGACACTGTATCGACAGACATTCGTCCTTCATTACGTGCCATGTCAAGGCAGTTTGATTCTGTTTAGTCGTGCTAGTGGCTCCGTCAGTCCACCTCCGGCCGGTTCAGACTGAAATGTCCCAACAACTATTGGACGGCTTTTGATGACATTTTGTACAATACATAAGTAAAATACATGGTGCACAGAGGATGAATCCTACAGACGTTGGTGATCCAATGACTTTTCTTTTCGCGCTCCCATGAGATTGACATTTGATCACGTCAAGTCAAACGAAGATGGTAAACATGGCTAATATTATTGCTGCTAAACATTAGTGTGTTAGCATTGTCACTGGGGTCAGTGTTAGAATATAGCACATAGGACTCTGTGCAAAAGTAAAGCCTCTCGGAGCGGTTTTATCTGCAGCCAGAACTTAAAAAAAGGTATTAATTTACAATGATATTCTCCTCTCATTGGAGACGCTGTCAGAGACATTAAAGAGGAAACAGTACAGTTGTTGGGCTCTGTCATCCAGCACACTGGATTTCAAGTGAAAAAACAAAGACTACTGGGATTAAACTGCTGACTTTCACTTTAAGGGGAAGTGACCCTTTTTAACCTTGGAGACTGTCTATAAAAAAAAAAAAATGTAAAAAAGGCACAACATTTCCACAGAGTTTGTCAAATGTGGATGTAAATGCCCTTAAATTTAGGATGAAAATCAGCTCCATTTCAAACCCAACACAGAACTTTCCAGATATTAAACAGACCTATAAAATAGCCTAACACATGAAAGGCAACCAAAGCTACACAGCTAATAATTGTGAGAAAGATGTCTCACTGTCGTCTGCGTCTCTGCAGTGCAGAGTCTCTGTTCTCCCTCTCCGGCCTTGGACGCTCACACCATGACGCACTTCACCTCGTCAACGCGCCGAGGCGTTATGTCTAGAACTTGTCGTTATCTGCTAAATGTTGTATCCTCGGCATCACTGCTATGAAAGCACATTAGCGTCCACAAGTCCCTGAAGTTCCCATGACCCTCATTATTCCTCGTCACTCGCCCTGTTCCTCTCATCTGCCGTAATAACGCTTCAAATCAAACGCGTCTATAGTATCATATCATATTAATCATATCAGAAGAAGTCAGTCCGGGTTGTGCTTGAACCAGAGAAGATGGAGACAAGATGAGACATTGTTGTACATTTGTAACTAAATGTCCTTCTTCTCATAACATAAAATACACCAAACTATGACAAGTATTATAAGTATAAGAACAGTAAGGCTGCAAGTAATATTAGTTCCGTCGTTATTGAATCTTCTCTGTGAGCGCTTTAGAGTTCGTACTTTCACTTTATACCATCAAACCTCGTTTCTTGCCAGATGTCACATATCAAAGCGGTATCAGCGCAAATTCTAAGGGCCGTCCCAATAACCCCAATATTGCATTACCGCCCTTTTGACAAGCCAGCCACAGGGGATGGTGGGCCTACAAGATGGAACCAGATTATGGAAGAATATTGAGGCTCTCGGGTCAACTACAATCCATCTCAGAAACAAAAGGACTCCTGCTCACTCGACTAACACCATGTACAGCTCTCAAACTGTGACGCATGACTTCAGACTTTCACCTCTGTAACACTTCACACATTACTGCTGACCTCCATAAAGTAAGCAGTCAGACTTTACTGGGTTTTAAATGGGATTCAAAGATCAGTTATGCAAGAAGAAGAAACCGTCTCAACTCTGCAGTGCAGCGACTCTCAGTAAAAAAACATTTAAATGACCAAATGAGTTTATTGTCAGTGTCACGACGCAGGCCAACCTTAAACCTGCTGACACCAGAAGAAAAACAACTGTGAACTCTACAAAGACTTTGGCCTGAGGACAGAGCAAAGGTCCGGCTGTAATTCAGAAAGAAGAAGAAAAAAAAACAGCAGAACGTCAGAGCAGAGGTGGACGGAATATCTGCTGACAGCGGTCACATGTGCGGGACTGCATGCACAATCGGTCAAACGGGCAAAAACTGACACAGATAACCTGCAGAGTCAGTCGATGCACCGTGTGTGTGCGTGTGTGTGTCAACAAACTGACCTCCAGCTCCGTCTCACATCTGTTGATGTCGTCGGTGGACTGGTTGAGTTTCTCCAGCTCCCCCTGGAAGAGAGGTGAAGCGTCAGAAAGAGAAGGAGGAGAAATGTTATTTCATGTGTGGAGGTAGAGGAGGGGGCGAAGCAGCAACATCTGGAAGGACTTAAGAGGAACACAGCACACAGGGGACTTTGAACATATATGGAAACTGTCTTGCCGTTTACATGAATGTGTGTTCTTTAAGAAACGAAACGACTGAAGCTGTGAATTACCATAACGTCAAATATCAAATTCATCTTTTAAAAAGGTTGCACTTATCATACCTCATAAAGAGTCCTGAACTCATTTCTGATACCAGTGCCAGCACCTTTTATTCTACACTCAGGTTCATCCATCCTCCAATGGTTCTTATTCTATCTCCTTCAAACTGTTTGAGACTCCTCTCATTTTATTTGTATCATCATTTTCACTTATATTACAACATTATTATTCTTGGTACTTTGGTAAAAGGCTGCAACTTTATTTTTGAAAAGCTCTGCATGAACGCAGATTTGCAGCTAAGCTTGAATATTGTGTTTAACAGACATCTTCTCACACACATTTGTGTCTGTCTCTCTGCTCATGCACAATAATGCACCCTGCACTCCATCAGCATGGAGAGGGTTGGCTTGTTTTTTTTTTTTTTTCCTTCTTTGCATCACAATGACCAGAATCTCCAAAATGACGTGCGCCAACAGCACATCTGTGGAATCTATTTGAGATATTACACCAACATTGAGCAGGGAGAGCTGCTTGTATATCCCAGAGACATTTGGAATATTTGCAAAGGGCTGCATCATGCTAGGACTTTGTTCTCGGTGCTGCGAGCTAACCGACGGTGCAGCGGTGTGGACACAGACAAGGCTGGACTACAACAATGGACCCGTGGGGAAGAGGAAAAAAAAACCTTCATCAATCACCTGGACTCTGGGATCCACCTCCTCTTCTTCATATTCAGCCTCGTCGTCCGCCCCGAGCTCCTTCTCCGAATGATCCATGTTGCAGGTGAACGACAGACACGAGCCGAACAAAGAGACGCTACTTCGGGACTCGCGGAGACCTCAGCCGGGGCTCACCCACGCGTCGGATTCACGCGCCTTACTTTAATGTCCCCAGTTTAATGTAATTCATTTTTTGTAAGTGTTGTATCCTCGGGTTGTATCCAGCAGGGCAGGCGCCGAGCAGCTGCGTGTATCCCCGCACAGCTCTCCCTCCACACTGAGCCCGGTGCTGAGATGTCCGGAGCTCTGCCTCAGACCGGGAACGCCCCCTTCTGAGTGGCTGTAGACTGTATGAGAGGTACTTAGTGCCCTATAGCGGCGAAACTGATAGGAATATTTATTAAATATATATTAATTTACTCAAGTACTGTACTTAAGTGCAACTTCTACATTCTGTTTTATCGTATTCTACTCTATATGTATATATTCTACTTATTCCTGCGTTTTATAATTGCGCCAATATGTTCTTGCACTATTTTATTTAAATTTCTTCTTGCACTATTTTATTTCTTTTTATATTTTAGGTATAGTGGTTGGAGGAGCCTGGGATTTAAGATGCACGTAGTAGCTGATGTGCATATGACAATAAAGCCTTTGAATCTTTGATTTACGGGTCGGCAGCTTGTACTTTACTCGAGTTGTGACGCATTTATGGTGAAACAGTTTCATAGAATTGTATTATTATAGGATTCAGGTGACTATAAAAGGAAAAATTCACAGCGAAATAAAATTAATTGGCTATAGAGAGGAGCACTCAACAACAAAGTTGCATGTAAATGCAACTTTAATTGCATTAAGTTAGAAGCTAAACAGAGAAACAACATGTGATATATTTAGGAACATTGATTTAATTAGAAGATGTTTTACAGGTAGGGCAGATAAGAGGCATCACATACTGCATGTTATCTAATGTCTGATGTTGTGAGTATGTAGTGTGACGTTCATCAAACAACATTAGATCCAACTCAAGACGTTTCTTCCATGCCTGTTAATGTCATAATTTAAGCAGTAAATGTTGTTTACAGAGTTTCCAAGAAAAATGTGTAGTTCAACAAAAGCTCGTCTGTTGACATCAGAATGCTTCGAGATCTTTCTCTTAACTGAAGGCACTCAGTCGGCTTGTAAAACAACCTCCCATTCCAGTTTCTTTACTATAAAACTGTGAAGATATTTATCATATTTTTGACAACAGGAAACATAATCATCCGAGGTTAAAATCATGCGAGCGCGACACTGTTTTGACACTAAAACTTCACAGTGTGCATTTATTTTAAGGATTAATTTCTACGAAATGTTTGCACACAAAATGCAAACTCTGCGTGACTACACCTTCATGCCCAACAGACCTCTGGCTACAGTAGAGACGCTGGAATGTGCGTCCTGCACCACATTCAACATCCGTGGCCTCACATGCAATTTGTCTTCGAAATAAATGTACCGGAGCCCTGAGGACGGCCTTTCATCTGCTGTAAAATGGGAACACAAAACATCCATATCAGTCTCAAAGTATTGCAGGTATGTAGCAGGACGCAGGGTTACTGCACACTCTCTATCTGCATCACATATTGTTTTTCATTCCTCCTGCTCACCCGAGGAGAAAGTAGTGAAAGCGCAGAGTGAAGGACGGAGGCCTGAGGAGACATGACACAAGGTGCACAACGTGCCTGCTTACTCCAAGCACGGAGGCCGACGGAAGAAAGAAGGAAAAAGACTCAAGTGACGGTTTCTGTTGCTTTACCCAAAGAACACGCGGGTAAAGATGGAGACGCCTGTTTCAGTGAGGAACGGAATAAAGATATGTCATCATCGGGGAAGATGGGGAAGCTTCTCCCACCTTTCAGAACAAACAGTGTCTCAATGAAGCTGCAAAGCACTGTGGTCATGAAACACACCTTTTCACGAATTCCCCCAAAAAAAGAAAATATACAAAAGCACATAGAACTTAAAGAAACGAAACATAGACATGTATACGCACAAAATAAAAAGAGCAAATAAAAAAATTAAATTGAAAATAATTAAAGATAAATCGACCTATTTTCATTGTTTTTTTGCCCCACTAGTAACATGCAGTTTTGATATTTCAACAATTATAAACTTAGAATTAAGCCTTGAAAGGAAAGCTTAGAGTTCTGATAGCGATGTAACTATTGTCTCAAAGGTTTAAAAGAATCATTTGAAAACTGCTTTGTACTCAAAAACGTTTCACCTGAGACTCAACACTCATTTCAGAGATTCAACCCTGCTCTTGCAGCATTGCATGCTGGGATTTCAGACACTCTTTTAACAGGGAAAAGAGTTGAAACTAAAAAAAACGTGACAATATATGAACCAAGCTTGCATTGCACACTGATGGATTGATAAATGAACAATCACTGTAAGTTTATGTTTAAGTAAACTAGATTGCACCTTCTTTAAAAAGCCTCTTCATCGCAACACTGAAGGTGAAGAGGCAGAAATGCTGACACGTGTCACATTTTCTGAGACTTACTTTTCCCTGCAGGGTTGCAACCCAATATGCCTGCTGAAATAAATAAAGAAATAAGAAACTCAGCGCCGCCCTGCAGAGCCTGAAGGATATCCAGAGTCACGTCAGCATGTTCGTGTCTCCTCGGGCTGCTGGAGATTTGTCTGAATAACAGGATATGTCAAACCAGTTTAAAAAAAGAGCAAGAAGAAGAAGACTGCAGTGTCCTCCCACTGCTCCTAAACCTCAGTCACAACCCTGGTGTGTGTGTGTGTGTGTGTGTGTGTGTGTGTGTGTGTGTATTAGTTTACTGTCACTGTGATACATTGCCACTTCCAAACAGGACGATCCATTAACTGACATTGATGTATGGAACATATATTTGTGGGGAACGTACTGAAGACTTGCACAAACCTTCATTTTGAAATATATGAATAAAACGTATTAGGATATGTTAGAATATATTAATGACTCCAGTTCATGTGAGCTTTTCTATGCTAAACACACACTCTCTGGTAGGTCTTTGCAGGAAAGATACTGAGCTGCACATTCAGTGATCAGTTGCACATTTGTGGTTTGTTTTTGGATAAAGTTATGGTGGTCAGCTGGAGATCGCACTGTCGCAGAAAATGCACGCTCAAATTCGTCAACTGGACTGGTTTCGATGGAAGTGAATGGGGAACAGACACGAGTGTAAAGTGATCGTGTCTCAAAGAGCAGGAGAAGAAGAGGACCTGGTTAGATAGTTAGATAACAACAGACAATAAAAAGCTCAGAAAACATAAATATGATAATATAAATAATAATAGGACAAAACACATCGTCGGATTTGGTCTGTTCATGGGATTTATCAATAAAAATAAAAAGCAGAACATGTTGTGTACAAGTCAGATCCAGATTTAATACTGATGTTATTCTGAATCCTTCAATCTCCTCAAAACATGGCTAAACAATATTAACATGTCATCCTCTAGTGGTCACCAGCGGTTGGTGCAACTCAATATAAGTCTTCACACTTTCAAGGCATTTTGGAGATGAATGAATTTAATGAATGGAACACATTTGAAATTGTTTAGTTTGAGAACAAACTTAATTTGAATTCTGCAATTCAGTGGTGGTGCTTTCTAGAGGCAGGCTTTTAAAACAGCTCATATAACATATCAGCAGCCAGATTAAGTTTTTAAACTATAAGTAGACTGTAGGATACAGACCAGCCCTCATATTACACACACACACACATATATATACTGTATATTAGATGTTCTTATATAACATGTTTCTGCATGTTAATTGTCTTCTTCTTAAAGACTTCCCAAACACCTTCTCACCAGCACCCTGAGTGGCCTGATTTAACGACACTATAGTG
>CALSBV010010223.1:3679030-3711726 GCA_943590825.1 Bovichtus diacanthus | reverse complement strand
ATATATATATATATATATAAATATATATATATATATATATATATATAAATATATAGTTGTCAACTATTAGATTAAATCGATTTATCAGTTTGAGTCATTCTTTTTAAGAATCGTCTGAATCCAGCTTCTTAAAAGTGAATATTTTCTGGTTTCTTCGCTCCTCTATGACAGTTAATTGCATAGTGTTGAGTTGTGGACAAAACCAGACATTTGCAGATGTTTAGGAAATACTGATCTACACGTTTCACCATGCTCTTACATGCACCTAATATTCAACTTTTACAGCAAACAAACAGGGAGCCACAACTGTGAGTGTGAAGATTCACCTCAGACAGAAGCATCCATTACATTTAAATCCGGGATTTCTAGATTTTCGTGAAACAAGAAGCTGCTTATCTAAAGTAGAAATGTAAAGGGGTCAGCGGTCACGCTAGAGACAGAAACAGAAACTTTAACTTACTTTCCTCCGCTGGTAAGTTGACATAGTGTCCTGTCTCCATTCTTCTCAGTGTCCGTCTCAAACCAGCAGTCAGATAAAGCCCTGTTTTGTCCTGTAATTGAAGCCTTTCTGGTGTTCGGTGTTTCTGCAAGGTTGTAAATGCATCCTTCCCTATTTATGCTAACTGATAATTCAATATTGTGTCAGCAACCACAGACAACCAAAAAAATCATCTCAAAAGACTAAATCAATGAAACCATTGGTATATAATTATTTACAAATATTAACTTCTCCTCCATTTTTCCATGTGCAGGAAAGAACTTTCCATCACCAGCACATGTAACAGGAGTGTTTCCACCTAAAGTCACTTTCTCTGGTAAAAACATTCAGGAAGAATGTACAGGAAGTCATGCCATTTATTGTAATAACTTCATCAAGTCAAACTTTCTTTTCTTACGCATCTTTTTTCCTTTGGTTTAACACCAAATACCTTCAAAACCAAGGACATTCTCAGCAGGTTCCACTGCACTGTAGCGCTAACTAGCAAATGTTAGCATGCTAACACATTCGACTAAGATGCATTTAGCTGAAAGCTCAGTTATGTAGCCTCGCAGAGCTGCTAGCATAGCATCTGAGTCTGTTTTTTAATACAGTTGTGATAATACAAACACAGTTTCAGCAGTCCTGCCAGCATTGGCTGCAATTTGTGTTGATTTTTGGCAGATATATGTGAATGTACGACAGCTTCTCCTGTTGCACAACATTATTGTACAGTCTCTTTGACATCCCATGTGTTGACAGTATTATTTAAAAAGGTATGATTTGTTAAATAGTGCAGACAAAGGATAACTTTAAGAACACTAATTCCGCATTTTTGCACACAAATGATTGTGTTTTTTTTGCCTGTGTCAAGTTACTGGGCTGCATAAAATACCAAACCCAAAATACTACTTTTATATTTTTAAATATGCAAGTCTTGGTCCTCATAGGACTGACTTCTAACGGACTCACAAACACTTCGAGCTGCAGGTTCTCCACAAAGGGGAGCGGTTTGCAATCATCTTTAGTACGTCTCATAGTGAAGACGTACACACAGAACATAAAATTCCTTCTAACAAAAGAGGAGCATCTTCTCACTTCCTTAATCCAAAAATCAGCCAAAAGTTGTGTAAAGTTGTTTTAGAAATTATTCTGCTGCCCCAGTCGGAAAAACTAAAACAAAAATCAATTTTAATGCATAAAAGGTTTATGTTCTGGGTATGTTTGCATTGATTAAGAGCTTTCTCTTACTCATACTGCACTCCATTGCCCACACATTTCTATTGTTCTGGTTACTGTATATGACAAACTTCAAAATTTCCCTTTAAAAACCCAGAGGTGTCACAGATGTGACACCTAAAAGACGACAGCTTGAATCACAACAAACTGATCAGTGAAACAGAACGATGCATTCGAGGCAACAGAACAATTGTATTTCACAATGCCAAAAATATTTGTAAAGGACGACTATCAGAGATACAAAGTAACAAGCAACAAAGTTTCCAGTGGTCAAAGGGAAAGGAAACACCAAGCGAGTGCAGAGACACGAATCACACATCCGCCCACACACACACACACACACACACACACACACCCCTCTGATAGTTTTACTTGTTCCGTGGTGCTCGTGTTCATCTTCAGTGTCACCGTCCTGTGTGTGCTGGAGGATGACTTGGTGCGCTGGACCTTTGGTGCTGTTGTTGGTGACTTTGTGTGTGTCGTCTGCCCAGGACAAAGGTTAGTAAATAGCTTTTTTTTTTTTACACAGAGGGCTTCTTCTACACACGTTTTCTTGATACAAGATGCAGCATGTTTAGCCTGTTGAAATCAATTGTTGTCTGTTAGCAGACACTGGCTCACGAGGAACTAAGCTTGGAGTTATGAGTAGAGAAAAAAAAAAGTCTTTAAAGTATCTTAGTGTGATATACACCATGTTGTAATGATGGGAACATTATTCAATGTGTGTAGTGATTAAGGTTTTCTTACCAAGAGAGCATTTCACAATATTAACACTTTGTCTAGTCAGAGAGTCATAGTTCCAGAGAAGCTGTATAAGGACCTTGTGATGTCTGAAGTCAGAACTGATTTAGTCGGACGTCGTCTTCATTTGAGACGTTTTCTGTGTGAGTTGGGGGCAAAGGGCAACCTGACAACAAGGACGTTTCTGGTTCTAGCAAACATTTTTAAAAAGTCTGGCACATAACCCAGACAAAAAAAAAACGTGTAGTTTCTACTCTTTAGTATTTGTACGTGTTAAACAAACAAGATGTAACATGTTAATCAGCGACTTAAGAAGTGCTGGTAGTTGATTTTGTAAACTTTGGACAGAGCCAGAATTCAGAGCCATCTCTGCAGTTTCCATAAGATAACCGGCCTCTGGCTGTAGACGGAGATATACTGTACAGATACGACAGTGGTGTCAATCTAACTGTTTTGTTTCCTTCAGTTACCTTAGATGTCCGTTACCCTGTGAGAACCATCACTCGTGCCAGAGGCTCGTCAGTCGCACTATCCTGCAACGCGTACTATGACTTCCAGCGCTGCGGCCTGCTGCATGCTGCCTGGTACTTCCGTTACAATGTCGAGCTGACCAACCCCAGGAAGTACTTCACCACGGTGAACGAGACGCTCTCCGCTGACAACGTGACGCACAGGCAGGTCGTGACGGAGATTTTCAACGTGACAGAGGAGGACGGCGGTCAATTTCAATGCGAGGCCGAATGCGAGAATGGAGAGACGTCAATGGGACATTTCATCTGGATCACTGTGGAAGGTATTTACTGAGGAGGACAATTAACTCTCATTATTGGAACTTTGAGCTTATTTTAAGCAGACTATGTTTTGACAATGTAATTGAAATCGGCATGACATTTTGCAGAAGCATTCATGTTCCCCTTCGGATGAATCCTACTTACTTTCTATATCACTCCTGTAGAATTTATATAATCTTTCTTAACTGGATACTGTGGAATAATATATATACACATATATATATATATACACATATATATATGTACCTGTAGATGCACACTGATGCCACTGCTCTGTCGTGTTCTCTTGCAGGTTGATCATCTGACCAGAAAGGCTTCGTTAACAAAAGATTCAAATCTACAATAAATTGCGGGGACCAGGCAATATTTTTCTAAAAGCATCTCGAGACAAACCTCCTCTTTCTATTTTAAGTAAACGGAATAAATAAAAAAATTTATGGTTTATTCCAAAGAAACTTTTTTTTTTGTCTTTTTATGTTTCATCATCTATTGTCACTGCTTTAGTTTCCTTTGCTCAGCAGATTAAAAGATCCACAAAGTGACAGCTAATGTTATTTAAATGTAAGTCAGTGACTTCTTGGCATATGAAGCAGTACCAAAACTTTACTACTTCCTTGAACAACATCATTATTGAGTTATCTGCTGACCTTTTATTGACTTTATATTGATAATAGAGGCATGGTGGATTTGAAATAGTTAAAAGTTCTCACTGTTCTATCCCCGCGTCTAATGATGTCGAATGGTACGGACTATTGGCGAATCGGATCATGGAATTTGGAAATCTACATTAGAGTTGGGTGATATGATGATATGTATATTGTGTAACAATATAAATTTGTTTCAGGCACATATGTATTGTTTTGTGAATGTTGAATTTTAGAGAGATTTTGTACTGAGTACTGTGCTTTCTCAGGAACCAGTTTTAGCCAAAAGCCATTAACAAATTCTTAATTGATTTTCTAGAAAGTTTATTATAAATCACAACAAAAACAAGGTTTCATCCATAATGCAAAAAAAACAAAAAAACAACCTAATTCACATCGAAACAGAGACATGACTGCACAAATGATTTGGTTCTGTGCCCAAAGTCAAAGTAATAGTAATGTGTAATTTGGAACTACTATTTTCATGGCAATAGACTGGACTGTCTGTTTTGGGGGACAAAGCCCTGCACAGGAACCCAGCCTGCCAGCATGCAGAGAACTTCTGCAGCAAGGATTGAAATGAAAGACATTTGCACGCCGACATGTGTCAAGGTGTGAAAAGCCAGTACAACCATCAATAGCTAAAAATGAGTCTCGGGGCTGCAACTCATGTGTAGCGCTCAGCCCTCGTTCCATTTCCTTCTCACTACTGTTTTAAGGACCACAAAAAAACCCAAGGACAGAAAAAAAAGCACAGAGTAACAGCAGCAAGAATGAGTCTAAACTATGAGTTTATTTTGGCCACAAAGTCTGCCTTTGCAAAACCACAATCAACAATATATCGAAAATCCCCCAAAGCACAAGATTTAGATTGTTAATCAGGACTTGATCGTCCTTTCATTGACCTGTTTTTTTGGTCAAAAACCATCAACAATAAAGTTGCAGCTGTGATAAACATTTTCACACGCATTAATTGTTTCATCCTAACAGAGGGTTGTACAGCCCAAACCACAGGACAGGAAACCGGGTAAGTTAGAGTCTTTAATGTGAGGTGCACATTCCGCTTGAAGCACGTACTCATGTCATTGTTTCTCAACTGTGCAAACTGTCTGACTACAGAGTTTGAACTACAGAACTGGGTTTGATAAACACGTTGCTCCTACACCCTGATCTGAGAACAGTCTGCAGTTGTGCATGTAGGGAGAGAGAATGATCATTTGTATCTACACATTCACGGCCCTCAGATAATAAATACATTTCCTCCAGCGTGAGTGAATTCTCCCAACATCTGCCAGATGCATCGTTTCAGATATTCATTTTCCCGAGACGATGTATCCTAGTGACGATCCCCTTTGACTCATCAGTCCTGCAAGTTGTTAGACGACATTATATTGCAAGGTGTACACTCATATTGTGGTAATTAAATTCTATTGCATTGACTTGCATTAGATATTAGAGGCGTTTATGAGATTTTCAATGTGATTTCTTAAGCAAAAGAGAAATATATTTTTGTTTTATCTTTTATATGAATATCAAACAAGATGGATGGTTTTGAACGTACATGTTCGGTTTGTCTTACAATGTAAAAGGGTAATAATTCAAGACATGTTTAAAATGCACGGTCAAACTGTTATTTCAAATATCAAATACCGTTTCTGAGAAGTGCTGATAATAATATTCTTAATATTATATATTATCATTTATAATAATATTCTTAATATTATATATTATTATTTATAATAATATTCTTGTCAAATGCTTTGCATCACGGGGATCCTGCTAATTGTGGCAACATTTAAAAATTGTTTTTGCTACATTCATTCAATAGCATTGTTAAAGTTTTATATCCTCCTCCAATAAATGAAATCTAACTTTAGGCCGGCACGAACAAAAACTTCACAATGTTCGTAAATCTTTTATGGTTAACGTTAAAAAGGAAATGATTAAATCTTTCTAATATTTCATCTAAAAAGGATCAAAAGAGCAACAATTGTTGGAGTGAAAACACAGAGTTACCAAACACACATTTTAAATACCAATATCAATAAAATAAAAATCAAAGCATTAAAATCCGTACTGGAAGTAAGTCTGAAGGATCGTTATAGAATGAAATGTCTGTTTGTGAGGCATTAAGTCTCTGATACTGTATCATAGCTCTGCGACTGTAAAACCATAGACGGTGACTGAATACAGGACATTTAGGTCATAATATGGATGATTCTCTGCATCGTCTTGTCTGCACATTGAGGCCAACAGCGAACTCCTCGGGACGACGTGTGTAATGACAAACCAGGAAGAGACATTTAGGGAGTTTCATCGTCATGTATACTGAATGTGTGGCGGCACAAAACCACATCGCCTCCTATTGATTCTGGTCACGTGTTTTCTGTTGGTTTCTCTACAGTTAACTATATAAGACATAAATGGCAAAATAAGTATCGATAATAAAGACACGCATTGGTATGTTCTGTTTTTATTTTTGAAGTTTGTCAAGGAGGAGGGACAGCGGATGATCGAATCACTTGGAAACGACCTAAAATAAAATGTTTTCTTAAAGTCACAATGTCCCGGACGCAACACTGAGCAGATTTAAAGACAAAATGCAGGTGAAATGTAGACTAAATGTTAAAATCACACGAAATTAAAAGTACTCACCTCATCCAAAATGATCCCATTCACTTAATATCAGGGAAATGGTTTAACTGGAAATAGAGTTGAACCACTGAATACCGTTCACTAAACTCACTAGTCATCCGGCGCAGAGCTTTGCTGAACAATCGTGCTCCTGGTGGAAGTTTAGTGCTGCATGTTCACACATTTCCACCAGTAAGAGTCTCTTCATCTGGTGAAGGAACAAAAGACAGCGATGGATTTGT
This sequence comes from Bovichtus diacanthus, assembly GCA_943590825.1. Lineage (NCBI taxonomy): Eukaryota > Metazoa > Chordata > Actinopteri > Perciformes > Bovichtidae > Bovichtus > Bovichtus diacanthus. Next base: position 3,704,957 of record CALSBV010010223.1, on the reverse strand, counting down.
GGGAGGAGGCATCATTATCTACCTCATGCATCTCCCCTCATGGTCTGAAGGCAACAAGTCCCCTTCAGTCATGTTTAGGCGACCACGTCCAGCAAGGAACATAAAACTAAATGTTTCCCCCATTGAATATCAGCCGGTCACACAGGCCAGGTTGACATCAGGAGCTCTGTGATGGGATGGGCTTGGTGAATTTGCTCTGCAGGAACACTCTGGGAACACAAAGCCCCTCCTTTTTGTTGACCGTCTCTCTCAGGACGTAGTCGTTGGAAACAGGCTGGAGGCCGGTGTCCGCGAACAGCTCAGCCAGGAGCTCTGAAAGCAGACAGATAGAGCAGACGGAGACTTCAGAAGGAGGACACAATGCTGTGCTGTGAAAAGGTTATATGTAGAGCCTTCACACCCAGGAAGGATGTGACGACTCTTGTTTGGAAACATCCCTGTGTGCTTCACATGGACAAAAACAGCTAGAACATTCACATACTAAATGGTTGAAGTGTAATTAAATCAATAACCTCACATCAAATACTATCAGCTCTTAAAACAAAGTGAAAACTAGCTTACTGCTCGTCTCAGGCTCACAAACTTTATATATATATATATACTGTATGTATATATCCATGTACATAGGTATGGTCTCTATGTACTTCTAGTTACAACCCATCTATCTTTCAAACAGTCTCCATGACACGAACACAAATGTCAGGAAGTTATTCACTGACCTTTAGAGAAGAAGTAGGACCTGGTTCCGTCTTGGCGGACGTAGAAGTTCTCCCCAAGCTTGCTGCCGGCTTTAAATCGGAGCATGGCGTGGTCGTAGAGGCCGTAGTCCCTGAACAGGACGATGCCTCCGGGCTTCAGCACCTTAGAGCCACACATATGTAACATTAAGCCATCTGAACTGTCACAGTACCCAAACTAGTTGTACACAAACAATGTAGATTTGAGGGGTGTAACGATACATCGATATTCAATGATCAACGATCCAATATCATTGATGAAAAGTGAAAACATCGATATGTGTTGTCATCATTAAGATGCGCCTTTATTTTGAAACTCCTATGGCACATTTGCTACGAGTGCACCTCCTTCCTAAATATTATAAAAGTGCTTAAACATGACAAATGTGGCACTTAATAGTGAACAACAGGTCTATTTTTATTCTTTTTGTTTTATTAAAAAAACATCTAAATGTCTGCAAGAGCCCAGTAATAAAATTGTGAAATGGTTGTTTTTTTTTTTTTTTAGTGACTGATGTGAAATGTGACTGATTGTGTCATATGGGCTTATTTATCGTGTCATATCGATCGATTTGAATTCAATCAAATCGAAATCGTACCACAGCACTTTTTGCGAGATCAGAAAATATTGTATTGTTGTCCAAAGAATCAATAAAATAAGTGATGAAACTTGTGATTTACAGCCCGACTAGATTGCGTTTGTATGAGACATGCATGTATATGATTGTGTATTTTAGGGAGAAGAAAACTCCCAACGTCACTAAGAAATTATAAAACTAAACTTTTCTCCAAAGTTTGTTTTTTACTATTTAAGGAACCCCGCATCGAGTCTTTCCTCGTGGCTGTCTCTGCGCTCACCCTGCTGATGTTCTGCAAAGCCAGCTGCATCTTGTCAGGGTGGACGGCGGACAGGACGAAGATGAGAGTGACGACGTCCACGCCGCCCTCGGGCACGTTTTCCCTCAGATCGTCTTTGGTTAAGTCACACTGGAAGGCGCAGCAGCGCTCAGGGCAGTACAGAGGGTTTTGCTGAAAAAAAGATGGTGGATGAACTGATTATTATTATTATTATTATTATTATCATTATTGGGAAGAGGTTTGCAGACCATGCTTCATAATTTGCTTTCACTTCAAAAGTGTCCTGTACGAACATTCTTCTACTGTTGTGACCAACGGCCAGTCAAATGTGAGTGAATGTAAAGCACTGAGCCTGCAGCTCAGCTGACCTGCGAAAGGAAAAGCAGAAAAAGACGAGGATCTCAGACGTAGATTTGATGGATACATATCCTACCTTGACAAACTCAACAGCTCGCGGCGAGAAGTCACAGGCATAAACAAAGATGTTGAGGTCGTCCTCCAGCAGAGGGAAGAGGCAGTTTCCTACGCCGCAGCCGGCCTCCAGCAGCACAAGCCTCTGGGACTCAAACTGCAAATCAGGCAGGACAAAGTTTCAGTTCAAGCTCTTTTTTCATGTTTAAACCTGCACAGCTCCAAAAGGAGAAATAAATACCGACTTTTTATTATTATACATTATTATATATTATACTCATTTGTTGCCCTTATTCCCACAGGTGGAAGGTGGAAATGTAAGGAACTACATTGCTGATTGATGGGTTATCTCATAACATCTTGTCGATTTTAATAGTCTTATTTTATGTTCCATCAAGTTGGTCATTTTGCAGATAAGTAAAGTCTTATAAAACATCATTATTATTTATTTATTTATTTTTAAAATAAAGTTTGGCAAGATGTTCTCCCCAAACAAGAAAAAAAAAACATGTGTCAGGGCTATTTAAACCCAGAAGAAGCAATGACAGCTGTACAACTCAGAACTTAAACAATTCTAATTGTAAAATAATTACAAGTGCAGTTTAAAAGCACACAGTTCGATACATGTTGTGTTCTTGGTTTTGTTTTATATGCAAACATACCGGTGCACTCCCTTCCTCACCTCTCTGCATGCTTTAAGCTCTTCAAATTCCCTCGTGGTCCAGTGTCGGTCCTTGAAGAAATTCGTCGTGTTTCTTTTGTAAAACAAGTCCCAGTTTTTCTGAGCTTCTTTCTCCAACTTCATGAGTTTAAAGTCGGACACCAGAGCTCGTTCCCCGCGGAGTCTGTCCAGCTCCTCCTGGGTTAAAACTCTGGAGGCTTTTGTCTGTCCAGCGGGGACACATGGAGAAGTGTCGTCTTTAGACCCCACTTCTTCTTCAGGAGGTGTTGTTTTAATATTACATTGGAAACTTTCCCTTTCCGACAGTGCCATGATGCTTTTAGAAAGCCTCGGATTGGTTTGCCTCACAGTTCCTCTCACTAACGTATCTAATTATTAATTTATGGTAAAAAAATAAATACAAATAATAATATGTCCACAAGGTTTACAACTTCAGTTTTTTTTAAATCACAAATAACGCTAAAATGAACTTAAACTTTTAAAAATCTTGCACCTAGTTGCCATTTTTCCACATTTGACGTCCATCTTGTCCGTTGTTTAAAGTCTTCCGTGTAGCATTTTAAAATGTGAGTCCCTTTCTTTCCGTTGGTTCCGCTAGTTACCCACTGAATAAAAATACAATATGCTTAATAACAGGTAATTATTTTTAATTGATGTGGGATTAATTTGTCAACAGGTTTTATATTTTATTGAACAACGTAGAGTTGTTAATGTAACTTGTTTTTCGGCGAGATTTGGCAGCTGGACCAAAAGCGGAAGAGGAGTGACGGAGTGACGAAAGGGATGTTTTGCTAACGTGTAGCTACAGTGGGCTAACTTTGTCTTATTGTTAGCTTCTAATTCTAATCTCCTTGAAGTTACCACGTGCAGTTTGACTCTTCGGAATATTTAGTTACATAAATGTGAATTTTTGTAAACATTTTTTTTTTTTTTTTTTAAACAAACCGAGACATGAACGGGAGTACGAATCCGCTGCTGGACAAAGAGGAGCATGTTTTGAAGCTCGGTGAAAGCTTTGAGAAGAGGCCAAAATCTTCCTTCCACACTATCAGATGTGCGTGAGCAAAGCGAGGACAAGGAGAAATGCGAAGAGTGTTAAACGAACTGTGGGTTTGGGGTTATTCTGCTCACACGGACGGGGAGGCTCCGACATAACCGAGCCAATTATGTGGTTACATAAATGAAGGGATTTGCATAGGAAAAAACAAATCCATTTAAATATCTATACATTTTTAAGACAACTCTCAAGTTATTGATAAGTGGGCGAACTGCTACTCTTTAACAATATCGACTTCATTATATATTAATACTTAAAGGAAGGAGAATAAAGTGCTGAAAGTACATTATTGCAGGTTAAGGAAACAAGTATGTTGTTTATATCATTACTGCAGACAGCTGTTTAAAAGCTGCAGTGTGTGTGATACTGCGGTCACATACACGTCGTGCTCTGTTGAAATATGCATGACATAGAATTTAATAGTATTTTGTTGTTTGTGAATCACTTTTTATTCTTTCAGACTTCTCAGTGTTTATTACATTGTAAGTAGAAGAGCAAGCAATGTGCTTCATAAGAGTTTATTTTTCAAGTGTAATATCAGTACATATCATAATTACAATCCAAAAAACAAAAGATTGGCCGATACATCACCGTTATCAGTTATGCTGTAAATTGCATACACAGTCTGACATCTTAGAAGTTACAATAAATAAACAGTTTTATCCAGAAAAGGCCCGTTCTTAATTTTCGATTATTTTGCGTTGCCTGCATTAGACCAGCACCTGACCCAGTTATACTTCTGATGCTGTTCCTTATGATTTACATCCACTCAATGTCCTTTTCAGATGACTTCAAGCCAGCGTCGATCGACACAAGCTGCGAGGGAGAGCTACAAGTTGGGAAAGGAGATGAAGTTACCATCACGTTACCTCACATTCCTGTAAGTCACGACTCGTTGTTAACCCGCCTTTCTATAAAGAAGGCAGAGCAGGAATCTTTGAATTGTTTTCTTCGCCTAGTTACAAGTTTGCCAGACACTTCAACTATTCCACCAACCCATGGATTGCAATACAGCTGAAAAGTATCTCAAATGTTAAATGCTTTGTGAAGCATTATGTGAATTTCATTTTGTTTTGTGATTTAAAAAAGTTTGCTGTTTGGCAACCGACTCCATGTTTTCACTTTTGAGGAATCACTCTAACAAAGAAACATTTCAATTTGTACTAAAAGTTCCACATAATGATATTATTGTTGCTCTTCCAGGGCTCCACGCCTCCCATGACGGTTTTCAAAGGAAATAAGCGGCCGTACCAGAAGGACTGCGTGCTCATCATTAACCACGACACCGGGGAATTTGTACTGGAGAAGCTGAGCAGCAGCATCCAAGTCAAGAAAACCAGGTGAGAGGTCAAAGGTCTGAGAAATCCACACCTTGTTGTTGTCTCACCGTCATTTCCTTTCACAGATTTTATTGATTGAAACTAATTAAAACTGTACTTAGTTAACCCATCTAAATTCCATTTTCAGGGCGGAGGGCAGCAGTAAGATCCAGGCGCGGATAGAGCAGCAGTCGGTTCGGTCCAGCCAGCCCAGCTCTCAGTTCAGGGCCCCGACCAAGCCCGGGGCCGGGGCCAAGACCTCCCCTTCTCCTTCGAAGGACAATCCCTCCCCGGAGCCTCAGCTCGATGACATCAAGAGAGGTAAGGAGGTCCAGCCACGAAAAACAAATAGCCCAGTCCTAAAACATGGAAGACAGAATAAATTGTATAAGGTAACACTTCACTTTAGCAGCCCCTCTGTTTAGCATTTATAGGAAACTATATAATCATTAACAAGGACATTAATGTGCAGTATTAGTCAACGTCTCTTATTTCTCCTATGAAGACATTTTATATCGTTATGTACTGACGTCCTGAGAGGCAGGTGAGAGGAAAGTCCACAAAATGGATCACCAGAAGTCTTTTTTTCTAACTTGCCTTGCAGGGCTTCAGCTGTTTCGTTGTTCAACTGTGTTTATCCTGACATTCGATTTTGGCTAAATAAGGAGGGCTAAAGTGGAGTTATTTTATATTACACCGATGATGCGTTTTAACAAGTGGATAAACAGATGAGAAAGTTTGTGGTGGAGCATAGAAAAAGCGTCTCAGTGTGACCTGGTGTTGGCAGAGCTGCGAGCGGAGGTGGAGGTGATCGAGCAGATGAGCAGCAGCGGCAGCAGCAGCTCCTCCGACTCAGCCAGCGCGTCGGGGAGCGCCGATGACAGCAGCGACGGCGAGCACGACGCCCCCCGACCGCTCAGCCAGACCTCCCCCACCCGCCAACCCACGGCCAACGGAGGGGCCGACCGGCAGAAGGGCAGCAACCAGCTCATGAACACACTCCGTGAGTATCCCGTAGTTGTAGAAGAGAAGGAGTTCACACCCAGAGGCAGGGAAGAGAGGACATGTGCGAGTTAAAATGCGTTTTTGAGCATTTCTTTCATTTCTATTAACACAGCATGTAAACGCACATCAGGCTGGAGACGTACGTCCACGGATAACCTCGCCGTCACTTCTCTGAGTCAGCGTTTGTCTAATTATGGCAGGAAACTCGTCAATAAACAACGTTTTAACCCGTTTGTCTTCACAGGAAACGACCTTCAGCTCAGTGAGTCGGGCAGCGACAGTGATGACGACTGAGCTCTCACTCTCTCTCTCTCGCTGCTTCTCTCTCTCTCTGTCTCTCTCTCTCTCTGCTTCTCTCTCTCGCTCTCTCTCTCTCTCTGTCTCTCTCTCGCTCTCTCTCTCTCTGCTTCTCTCTCTCTCTCGCTCTCTCTGCTTCTCTCTCACTCTCTCTCTCTCTCTTTCTGCTGCTCTCTCTCTCTGTCTCTCTCTCCCTCTCTCCCTCTCCACACTCCTGCTGCTCTGTTCCGCCTGGTTCAATCGTTCCTTTGCTGTGATAGCTGACCCCGGCTGTATATCTCGGTTTGACTGTACTTTTTATTTGATTTTTAGTATCTCCTTAAAGCTGGCCAGCCTGGAACTTTAAGAGTGTATTTTTATTAGATGTATATTTTATTTTGTATAGCAAGACTTTGGAAAAAGAAACTTTTACTTGAGCAGTTTGGAAGATTATATATTAGAGTGCACATACATATTTTCTGTACTTAGAGCAGCTAGTTTTATCTACTTGTATCATTTGTTTCCGTTGGGTTTGGTCTTTATGGTGAGCCGAGGAAGAGGTCCCCGCTCATCCCCTCTCACCTTGTCTGGTCGTTTATCAGAGGGGGTTGTGGGAAGCTTCTCCACATCGTCGTCGGGTTTTTATCGGTACGCTATGAATACAAAAATTGCAGAATTGCACAGAGACCCTGTGCATCAGCAACACATCAAAGAAAAAACACATCCATTTAGTCATCAGCTTAATATAGAATTGTGCTCTTTAAGCAGTTATCTCTATAAATAGATTTTTTGGTTGCTGTTTTGTAATGATTTCACTGCAAGGTTTTGGCAGTATGAGCTCAGTTTAGTTGTTTAGTGATGTAACCTTTTAATAACCCAATAATAGCCAAGTTGCAGGTGTTTAGCTGTGTTTATTTTCTTTTACCACTAGGGGGCAGACAAGACCAAAAAACTAACTCTCAGAAACACAGACCTGATATGTATCAGCTAATAATGTTGTTATGGCGAACATGTTAGCAAAGAGTTGAATGTAAGTTTGGTCTCCAACAACTAAAAAAAAAAACCATCTGGCTACAGTTGTTGATTAGAGTTTAAGAAACATCTGTTTTTAGCTGGAGAATCACAAAGAAAGAGCTAAAAAAAAAAAAAAAAAAAAGGGCGAAGAATTCCAGTCGAGCTGTGAAGTTGGCTGTTATTGGCAGTGTTACCTGGTAAGCTGGTAGCAACACTACATGCCCTTTGTCAAACAGAGGAGGAGTTAGAGAGTTCGTCATTCGCTCCGACTAATGCATTTTCTCAACCGTGTGCAGGCTCTCCGTCAGTACTTCCTTCCTTCTAATCCTTTTCACAATATCACAATAAATCCCACTGACCAGTATAACCAGTTACAGTATCATAAAATCCTCCGAGGAGCTTTAGTTTTTTTTCCTAAAATGTGTTTGGAATTTGTTTTACCAGCCGTGTCATTCTTCAATCAGATAGAGAATATCTTATTTTTTGATCCCACATTCCCATATACTACTTATGATATTATAGGACCATCCCATGCCTTACAGCGTCTCAGTTTGGAAATTAAAGGTGAATGTGTCATTTTTTCTGAAAAAAAAACCGCCAAAGAGAACTGCCCCTCTATGTGCAGCGAGCAGGAACGTTCAGTGTGTTAATGTATTTGTGACTGTTTGTGCATACGAGCAGTGAAGACGGTGATTGTTCTCATTATCTGCATGAGACACTTTGGTGCTGTTTGTATAGTAGATCATTATGAATGCAACACAACAACCACAGTCCAAAATTCTGCAGAAGACTCGTTTCAGAGCAACAATAACTGCGAAGGGTGAAACACTGAGTCCTGATCATTTCAGGCAACTGGGAAAAAGCTTTGAGAATTACAAAATGATCAAACTTAACGGGATGTGAGAAATTGATTCTATGCTTGAATAAGGAAGGAGTTATTTATCATTAACCTTCACAGGTGGTTTCACTTATTTCTCCTTCAATAATTAGACTCTTCTCAACACTTTGTACTCGAGAGTGGACAGAATGTAAAGCTGCAACTAACAATTATTTTCCTTTTAGATTCATTACTAAATTAATGAATAATTGTTAAACGGTAGTTAAAAAAAAAAAAATCACACCCTTCACAAGCTTCCAAAGCCCAAGTTGAGTGTAAAACCCCAAAAATATTCAGTGAGCTCCCACTGAAAACTGGGAACAGCAAATATTCATATTTGAGAAGCAGCAACCTGTTCAAATTTGGCTTTTTTAATTTAATAATATCTTAAACAATTGATTATCCAAGTTGTGTTTAAATGACATGTGCCCTGCTCTCCTGTTGGTACGTTGTAATAAATGTAATTCCCAGCAAAGCTCCATCCAAATAAGCCCCACAGTTTAAAACATCCAGCACAGAATATGTGTTTCTAACTGACGTCCTTCATTGGACATCTGATCCTCAACACGTGTTCTCAAAATGTACTGAAGTTAAAGTATGTAAATGTTTTCTCTAAATATCTACGAATGAGCATTATAGATTTTTAAAAACCTAAATGGTTTTTGTATCACTTTGAAATGAAACCTTTCAAACACTCCTCAAATTCAGTTTGGGGAATATTGTCATAATGTTAAAATGATCCGCCGTCGTACACGATGTAAATGTCGTTGGTGTTTTATATCATAGCGGTGTTTCTTTGTTTTATCAGCTCACAGAACAGATATGATTGTGAGTTATAAAATGCCTGTAAACAGTTACTGACCTACCACACAGTACTCAAAACAATACGTTCAAACAGTCCTGCGTCTTAACACAAAGCACCACTTTACTGTGTATTCCTTGTTTAGTTCTCATGTTTTTGTCTAAGTGCTACGTTTACGTGAAATACGTTTGTACAAATTTGAAGTGTATTAAAAGTGTGCAAATGCATTTCGAATGTCTTTGCTCTTCATTGTTTCCGACTGCTGATTTTAAGGGAGGGTTTGTAGTTGTGCATTAAGGCACGACATTAACGGGAGTGGACATCTCTGGGTACAGGTGTGAATGTACCCAAAAGGCACCGAGGATGCATGAGATCCTCTCGCTCAGACCACATCCGGAGGTTTTCTGACCCCCGATCTATTGGTGTGAACGTGTCCTGGGCCACATTGAAGGACACACTCATTTGCGCGTAACGGCGTCGTATTAACGGACAACATCTCAGCCGGCTTTATCCACAACGTCTGAACATTTCAAAGGAGTTGACCCAGTCTGTGTCGTTTTAAATTCATCTTCTTTTTTTGTTTTTTTTACCGTGCATTGCTGGCTCCTGCCGGTTAAAAAACAACAACAACAACAACGCATTTGGTCTTCGCAAACAGAAATGATGTACGTGTTTATTTGCATACAGTGCGGGGAAGTAAGACCTGCTCCCACGAGAAGCATGTGGAGACGCATTCTAATGGCAGGCGTGAACCCACGCACTTAAGAGTCGGGTCAGCCAAAACGCACGGTAACGCCAGGTGTAAACAGGGTCTCGGGAGGACGGTGATACAACACACTGAATCGATATCTGTCAGCTTGTGTTTACGTCTCCGAGCTCGCTTTTAGGAAGCTTTTCAATCGTAGTCCACAGTAAATTAAATACATACCACATAACTGCAATGTCTGAATTTAACAGCCGCATGTCCGACCCATCTCCCTCCACACGTTTGCTGCCTCTCTACACTGAATGTAAAAAAAAAAAAATGCCAAAAAGTAATCTTCAATACAGCTTAACAACCTTCCTTAACTTTGGCTGCAGAAAAAAAAAAAACTTTAACTGGTCCTTGAAACTTTGAACTTTTTTTTTGTACATTTTTCTTTTTTAACACTTAATATGAAGCTTTATTTCTTTGAAAACTCCTCATGAGAGGTTGCATGTCTGTAGGTTGTGAGCAGCTCAATCAAAGGGTTTGATATGAATCCTCTTTAGAGGCCTGACAGGCTAAAAACAGTATTTCATAAGGAAAAAAAAAAAGGCTGAAAAATAAACATGGGAGTTTATGAGAATATCTTTTTTCTACCGGGGGAACTCATCATCAAATTAAAAAAGGACACATGCTCTGCTCGAAGGTAAAAGAACATTTCGTTTCCCCGCTCCAGTTCCTTTGAACCAGCAACCTCAAGCGGATTCCTTCTCCTTCAATAATGAAATGTTTTAACACAGGAAAGTCAAGACAGCAGTCAGAAATGGACTTCGATAAAAGATTATATTGCTGGTCTTAAATAATTATCGTCAAGTGAAACATATGCTTAGATGAACACCTTCAGTTTGATACGAACCACAACGACCTGTACACGGAGCATATTACAATACAGTACTTTTTCCCTGCGATGGTGCAACAACTGAGTCACATTTGGGCATTTCTCTTCAAACAGTAACACAAAGGTACACGACAAATACATAAATAGCTTTTGTTTCCCTTTAAATCATTTATAAAGCAATTATATTCATGATTCTGGCTCTTGCTACGACATGTCATTTGACCGATATATAAATTAACATCAACAACAAATAATAATAATATTAATAATAATTAGAACAATAATAATATAAAAAGCTGTCTGTCTTTCATATAAATCTGGCTAGCTTACAGTATGAAATGATGGAACAGAGATCATGAGGGCAGTTCGACATGATGCATCCGAATCTCCTTATTCTAAATGCAGATGTTCAGTTTCCCACTTTAGAGTGTTTGTGAGGGAGATGTGGGCGCCATGTTGGCTCGAGCAGGAGTCCACTGGGCCACATAGTTTCCTGAGGGTCCGTGGCAGCGTGGACAAACGTTCCTCAGAAGGTGGAGACTATAAAAACCTCCAAATAGGGCCCCTGAGTTGTCTCTTGGGAGTTCAGTTCTTCCGCTACAAGACTGAAGTCAGCGCCTCCGGTGGCGGGGACTGGTAGTGTGACGGTCACCATCACCGTAGCTTGTATCTCTTAACGTCTAAATCAGATAAATGTGCAACCTGAGTACCTTGAGACCCTTTTGTGTTTCCTCCCAAACCCTTCTCGGCTTGTTCCCCCCCCTTATTTCCGATACTATAAATGTCTCCCAACCTGGCCCCCCCCCCCTCCCCTCCCACCTGGGTCACAAGGGTCACCGGCCGGGACAGGATGTGGGTTTGATGCAGCGTCCCTGGAACAGCACCAGGTTGGCGGGGCAGTGGCAGCCGGCCACGCAGGGCTTGTGGCACGGGCCGATCTCGTTCCAGTTGTCGCAGGTTTTGGTGCAGCCCGGGCCGCAGGTGTCGTACACCGCGCCGTGTTTACACTGGGTGGCTGAAGGGAGGGAAGACACAAGTTCAGCCTTTAATGGACTAATGATTGTGACTATTTAATTGTTCCTGTGGTCCATAACACGTTTTCACCAAAGGTTTAACATTTTATGTGATTTTAATTGACAGTAAACCATAAAGAAACACCTCAAGACATTTTAAAAAGTTGATCCACCATTACTCAGCTTCAACATGATTTCCCTGACCCACTGTGAAAAACGCTTTAAACTACTAAACTTAATTGTTAATGCTTTAGATTTATTCAGAAGCTGAGTTGGTGGAGAGTTCAGGATATATTTAACAGCTTTGTTTTTTGCAGCGCAAAAGCCGAAAGCAAACAGGAGTGGCAGCCCGTTCATGTTGACGTCTGTTGCACAATGACACAACTGTCAATCATCTGTTCTACAGTCTACTTAAAAATAGACGCTGTCACTCACCCATACAGGCAGTGTCGGCCTTCCAGAGGACGGGCACTCCCTCCCTCTCGCAGGCTCGGCTGTAGGCGATGAAGGACTCACAGTAGCAGTTTTTATGGACCGGACACTCACACATGTCCGTCACGCACGACCTAAAGACAGCAGGACGATTAACGATACGTTTTATTGGACATGGGTGGGCTGTTATATCATCTTTTGGTATTGAAAGTCTCCATTCCTCAGGTTTATGCCTAGAGCACTTTAAATCAATTAATGAACATTTTCAGAACATTTGTTTGTGTTTTCATCGCAGCGCACTCAGTCCTCTGACCTGTAGAAAGGGGCGAAGTCAACCACACGGTGGCACTTCTGGAACTCCCACAACTTTATTTTCTGGCATTCCCGGTGAGCGCGGAACTTGACTTTGACGCTGCCGGGGCACAGGAAGGAGGTCGGCCGGCGGGGCGGAGGCTGCTGCGAGCAGACCTCGTTTCCCTCGACTCGCCACGAATCGGCAAACTCGTCCACGTCGAACTTGAACTGCCCGTCGCCTCCCATGGTGTCGTCGCGCTTGTGGCCGTTGTAGTTGCCACAAAGGCCGCAGAGGCGTCCACGCAAGTGGGGGGCAGCCACAACCTCCACGAAACTGTCACCGTCCCACGTGATCTCCAGACCTGCAGAAGGAGGTGGAGGGAGGGGAAAGAAAAGCAGAGTTGTTTTAGACTGATGGTAAATCCTTTGGACAAAACTTCTCTACCCAACAAACCAAACATGTAGCAGCGCAAGTCTTTTAGAAATATGGACACGTCTTCAAAAAGTTGTTGTTTGCAACTAAATGTGGTAAAAAAATGTAAAACTCGTGTTATCTGGGGTCACAAGAAAAAGCTGGCTCGTGTTACAGGAAGCTGCTGCTCTGTGAGGTTTTATCCCAAAGAAGTTACATGAAGTCGTGCGCTGACCTGCGATGGTGGTGAGTTTGAGCAGGTATCCGTCCAGGTCGATGTGCACGCCGGGGCCGTGGTAGGGCAGGGCGATGCGCGTGCCGTTCCTCCGGACCGTCAGGTGCTGGTGGAGGCTGAGGATCAAACCTCCCAGCCGCACCTCAACAGACTGAGTCCAGGAGAAGGAGCGAGTCCGCCGGGCGTCGTTCTTCACCAACACCTGCCACACAAGTGGAAAATGCAGGTCAAGCCCCCTTAAATTCTTTGATTTGTTGTTTTAAATGGAAGTAAATTTGGGATACTTTATTTCTCAAGAAGGGCCATCAGGATGTCAGATTCTCACCAAAAGAATTATACTACTATGTTATCACGTCTTTGTTTATTGTGGGTTTGTCACTTTTTCTGGCAAATTAGTTAAACTCATTTGTGTGTGGGACGTTGGGGGAGGGGGACAAAGCGAGAACGGAAAGAAACAGCAAGGTTTTAGGGCCGATGGATTGTTTACAACATATTATCATATTTGTATTATTAACATGACATCAATATTTCATTTTTTTAAATATCTTTACCAGTATATCGCAACAGCCCTATTTTTCAAGCAAGAATAAAGCACTTAAAAATATAAATATTGACAAATTGATGCAACACAACGGTCAAACAAACGTACACTCTGCGTGTAATAGTGTTTGAGACCAACCTACCATGAAGCTGGAGTCTGGGCTGCCGACGGTATTTCCTGGTCCTCCCGCGGGGGCGCTGCCACAATCACGGGTCAGGACGTACTGACAGGTTCCCTGAAAGTTGAAGGTCCTGCCGTCGAATGTGTTGTAGTGAGGGTCGCCAAACACCGTACATACACCCGGCTCTGCAGAGGGACAGACGCCAAGACAACGAGAAAATAAGACGGAGGAAGAACGACCAAAAGAAACAGAAATACGTTGCTGCCATTTGAACTTCAAATACCAGCAGTGAGACACATAACAATGAATGCCTCTGACGTCCCAGGATAGCAAGAGACATCCCACAGTGCAAGGATTTAAAAAGGAAACACGCCTGACAGCCAGCGGCAAATAGATCATTTACGATAAATGGTGAAAGAAGTGGATCTGCGGTGTGGTCAAACGGCTACGAACTAAGGTATTTGTGGAGTCTTTGTAGTGCTGAAATGGTACATTTAAAGCCATTCCTGTTGACTTTTGCTCCAGGTCGCAGACAAAAAACAAAAAGTGAAATGACCCGAGAGCAAACCACAGTCTGCCGTTCGTGGGAAACGAAAGAGGCTGAGATTTGTTTTCATTGCCTTTTAAGAAGGAAGATTCATAAATTGTGCTTTCACTTTGATCGCTTTGCTCAATAATCAATTCCTCATTTCACCGCTGCATCAAAACACACAAAAACGCTAGACTTTGGTATGTGTGAATACTCTGAGGCTTGAGAAGGACTTACTCACTTTCAGTGCAGACTGGACAGCAGCCGGTCCTGTTCAGGATCTTATTCTGCAGAAGACACAGACACACAGCGTTAGACACATTCAGAAGAGATCTTTGACAGAATGCAGAATAACTGTGAGAAACATCAAAGGCAGACCAGACGGAAAAGATCTCATGACTCTAAAGAAACTGACATGTATAATTAATATATATATAGAAAAAACACTCTCAAGGGACATCAGGCATGTAAAAATAGGATGCATATCATCATATATCTGTCAGTTACTCTTCCATTGATTATCTGATTGCGGTCATATTTGATTGAATATGAGATCGTGTTTAGCACCGGGAGAGCAAAAAAGAAAGAACTAAAAAGGAAGGAAAGTGACAGAAACTGTTCATTAGAAACAACTATGACACATCTAAGAATATTAAGATGCACACAAAGCTCGCAGAAGAAAAGCAAATGTACTTTGAAAGCTAAACAATTCTCTAACTCCCAAAGCTGCAGCCGCTGTAACGGTCACAGTATCCTTATTTGCACTTCATTTATTTATTTTTTTATACTTCGGGTTTGATTTAGTGATGAAAATAGCATGTGACGTGAAATGAAACAGACTTTTCCAGCAGCAAATAAACACAACAATTCAAATTGACATTTAAGAGCTAAAAGAAAATCGGGTTGACGTCCACCAAAGATCACCCAGATTTCTGGAGACATCCTGGTAACAAACGGTTAAACTGACACAACCTTTTTCCACATCATTTTGTTGGCAAAGGTAACAAAGGTACATGGTCTGTATTCATGATGTCATTCAAACAGATGGAACCGAACTTAAATGAAAGATAGAAACGGGGGAAAAGTTCCCATTTTTGACAAGTTCACAGTCAAACCAGGACGAGCACAAAGACACCGATACTCCAACTTCAACCGCTGAACTCTGTCTGTGTAACAGGAAACTGTGTGTGTGTGTGTGTGTGTGTGCGCGTGTGTGTACAGTATGTTTCAACTTCCATCAGAAGTGCAGATCAGAGGACTCTTTCACATACTTAGTTTTTGTTGCCTCAGGGAAGCCCTTCATTTGCGCAAAAATACACTCTTTTTTTCTGTGCCTCTCTCTCACACTCACACACACACACACACACACACTCACACACACACACACACGCGTACCACTCATCTGTCATCACATACAGACGTTCTCTGTGCACTCAATACAAACCCCAGAGTCCTAACCTCTGCACAAAGGGCAAGCTCTCTCTTTGAAGAGGGCTGCCTTTTGACAAACCGAGGACACACACACACACACACACACACACACACACACACACACACACACAGTAACAGAGATTGGTTTTCAGAGGCCTAAATATAGGGAACCTCTTCTTTGCTGTCACTCAAACGTCACACAGACAAAAGGCTGTTCGGAGACACACTGTCTCCAAAGGGACCCACACACTCTGCCGACCTGCCGCTGACCGCAGGATGATGGCATGGGAGAGAGTGTGTGTGTGTGTGTGTGTGTGTGTGTGTGTGTGTGTGTGGAAGCTTGAGGTGGACTGTGATGCCCTCTGTGGGAGAGATAAGTCACAGTCAGGATAACTCTGGACAGGTGTGTGAGTGTGTATTCTACGTCCTAGCTAACATCCCCTCCACACAATAATGCAGAGGTAACATTATATTTTTTTTTAATTCAAAATGTTTGCTTTAACGGCACGAGAGGCACTGTTAATTTCGCTAATAGAGACTATGACTAAATAAGTTTGTCAACAACTTTGTTGAGACGGTGAAGAGACGCCATTTCTCAACATCTGACGTAAAGTAAACAACCAGGCTGTTAAAATGTATAATTCAATACTAAATCAACGTCGTGTACTGAACTTTTGTCTTTTCCCTGGAGACAAAACTCCGTCCAGACCACCTACATCACCCTGCAGTCGCCTTGTCTGACCACAAAACAAAACCAAACAGGTGAGGGCTTGTTGTAACTGCTGGAAGCGTGTGAACTTGGACTAACGCTGACACTGGCTTTGAGTGTGACCGCCAGCGGCCGGCGGTATGCGAGGAATCCACTCCATCAGCCGCCGACCGACAGATGACCCCCGAGCGACCTCTGCGACAGGTGAACGCTGCACAAACCGTCCTCCTGCCAGAAGTTTCCAGAGCGTTTGACAGCGAACGCCACGCTTCAGCTGCTCATAAGAGCACTAATGTGCTAGAAGGGCACCGTGCTATTGTAGAGGAAGAACACTGCTGTAGAGGAGTCCTGGAAAGTGACAGGTTCAGTACTGACTGTGTCTTTTGGCGAGACACTGATCCCCTGCAGGAAAGTGGATCCAACTTCACAAATCCCATAAATATAAATCTATCACATCTCCTTATAACAAGTATCAAATTGACCTGTATTGCACAAGGAAAGGGAAATAAAACTCTGAAAATATGAAACGGTGGAATTTGAGTTAGTAAATCTGACAGTAAATCAGGCTAGCGATGCTGTTTTGAGGCGTCACACATGTGAAGTGAAAATGATGATGTTAGTCATGGGCTGTAAAGTGTGAGTGTCCGACAGATGAGGCAGAGAGAGGAAAACAGATAAAGTGGAGTGACAGAGACAGAGCTGGAGGCTGTTAATAAGTTGCAGGTTCGAAACAGCAACTTTGATACCGTGACGTAAACCCTGCAAACAGGACGCAGCGCGGTGATTGGCCGGTGGGCCTGTCACTCACCGAGGGGCAGCTGGTGATTGGTACACACTGTTTGGGCCGACACTCGATGCTTCCTTTAACACAGGCGCAGAGGGTGCAGTTAACGGACGACCACATGTCTCCTTCCTGCAGGACAGAAGAGACATCCAACCATCATTCATCCATCCATCATTAACTCATCCATCATTAACTCATCCATCATTAACTCATCCAGTCATCTATCCAGCGCCCGGCCAACCATCGACGTCCATTTTTCAAACATTTATCTCTCCGTCCATCCCTCCAACATCAATTCATTCATCCCTCCGTTTAGCCAACCATCATCCATTCAGCCATTCATCCATTCAGCGCCCATCCAACCATCAACGTCCATTGTTTAAACATATATCTGTACATCCATTCATTTATTCTTCATCCAGCCATCCATGCATCCATCCATCCCTTCCACCATCAATTCATTCATCCACTCATTCATTCACTCAATCTGACCATCTATACATCAAGCAATCGATTTGTCCATCATTCATTTATCTAAAATCACCCATCCATTCAATCGTTATAGATTCCTCCATCTGCTTGTATAGCCACCCAACCATTGTTCATCCATTCATCCATCCATCTATCATTCATGTATCCATCTATCATCCAACCAATCATCAATCTGTCCAAACTTTTCATACTGTATACATTCACCCATCCATCACCCTATCAACTATTCCCCCATCATCCATTAATTTGTCTATTTATCCATGCGCCCCTCCATTTTTCATACTTTAATCTGTCCATCCATCTCCCCACCATTAATTCATTCATCCCTCCATTCAGCCAACCATCATCCATTCATCCTCCTACTCAAATCTGTCCATCCATACATCAAACAGTCCATTCATCTATCATCCATTTGTCCAACATCACCCATCCTCCATCTGCCTCTCCATCCGCCCAACAATTGATGATCCATTCATCCATCTATATGTCTATATGTCACCTTCATCCATACACCCTTCATTCATTCATATGTCCACTCTTCTCTCCATCCCTCCAGTATCCGCTCGGCTCTCTCACCCTGTAGATCTTGTTCCGTACTCTGCAGTACTTCACCTCCTCCACCTTCACGTAGGACAGACACTCATCGCAGCACTGGTCTACGTGGCAACTCCCCGGCCGAGAGCACCGCTTCTTGCACACCACGGTGGAATCCTGAGAAGAAGAAAAAAAACAAAACAAAAGACTCAGATGTCGGATTCATGTGGAGTTTTTGTATTTTAATGGAGATGTGCTGTAAACTTTAGGAACGCAGGGTCTTTATCGGAGGGTTGGACACCCGGTACCTTGCAGGTGCAGGTGGTGCAGTTGTCGTGTACGAAGGACGTGCCGTTCTCAAAAACTTCACTGTGGAACAGACAGCTTCCTGAATACAGATCAAACACCTTCCTCTGACCTGACGGAGGAGGAGGAGAGCGTCAACGATAAGAAACAGAGAGGCATAATTACTATTACAAGTTATTTGGTGACTTTTTCGGGTTAGTTAGCTCGCACAAGTATAAGCCTAAAGTTGTGGGTCACCCTCTGAACAGTGCATTCAGACACTGCACAGGGAATTTAGAAAAGGTTTTTCTTTTTATGAAAGGGGTTTGGATAAAAATAAAACAAAATATAGCATATAAACTGTTGCACGAATATCTGCGCTGACACAGGTAACCTAGTGGATTCACTCCAGCTAGTTTCTGGTTGACAAACTCTGCTGAAATGAGCTTTGCACTACATTTAGCAAGGATCAGACTGGCCTGCGTGGGCAGCTCTCCACCTCTCTTAAGCCCTAAAGAAAGAGTGTCCTCACACCCTGATTGGCTCCCTGAAGCTGCAACAGGTGATCTGAATAATCTTTAATTTAAGTCAGGGGGATTGTGACATTCATCTGAAATGAATTGAAAAAGGGGAAATGACAAGTAGCAAAGAATAAGGGACTGCCACAAAGTTATTTGTGGAAATCAACGATTTGTGCTAGAAGCCACAGAGCAATAGGAGTCAAAGCTAAACATTACAGAACATGGTGAACTTCAGCAATGGTTCTACGTTTGAACTCAGGTCACAGAGGCGAGTGCTGGTCTTTACCGAGACATCTGGGGCAGCATTGTCCAGCTGGGGTGTGGCTGAGGTGGGCGGGGCAGGAAAGGACCGGACACACCTCCCTCATGCAGAGAGTCCGCCCTCCCTGGAACAACAACAAAACACAATTTAATAAAAAAACACAATTTAATAACATGTGATGGTCCTTCAGGCAGTGACTTGTCCTGCATCCAGGTGATAAATAAACATGAATTTACATGCACATTATACTCTGGTTGATAAAGGTTTAGTTTGATTAAGGTGTTCACATGTTTTCGCTGATTATTTATATTTATTATGTTTTCTTAATAAATATTTGGAAAGCTTATTTGGTGGTTTATCTGAAAATCTTAGAATCACAAAAAAAATAGCAAGAGCAATAAAAAGAGCAACAATACAAGAGACATCTGCACATTTTCTTTGATTGTTTTCATCAACTGTCCCAGAAAAAAGCTAGATAGCAACAATTCATCAGTAGTCCCTGGGCAGGCAACTCCACAAAATCATAATGGCATCAAATGTTAAAATTCAGCCACGGATACAACAAAATAAACCATGCGTGAGTAAGTATATACTGTATATATGCACAATGTTTCTGTGCGGCAAGGCCAAACTATTACACCTCTGTATGTGTGTATATGCGTTAACAAGCCTCCGGGTCGCCCCAACTACAAGCACATTAATGCTGTAATGTGTTTATGGACGTACCTGTATGCTCTGTTTGTCTAATGGGGGGGAGGAAGAGGTGGAAAAAAATGAGGGAAGAGGATGTTGTTTCAACCTTAAGTTTACGACTCCCAGGAGACGCCAAAACGACCTTATTTAGAGTGTGAGTAGAGTTTATCCACATGCTGTGTGTGTGTGTGTGTGTGTGTGTGTGTGTGTGTGTGTGTGGAGACTGTAGCTCCTGTAGTGTGTACTCACAGTGCAGGTGCACTTGATGCAGGGTTTGCCCTCAGGACTGAACTCCTCCTTCTCTTTGTACAGGCGACCCTCAAAGATGCAACCTGCAGGAGGAGAAGTCACACACAACATTTCAAACACATCACTCACTTTTTATTTCCGTTTTGTTCGCCTCCGCCGCACCGCGGGCTCATATCCAGAGCAGATTTGAAATGAATTGAACAAGTTTGAGGTATTTTGTTCCGCAAAAAAACTATTCTGCAACAAAATGACAACATTTACACTGAATTCTCAAAGATTTTGGAGGCAGTGAACGGCCAAAAAATGTCATTTATTTATTTCATTATTTCAAAATGATTTGTGTCTCTGTGTTGTTTTGAATTCATCCCGTTGTAATAATGTCTACAAATGAATTAAAATCAAAACCGACACATTTTAAGGTGTATTTGGTCAAATTCAAACATCCGCCAGGTGTTTTTACTTAATAAAAAAACTAAAGTGAAAACATTTATAAAAATAAACCTTCTTTTATGGCCACTTATTATGTCATTAAAAACATTAAAAGCTCTCTTTTATTGCCTTACAACCCATAAGCTTCCAAAGAGTTTGAAATGTAAATTCGACATTATATGTGGAGACCTACAGAAAGGTTAGTACTCACTGGGGCAGGTGGGGCAGCACTTCTTGGGGTGGATTTTGGGGTTCTTGCAGTGGACAACACACTGTACGTCCGCCTCAGTGATGACACCTTCCTGTCACAAGCCGCAGGTGAAGAATTTCTTCAGTTTGTACACTTTAAAGGCTTTTATTTTGGTAATATCACTTTGATGCCTCATCGTCTGTTTCCTCCTCATTTGATGTCGTTTCATTCCTCCATCTCTCTTTCACTCTCCTTACTCTTCCTACTACGACTCCTCACTGTATTGTTTCCTCAACTCCTTCCTTCCTTTCCTTGTTCCCTCCTTGCTTCACTATTCCTTTCTGTCTTTTTCTCATTCACTGCATCCCTCTTTTTTCCCCTTTTCCTTATACCCTTTCTTTTTACCTGTCTCTTTCCTTCTTGCCTATTTCCTCTCTTCCATCCCTCATTTTTCACACACACACACACACACACACACACACACACACACACACACACACACACACACACACACTTACTCACCTGACAGCGTCTGGTTATGCAGGGTTTGGTGGAGCTGGTCCAGGATACTGAGCTGTTGTACGATCTTCCGTCCAACATGCATCCTGAGAGAGAGAAGCAGTCATAAACATTTTGTTTTCCTAATTTCCGTAAGATGCAATACACAGAATTCGACATCTGTGAAGCAAGTCCAACTTAAGTCTTCATTCTGAACTTACGTCGGACTCAAGTCTTAAGTCTATACAGCTCTGTAAGGAATGTAAACTGCCCAGTAACTCCACACCACTGACCCGTCCACTCAGCACTAAATGAATAGCCTCTTCATTTCATCCCATTCACAGAAAGTGTTCTCAGATCAATGTGAATGAAACCTGATCACAACCATTGATCTGCTTTCCTCACATCACTGCAGAGAAGGAGGTACAGTATGTTGGAGACTAAAAAGATCAGATTGATCCTCTGGTTCCTCCTCCAGCACCGATAGATAAGGGAGCTTCTTCAACATATTAATAATACACTCACACGCTCTCAAATTCAGAGATTTGGTGGAATTTAAAACTGCACAATTAATGTTTGAATGAGAAAAATAAGATGCTTCCAGACTGTATTCACAGTGAGTCAGGAATTTGATTAGGACAGTCAAAGGAATACCATGCTGATAAACCTTATAGATTTAAAATGTTTTAAATAGGATGATTAATAAATATAAAACACTAGTGTTTGAATTCGGACTTTTGAGGAATATATAATATACGATTTTCATTGTATGAATTTAATGAGAATTGTACAAAATGTAAAATGTAAATGTAAAAAGGGTGTATTTATTTGTACAGCATTAATCTGTTATTGTTTATTTATTACTTGTTATGTGTGTATTTGAGTTGTATAAGTTAAAAACGTTGTAAATACACTAAACTACAATTTAAATGAACGTACATTTCTGTTCTGATGATTCTAAAAAGTGATATAATGTGTAGTTTTTTTTTATTATCTGTTTTGAATACAGCTCAAGCCAAGTATAACATTATATAAACGGGTTATTTAAGTTTTAAAGCAAATTGTTCCCAATAAACTGATCCAGTCTGCCTGAGAGTCTCTTTAACTGTGTGTATGATTTCATGGAAGTGAGAAAACAGTGATATGACATGTAGGAGTCGCAGAGTTTTCCAAAGCACAGACACAGAGGGGTCCTAAATTTGGTCACGGCGGCCACAAGTCAACCGCACAATAGAAAACTAACAAGGGTTGTCGTGGTGACGAGGGGCTTTCCATGTCCGAGCTCGTTCCACCTCTCTTAACGAAGTGCTGCGTCGTAAAACGTCCAACCACAAACAAAAGGGCCGCACCCCTGCTGAAAGCTAGGTGTGTGTGTGTGTCGCGTTTGTGTGTGAAGCACAAAGGTCCATAAGCACAGAAAAAGCAGGAAAAATGCAACTTTTTAGCGGCTCCTCACTTTGTTTAAGGAGTTTGTTCAGGGTTTGAATCTGGAATATGGAAGTGACAGAAGATGCAGCTCGTTTACCTGCTTCAAAAATACTCAATGGAAAAAACGTACAACATAAAAAACTAGAAATATCATTTCATAAAAACATTTTCTCGACAATAAGATGCAGTGTAAAATCTTCACTTCCCCGTCCTCTGTTGTGTTTTTGGTTGCAATTTTGAAAGTGTTGTTTCATTAAAAAGCTATCGGGCCGCACCAATCATTTTTGTTACATTATTATAAAAAATATTTTTCATTGGACTACTCTAGTTAAGCACATTTTAAGAGTCTTCTATTATATTTTATTACCATGTAGAAGGTAAATGGAAATCAGCGGATTCCAGGAACAGCAGGAAAAATACACACAAATACCTAAAACCTTACAGCGAGCACTTGAAAATCCTCAACGTGAATGTGACGTACACGTGCTTTGTGGAGCTAAAGCTACATGTTACAGGGGACATGTCATGAAAAGGCCACTTTTCAGTGCTTGTGCACACCCACGTATGTATCTGGAGCACCCACCAACCCACACACTGTGAAATACGTTTTCTTAGTGAGCTGCCTCGTTTCTCGAACATTAAAGCATGTGAAAATGTTCTAGTAGAAAACCGAAAATACAAGTATGAACCTGAAAATGAGCATATGTCCCCTTTAATGTTAAGGTTGGCTGTGAGTTAGTGTTCTGTTCTCAGAAGTAAAGACAAATATGTAAACCTGCGTGTGTAACAGTAAATAGAGCCTATTTGAGGAGATGAAGACATATTGATGAGGTCCTGGCTCATAAAAACAACTGTATTTCTGTGGCCTGTAAACCCAACGGTGAACCCCTCCACCAGCCGCACTGTCTCCACGCACTGCAGCTGTGTATGTGTGTGTTTGTATGTGTGTGTGTGTGTGTGAGAGAGAGAGAGAGAGAGAGAGAGAGAGAGAGAGAGAGAGAGAGAGGGGCGGGGGAGAATATGTGAGGTAAATAATCCAGCTTTACTCCCACAGGTCATATTTAGGCCTGGCTGTTTAGGTACTGGGCATAAAGTTCCTAAAGTGTGTGTGTGTGTGTGTGTGTGTGTGTGTGTGTGTGTGTGTGTGTGTGTGTGTGTGTGTGTGTGAGGCTCTGGTTAGCATCTCTATGTTTTTTGTGCTGGTGTGTTATTACAGTCTCCTATTAGTGCAGCAGCTGCAGGTACTGTAGTCCTGTAATAAACCATCCCGGGGTCATTATTATTATTATCACTGCTGGTATATTGCAATATCATGGTCGAAGAAAACAA
The DNA here is from genome assembly GCA_943590825.1 of Bovichtus diacanthus. Lineage (NCBI taxonomy): Eukaryota > Metazoa > Chordata > Actinopteri > Perciformes > Bovichtidae > Bovichtus > Bovichtus diacanthus. The sequence continues at coordinate 3,680,925 of CALSBV010010223.1, read as the reverse complement.
AGGAACACAGATGTGGCACAACGTGTTCATTTCCTCCCCTGAGTTCAACTCGGAGAATTAGAGGACAGTGCACGTGATAAAACTTTGAACTATGAATATTATTATTATTTTCATGTACTTTCGACAGTACTCTTATTCTGGCTCCGTCCACCTGCATGTCTTACCTTTACACCTCTCGCAGCAGGCGCCGGTCTGTTTCACCACCAGAGCACAGTCCTCAGAGACCAGTGGACATTTCTCCTGCTTACAGTCTGCCTTCCCCTCCTGCAGCACAGAGAGGGAGGGAGGGAGAGGGGGAGGGAGAGGGGGAGAGGGGGAGAGGGGGAGGTGAGAGTCAGTTTTTATTTTATTTTCCAACATAGTGTATGCTCTTGTTAACAACACACTCTTCACTCCAATGTTTTCATTTAGTTTGACTTCTTATTTTCTTGATCCTTTCACTTTTCATTGGTGAAAGTTAAAACAGAGGTTATGTCTGGAAGTTCAAAACATATAATCCAGTTTTATACATATTATACAAAAACTTGCAGAAAAGAAAAATAAAGTCTCGGTTTAGTTTGGCCACCGTGAGTTTTGGACTTTTTCCTGCTGTAGTATTGTACTCACAGTGAAGGCAGTTAAAGAGCAGATGACATCTTTGCTTCTTTAAATCCCCTGAAAACTTTCTATAACTCTATATCAATGACTAAATAAGCAAAACATTTTATTTTATTAAAAGAAAACTAGATCTTAAGGTATTATTTATGAAGTTTAACACTCAAACACATCTAATCTGCTTCATCGTGACTGTGTGGGTGTGGTTTGATCAGATTTGATTGACATTGGCATGGCAACAACAAATACAGGTTTTTATTTTATAATTTTTTTAACTTTTTATAAAGGTATTTCGTTATAAATCAAAGTATCAGACAGATTATATGACTGAGACATTAATATCTGTACAAAATGTACCAGCAATCCATCCAGTATTTGTTGGATGTGTCACCAACATTGGACGTGTAACGTTTTCACAAGAGCAGTTTTCAGCTGACACACCACCTCTGTGCTCTGCCATCACACTTCCTCACTTTAGTAGTTTGCAGCTTGTGTTTTCTAAAGTAAAAAGTGAAACGATCTTCACACTTTGTGAGTTTTCACAGCAACTCAACAATCCCCCTGTCACCTTCAGAAACACAGCACACTGCGTCCGTCATCACCACTAACTGCACCGTGGGACTGCGCTCGTCTAATCCGCTCGACTTTCACACCCAGCTTTTATTGCTGATTTTATCCACATGCTGTGTGTGTGTGTGTGTGTGTGTTTTATTTTACACACTGTGAGGGTTTATAAAGTAGAGGCTGGCGGGTCCCATGGCCCTGTGGCACTGCGGCAGGCGGCTCTAACGAGGATGGATCAAAGGAGGGCGAAAAATAAATCGGGGTGGTTTAATATAGCAGCAGCGCTCCGACTAAACCCCAACCACACTGAGGACAGATGATGTCATGAGTGAGGAGGAGGGAGGAGAGGGACAGAGATGGAAAGAGGGGATAGAGAAAGTTAAATAAGCACTTAAAATCTCCTTTTGCACAATTCGGATTCACCCAGAAATTTACCGGAAACTTTTCATGTGAACGCAAGGCAGAGGCAATATTCTGGAAAAATGAATCTGGCAATACAGTGGGAGAGGTTGTGTCAGGGTATATGGTGATATTAGGTATTATAATGCGCAATTTTTAGATGTCATTTGTCCAACCTCATTAGATCTTGGATCTCTTCTACATTTATGGGCTTAACCACCCACAGGAGCGTGTGACCACAGCACCAGTATCCATCTCACTCACTTTATAAATAAAAGAGTGTGTGTGTGTGTGTGTGTGTGTGTGTGTGTGTGGGGGGGGGGTGTGTGTGTGTGTGT
>CALSBV010010223.1:3656943-3672741 GCA_943590825.1 Bovichtus diacanthus | reverse complement strand
TAAATGATGATGAAATGTTACCGTTTTAACTGTTTCAGCAGGAGGCTCTTTTACATACAAAGTCATCAGCCCTTAAAATCATGTACCTCTGCTGAAGCCCTGCAAAGCACTTTTATAAAATGTAGTTTTGGGGTTTTCTTTCTCCCATAAAAGGCTCTTCTGGCACCGAGGCCACAATAATGTTTAAATAATTGTATTAAATCCCCGAGTTATTCCACTGAGGCGTTTTATGGTAACTGTCGGACTGGCTGCCGGCCGCAGGAGTTCTTTACTTGTCCCATTCTCCTCGACTGACCCTGTCCTGCCTTTTATGTCTCACTCTGTCCACTCAGACACTCTGTTCATCTCTCGTCTCCTCCTCACTTCATCATCCTCACCTCCTCACGCTCAGTTTGAAGAAGACAAGTGGGACAGAAGCGAACGAGAGGCAGAGCGAGGCCGATATGGAGAAGAAAAATCTGTCTAAAGCAAATTTACATAAATAAAAAAAACAAAACACTGTAGGTATTATAAAATTACAGATTTCTGTCATAAGTAAACTTACTTTTATCTATTTATTCTATAACTTAACACATTATCTTAACTACGCTTTTATTTTGAAACACAAGTGAAATGTGATACATCATTCGAGTTGTTTTACTGACTGATATTTTCCAAGTCATATGCGGTCAGAAATAAAAATAGAGCCGGTGTTGGCTCAGCGTTATCAGGTAAACCCTGCCCCTCCCGTGTTGATCAGCTACTGTTTGAGTTGAGACAGTGACAGGAAACAACCTTTGACCTTCCTCTGAGATCGATCACAGCCGCTGAGTGTGAAACTCCTCTGTGTGTGGTTGCATCTGCAATGTGTGTCTGATGGATCCACCTCCGACCTCCTGAGGTGCTGCTTGTAATGTTGGAAACGTTCTAATATGAAATTAATATTAGTCAGTTAGTTTGTTTTCCTTTTGTGTTAACGACTATTTAAAACGACAACTGTTTAATCGCAAATGTGTACAAATGCACTCATGTTTATTTTAACTTATTGGGAAAATGAATAATCCCTCTTGTGGATGTTACGTTTTAAGCGTAAATGGGCTCATTTCCAACACAGCAGAGTAAACAAGAAAACTCATATGTGGATATTGGTGCAGTGTTTGTCTCTTGGGATATACTTTGTGTTGCTGTAAATGGTGTCGGAACATGAACCTGCCGAGTCTCTTCTGATTGGCTCACTCACAGTCTCTCCTTAAAGCCTGCGTATTAAAGAAGATCATAACCTTTTGCTTAATTTCCCTGGGTATGTCGTTGCTTTGCGTCCCCTTGGAGCTGTGAAAGATTTTTTTAATGATGTGAAAATCCTTCATGGTCCTCAACTGACACAATGTTGGAGGAGTTGAAGACCAGATGCTCACTGGACGTCCCGTTTGAGTCATAGTTGAGCCTCGTCACACGTGATGTCCCAATTATTACCAACATGCTAAATATTTTTTTATTGGTGGTATTAGTGTGACCAGAATATCAAGCCAAACTATCCCCTCGACTAAAGTTAAGGCCCAGTCCACACGTACACGGGTATTTTGTAAAACTGAGTTTTTTGTTCTTCCTTTCCCAAAAAGTGGGAAAAGTGGGCAGGTTGGGCCATGTACACACACACACACACACACACACACACACACTGGCGGCGTTGGCGGGGTCTGTGCTGTGGGAGTGTTGGATAATGTAACTGTACTTTTATGTGTAAATATGTAAGAAGTACTGTGAGCAAGGTTATTGCATGAAACGTCACCTCATTAGCGACGCCTCTTAAAGGAGATAACGGCGCTCACTCTGACCTTACGGGTCAAAGGAGTTTTCCCCATCAACATGTAAAAACTGAGTTTTCCTGAAAATCTTCACCTTAATTAAAAGCTCATTTAATTAAGGTGCATTTTGGGTGTGGACGAAAGGCCAAAATGCATAGAAAAAGCCACGTTTTCCAAAGAAAGATACCTGTGTAAGTGCGGACTAAGCCTAAGTCAGCTCATGTACGATGTCCCCCTGCAAAAATACAGCTAATATTCCACCGACATTTACATGTGTTGGCGCATGTGAGAGAAAATCTGAGCTACAACGAGTGCCGGAGTGAGAACAAAAAAAACGGAGGAGCCAATCTGAGGGGAGGAAGAGCCGATGAGAGAGTGGAAAAAGACACGGAGATGAACAGACAGATAGACGGGGATGATGAAGAGCGTGACGGAGATGGACTGACTCCTTCCAAGATAGCGGATCGCCATGGCGACCGGCCTGTCAGTCAGTCTGTCAGCCACATCCACTCCTGGCCCCATTACAGCGCTCGGCCTCACCCCGACTCACACAATGGCTCTTCTGTATGTGTCTGTGTGTATGTGTGTGTGTGTCCCTACCCACAGAGCCATTAGCAGGTACTACAGACCAACTGGAGGGGCCAAACCCCCCCACCCACCACCCACCCCACCGCTCCATGTATGAGTGACACTGGAGCCCTGATGGCTCCCCAACCCCCTAAAGACAGCGCGGCGACACAGAGAGTCCGTCTTTTTGGGGGCTGAAGTAAGTGGAAATACTCAGTTTGTGCTAAAGTTCTGGTTTAACCTGATTTGTACCTGGATGTGATGTTACCAAGCGCGAGGAAACTGTTCACCAGAGTGAGCAGGATCCTCTGATGGCGAGGAGAGCTCAGAATAGACTTGTACTGACAGAAGGCTATCTGCTCATTATGCAGAAAAAAAATCAGCCAGAGTCCATGGAGGAAAAATAATAATAACTACAAGGGCACTCGCAGACCTCCGGCATGGCCTTTTCCATACGCTAAGAATAATGCGCGTGTAATCCTGCTATTCGGATCCGCATCAACATTTTTATGGTTTTTTTCTTGGCCCATGCTTCACCCTTCTACCGAGTTTTATAAAAATTGGGAAAGTAGTTTTCCCGTAATATGGCTGACAAACAAACCCTCAAAATGAAAACATAACCTCCTTGGCAGAGGTTTCTATATTAACAGTAAACAGTCAAACTTTAAGATGTTTCTTTCGCTAAAAACACGTGAGACTCAACTTTCTGAAGAATTCTTTCATTATTGATTGGATTATTTTCTATTAACTATTATTTGGTATTTAACTATGAAATAAACCCAGTTATTTCCAGCAATAAAAGCTTTTGTCATATTTAAAAAAAAAAAAACATGCATCTGGGGTTTAAAAAGTTTTTAGGAGATAAACAAAGGCCAAATTCAATAAAGATTAAGCCCTGAATGTATGTTAGTTTATGAGTGTGTGCGTGTGTATGCAGGGTGTGGGTCATGTGTGTATGTCTGTGTGTGTGTGTGTAGAGGGGGTTAAAGTAGAGATGAAAGGCCGGCCATTGCCTGCTGATGACTGATAGCATTCAGCAGGGCTTTGGCTGATGTCTGCCTGATAACACAGAGGACGGCTCAGTCAGGCTGCAGGCCGGGGGGAGCCCCAGAGCAGCCAATCAGAAGTCAGCGCAGCCTTTTACAAAGCCAATCAGGAGCTGCGATTTGGACACTGAAAGTTGCATTTTCCATGAATAAGTATATGTATAGACTGTACAGGTACAAGGTGACATTTAGAGTCCCATTATTAGAAAATATTAGCTGAAAAAGGAAGCGAAATATGTGATATTTATCCACCAGTTCCATTATTTTATCATATCAGAAGACCTCAGGGTGCAGTATGGCTCTTATACCAGGACAACTACCCACTGTCCTCTTTAGCAGTCAGTTCAAAGGCCTTGGAAGTGGAAATGAAAGGCTCGTCACACTGTCTAACAGCGCCTGAAACCAACTTTCTGATGACCTTTGTCTTATACACAGTTCCCCCAACAATATTTGCCATATTTGGTTTCTTGGAAAAATGTGTAATCTCCAAAATGAGGTGGTTTTGAACAGGCATGATCCAGGCACGACTGAGAGCAGCGATCAGACTAATGATAGGAGACATGTTTGAGTATTGCACAGTGAAAAGTCTATACTGAGGTTGCAGATGACACACATGGACAACATGCCGCCTTCAAGTTCACACCCGCCCGCTTCCTGGTGGATAAACTCTGCTCATGTGACACCTTTTAAAAACCAAAACCTCTCTTTCAGCCGCTGTTGGGGCAGTGACACAGAAAAGCCTCGTTGGTCCATTCTCATCCCCTAAAACAAAGAGGAGGGAGGAGGAGAGGGGTGCTGCGGGGTCAGGGGACAAAGAGCACATGTTCCAGGAAAGAGTCGTCCCCTAACGTTTTGTAGAGAGGCTTTAACTGCCGGGCCGAGTCAAGACAGCGTGACGACAGCCATGTCTGTTAAAACAAACAATCCCCACTTCATGTTTCACTGCAAGTTTGTTGTAAATCCTCGGAAAACAGTTAAGAGTCGCATTAAAAAGTGCTTTCCTGCACTTGTAAATCACTTAGTCGGTAAAAAAAAAACAAAAACCCACCATCCTGACTTCATGTGCCACAAAACATTTTCTAAATAGAAAATTGCATTATAACCTCCAACTCTACTCATAAACTGGTGAAGTGGCATCGTGTTAATAAGCACGTTTAACCCCGACATCAACTTAATGTTTTACTGAAAAAGTTTTGTAAACACAAAACTGTATCATGAAATAAAACAATCCCCACTTCACGCCTCACCTAAGCTCCCGCCAAAAAGTTGCGCTTCAAAGTCCCGTCGCAGAGTTACAACATTACGATAAGAAACACCACACGAAGATAATCAGCTTTACAAATATCACTATCAGCACTTAAAGAGGTCATTTTATCCTATCAGCCCGAGGGGAAAAGCCGAAGCAGCAATTACACGTCAAGGTGCCGAGGACCTGACGGGGCGAGTCGCTGGAGCCACAGCGGTAATAAGTGGCGGCTCTGCAACACATTTGACAGTGCGGAAATTGAAACTAGCTGTTCTTACCAGACATACGCAGGTGATGCAGGGGTTGTCGGTGATGTTGGGGATGTGGAGGACTTCTCCTTCGTTCTCGCAGCTGGCCTCGGTACCTGTGAAGGGCGGCGGGAAGGTGACAAAGGTGAGACGCAGGCTGAGGGCGGGGCGGAGAGTGAGAAATGGGTCAGGACCACATGACGTCAAACAGGCTCGTGTTAAATAAACTGTGAACTGAAAGCAGGTGAATCATGACCATCAACCAAAGTTATTTAAAGCTACATGAATCAATATTTTTCTTGTAATAACAAGCGTTGCTCATAGCGGCAAAGTGGAAAATTATAACCTGACTGTGCAGTTCCCCTCAGCTTTACCTTCAGCCTTGTTATCGTCTTAAAGAACCCCGTTTTGGTTTTATGGCTCCCGACTTTACGGTCAGTCTCACCGCTCCCATGAATTAGTTGGTGAACTAATAGCCCTTTCTCAACAAAATCAACACGTATATGCAGGTTTTTTAAATACATGGAAACCCCCTAAAAACAGTCACGGGCCGCACCGGCCGGCACAGGAAGCAGCGTTAGTAATCAATTCTTTTTTTATATGTCATTGTTCAAATCCTTGTTGATTTTATTTTCTTATATATTCACTTCGACACGCGTCGCATAGCATCGTGGCGGAAAAGGGGCGAAGATTTGCGTTTCCATCACAGCTGATCTGGACCTGATAAATACCCGCAGAGTCACTTGCAGAATATGCTGATTGTAACCTTTCCCACTGAAGTCAAAAACATGTAAAGGGGTTTTTTGTCCAGTGGAAAAAGGAGCTATAGTGAAGCATCTAGCCGCTAAAGTGCCAGATAGTTTTACTCAAGAGTTGGTGGAGACGAAAACAAAGCTAAGAGGAGGCATGAATGTAAAAACATGACTCTGAATGGATGCTATGTGTCTGCTAGATGTGTCAACAGGTAGCCGTCTGAAAACACGTTCAACTTTTGAGGGTGATAATATGTCAGCGTTGTGTCTGCACCTTGTTCTGCTGCCCCCAGGTGGTCAAAAAAAAAATCTAATTTTGCCACTTTAACTTTTTTGTTTGAATTCATTAGTCCAATTTTGCATCTGTCTGTCGTATCCATTGTGTGGGTTTTGTCTGTCCAGGTAAAAGCACTGACATATAAACTGAGGTCTTAAAAAAACGTAAGTTTGTTACGAGTGCTAATGTAATCTGAACCAACGACAGGAAACGACCCCAAACACAAGGGTTTATGGGTAGAAGCAGACAGATGCTCAGAGAGCTGCAGCAGAGAGAAACGGTGCTCAGCTGTTTGTTCGTGTGCCATGTTTGTTTTGACGCTCTAAAATGATAACTTCCTTCCCGATAGGAACTCATTGTCATGAGCTGGAAGTTGCACAAGGGTCATCGGAGGTAAAGGTAAATCCTCAACCCTAACCGCTCTGTTTGAGTGTCAAACTACTTCCTGTTTCCTCCAGCTGATCCTATCTCTGTGCGGAGAAGAATATCTGTCACTGCTGGACCACAAAGCAGCGTATTTACTTCTTAGAAATAGTTTTTTGACCAAACTAGAAAAACGCTGCTGCTTCTATCCAGATCTATACATCACGAATGTTTCATTTGTGTCTAAAACCCTGATTTGTTGTAATGATGCAGGTTCTCCACTCGGATCATTTCCGAAGTTATCTCGTCTTACGTTTCACCAACAAAAAAAAAAAAGCAGTAAAAACACTAAACACCCAAAGATTTTTTTTACACACGCTGTTGACATAAAATTAAAGACTAAAACCTTTTTTGAGCAATATTTGCCGAGTGTCTTATCGCGCCGTGACCTCTGACTTCTGACTGTTTGGTTTGTTGTAATGTTCCTGACTGAAGAATTGACGGTCGCACTGTGCGTGGTCATGTTCTGCAGGTACAGAGTTTAGAGGGCGGTTTTCTTTTTAAAAAAAAAAACATTTCCAAAGCCAAAAAAAACAAGAGCAAAAGTGTAAAGAGTGGATGTGTTTATTAACTCTGACGTAAAATGCACTCATTAGCATGTACAGCTAACCAGCCTTCTACCTACAATTACCGAACTGCGCATTACTATCAAGGCTACTATAAAATGACTATAAAAATCCCGGTTTAACACTACGACCACCACTTCCACTGCGTTGTATACTCTATGAAAGCCGTCTTTGTTGCTATCAGGGTTTGTATCTGGGCTGTAATGGACTAAATCTCTGCAACAATAGATCCTTATAGCAGCGAGTGTTCAGCAGAAAACCAGCCTGTGGATCCTGGCAGAGCAGACGAACCCTGCCGACTCCACCACCACTGTAAAATTTACAGCCTTCGAGTGTAATTAAACTGGCAGGGCTGTAAGTGGTGGGGGGTGAGGGGAGGGGGGGGGGCGGGGGCTCGGTCTCTGAGGCCTCTTCTTCAGTCTGACAAAATACCTTCCTCCTCGGTTTGTCAGCTGCTGTGCTTCCCTCATAATATCCGTCTATCCAGATACCTCTGCCGAGAGAAAGTAAGCGCGGCTTCAAACCTCAGCAACCTGAACGTTTTAATTCGATTAAGAGAAAAGCAGATGACCTGAAACAATTGCAAACAAAAGGCAGTAAAAAGGACAAAGTCAGTCAGACACACACACAGCTGGAGAAAGCAGCGCAGAGAGTCATTAAAGGGGCTGGAGCTAAAGGACAGCAGGGGACTCAGAACTGTGAGCTCCAGAGTTAAAGGTCACTCTCGCTCTGACTTTGAAGGTTGATCCGGCTCCGATAGTCGCGTCCATTTTAGATCCAGTTGGTAAAATACCTACATTTATAAAGGCCGGAGTCTAATAAATCACTTACTGAACTGATTTAAGCCAGTTAGCAAAACGTCAAATAAAAAAAGTCTCTAATTATCTTCAGATATGCATGAAATGCACATTTTCTGTTTCAAAGAATTCAGATCCTATACTTACAATATCAAACATAATCCAAGTAAAAGTTCTACATCAAAACTATCAAGTATTATAAGGAAAACGTACAAGAATCAAAAGTAAAACCAGCCATAAGGCAGATAAGTACCCCCTGTACTATTATTGGATTATTAATAATCACGTAAGCAGTATTTTATTGTTTGAAGTGGAGCTAATTTTATCTACTTTATAAACAGATACCTATAAAGTAAATGCTGACGAATAAACATAGTGGAATAATAACAAAATTAACTTCTGGACGTATTAAAATAGCATTAAAAAATGGAAATACTCAAGTAGAACTATCTAAAAGTTGTATTTCAGTCCAGTGCTACAGTAAATGTACTAGTTCTGTCTGTTTCACAATAACAAGGGCTGTTTGAAGAGAAAGACATGTGTGAAGGATTATATATCATAATACTTTTGATATGCCTAGAAAATTCTCTAACAATATTATGATTTAGTCAGAGGTGTTTGGTGAAATTGACAGCAACTAGGGGCATAAAAAACTTATTCTAAGGAACTTTTTTGCAGGTTTTCCTCCAAGACATGACACTAGCCTTCCTGATTTCAAACGGAGTCAATGGTGAGTTTATTAAAGTATTTCAAACTATTTAGATTCAGCAAAGTGCTACCAAGAGACCGGACGAGGCAGGGACGACAAGCAACAAGCGTCCAGGACCAGATTTAAACCAGTAATGCTCTGAACACCGCGGACGCAAACCCCGAAGCCCACAGGATGACCTCTCTGCTCCACCTGCTGCAGTGACACATTCAACTGGCCAACTATAACACCTCCACCCGGCCAGAAGCCTCTGCTCCGTGGTGGAGCAGACAATAGACGGGATGATACGTGCATATTTGGGATGCCAGGTGGAGGAATCCGATCTGCTGGGATCATAATGGTGCAGCGTCCTCAGCTGGTTGTTGGTTCTCTGAGGTTTCCGACAGGGTTTCAAGTCAAACAGATACACATGGTTGACCACAGAGACCCATCTGGTGCAGGTTTAGTCCCCATCTGATTCCCATCTTTCTATTTGCTTCAGGAACAGAGATAACAGTCAGGAGAAGGGGAAACTATAATAATCATAAATGATTCTTATCGGGGCTCAAACGGATGTGCGTACAGGTATTCCTGTCTTTTCTTGTCACGTGGACGTCTATATTGATGTTAAAAGCTGAGGAGAAAGTGAAAACTTCTGTTCCGAATCAGCTTCATCAAACATTTTCTCATTTTGTTGATGAAATTTGACTGACTGTTCTGGGAAAGAAAGCTTTTCACTCTGCTCCCCTCTCTTTGAACAGAAGACTTGAACCTAAGTGAATTCTGCCTGATTTTAAAGCTCTTGTACAGTAAGTACCATGGTTAATAATTTGGTTGGTACAGTCACTGTGCGTTAATATTTCAACACGTTAATGTATTTATTCTATGCTTTTATGCTACCGTCTTGGCCAGGTCCCCTTGTAAAGGAGATTGCTGATCTTGGTCTAACAAAATAAAATGATCATGACATGCAACTAATGTCGTCAAGGAAACCCTCCGAATGACCCCTGGATGAACCGAAAGCAGATAAATGCGCATAATCAAATACATTTAATCTAATCCCCTGTCCTCACAGTGCCAGAGGAGGCAGGTTGTCCCTCACGCGGCTGATAAGACGCACGGGCGACTGGCTGCGCGGCCCGGCCCGGCCCGCGCACACCACCACATCCACCTTTCATTCACTGCATTTCTATTATTCTCATTTCTCGACGGCGCTGCAGGGCAAACAAACCATATCCTATGATGCAATGCGGCTGTCAAAGGGGGGGAGCAGCCCAGGGAGAGCGCGCGCTCAGACCGCGACGGAGAGGCAGGAGAGGCGGACAGACAAGAGCTGTTAAATCAGAGCTGCTTAAGAAAAGTGATTTACACGTTACAGCCTGCTGTTAACTCAAAAAAGTGAGCTAATTATAACCTCTCGTGACACAAACAACAATTTGAGAAAAGATCACTTATAATTTAAAGCAGACCTTTCATTCTAAAGATCTAAATTGTTGTATAATTCCCCTAAGTTTGATATAAATTACTTTGCTATTGATTTATGTCACCGGGATTTATGTCGGGCAGAAAACTACCTCTGCAAATAACAAGCTCTGCTGCAAATAACAAGCGCGCCGGGGTGGATTCTGGTGGTATCTCTCCCCAGTGCAGCCCTGTTTCCACTGAAGAAGTGGACTAATGACTTACAGGGAGGTACCGAGAGGATAACCCGGGTCAAACTGAAAACAGGGTGTATTTTTCATTATCCAGCACTCATTCTGAACCAACAGGCTGAAGATTAAGACGTTTTCCAAAACAAAAAAAAAAACACGCAATTTACTGACATTTTCCTTTGCAAAATACATTTTTAACCATATTCATGGTGTCATGAACACATAAAGAGTATGTGGTGATGCAAAGTATAGACGGGAAGCAGTGACAGAAAAGAAACTAAATTGTTTTTTGTTTTTTTCCCCCGCATTCTGTTAATGTTTTGCTTCCTGGTGAACATGCACCAAGCTGGAGGTTTTATTGCCTGGTTCATGGACCCTTTAGTTGACCACCACATTACTGGTAACCAGAAATATAAAAGCTGAGCTGACTTTGATTTTGGTGCGCTCCCCGGCGGAGTAGAAACAGACTGAAGGAGCACATAAACGCTGCAGACTAAATAACCGGGGGTTTGGGTAGATTTTACGCACGGTGGGTGTTGTGAAGTGTTATTATGAAGCCATATAAGCCCTTTAATCTTACCTGTAATTAGCGGAGAGGAGGACCGGGGCGTTTGGAGCAGCAACAAAAAGCAGAAGAAAAACCTACAGGTGGACCAGGAGGGAGGGTTCAAGCAGCGGAGCAACATCCTCGGGTTTTCTCCAGGGAAAAACTATCAGAATTAGTTGAAAACGGAGGAATAAATAAGAAAAAAAATCAATCCAAAGGAAAACAAGAAGAGAAACAGATCCACGTTTCTTCCGCAGACGTCTCGTCTTTATTCCAGCCAGGAGAGAAAAAAACCTCCTCAGTTTGTCTGTTTGCGCTGAAATGCAAAGCGACAATCAGCCAGACGCGCGGAGATTACACCAACATTAAAATGACAAAGACGCGCCGACAGGCAGGAGACAGCGCGGCTGCTCATGTCGTGCGCGGAAAGCAGGAGTCCGTGGATGAAAACATTTTCAAGATCAAAACAGTCCCTGCAAATCCTGCAGATGTGAAATGTTGGGAAAAAAATGGATTTCGCTCCACTCCCGCAGTCAGAAGAGTCCAAGGCAAAGTGTCCGCGGTGATTTGAGCTCTGATAAACGTACACAGCCAATTTATAAGAACTGGAGAGTTTCAAAGCGGCTGTGACTCCCTGCAGATAAATCAGTAAGAGAGATACTCGAGGAGACTCGTTTCAATCTGCGCTCTGAATCCAACAGTCCGTTTGGCACATGGATGCTCGATGCCGACTGTCTGGAACGGAGGAGTGGACTGCAGTCTCTCTCTCTTTCTCTCTCCCTCTCTCTGACCGGCCTCTCCTCCTCCTCCTCTGGTATTAAAGCGGACCTCTGGTGTCGGAGCGCACCACAGAGCCAGAAAGTCCTGCCTCCTCTGTGAAACCCGGGACCTCCTCCTGCCTCCAGACCCTCTCTGGTCCTTTGCTCCAGGTCTCCTACAGACTTCTCCCAGTCCTCCTTTTGTTATTCTAAGTTTTTAATAATCACTGTCTCTCTGCTCCCATCTGCCTCTGTCTGGCTGCCTGTTACTGAACCTCTGTGTACGGTAAATCTGTGCGCGCGCGCGTGTGTCCTTCACGTGTTTTAGAAGACGAAGTAGAAGAAGAAGAAAGCCCAAGAAGAACGAAGAAGAGGCAGGAGGATTAAAGTGCAACATGTGTGTTACAGGAGTCAATTTTCTTCTAAAATAAGCACAATTTAAATGAATTAGAAATATAGTATTTTCCACATACACCCTTTTTTCTGTCATTGTAGACACACAGACATTTCCTTCTCCTCACTATATTTAGAAATTAGTGTAGCCAAAAGTACATGGACACTGGTGTCTTCATACTTTTGGTTTGTGGCTGTTTCTCCTAGTTTTCTCTCCAGCATGCAATGATATATTCAACAGAGTTACTCTGACTGTGTGAGACAATGTCCCTGTGCACAAAGCCAGCTCCATACAAGAATGTTTTTTCCCCCAGTTTGGTGCGGAAGAACTTCGCCCGCCTGACTCCGAGCCCTGACCTCAACCCCAATCCAACACCTTTGGGATGAACCAGAGCCAGACCTTATCACCAGCATCAGTGTGGGACCAGATCCCTGCAGCCACATTACAACATGCGGTGGAACTACAACCGATGGAGTGGATTGCAATGAATGTTCAGCTCTGTGTCCTTTCAGTCATCTCTTTAATAAGTCCTTCACTCCAGTGCAAAATAAACAAGTCCCTGTGGTTGTCAAAGTGCAGCCAAAAGGCCATGTGGGGCTCTTGAAAGGGTCAAAGGTTCCCAAACTGGAGTCTGAGGGAACCTCTGGGGGACACTGATCAGACTCCAAAGTCAGTGAAGAAAGAGTCAATCAACTGGAAAACAATTCCTCAATCTCTTCCAGTGGAGGATTTTAAATCCAAATCTAAACCATAACCAACAACGTCTGAACGAATCAACTTCATTTTGCAGTTTTGGGTGTAAAATGCAGTTTCATGCGAACAGAGAAAACGTCTCCTTCATGTCAAACTCGACACTCAACAACATATAAACCCCTTTACATTTGAGCATTATGTTCCCATAAATCTGCAGCCTGGAGTCGACATTAAAGTCTTATGTGACAGATGAGGCGGGTTGCATGACAGTATATGTGTGTGTGTGTGTGTGTGTGTGTGTGTCTAGCCTCTTTAAAGTGAAGCTCGTCAGAAGCTCAGACGGGGAGGAAAAGCGAGTCTTCAAAGAAATAATTAGGACCCACCCAGCAGCTTTTAACTGAGCGTCAGCCGCCGCTCGATCTGTGCTGCTGCATGCTGGAAACACACACCAGCCAGGTGTGTGTGTGTGTGTGTGTGTGTCTAAAAGACAGTGAGGAAGCAAGTCAAAAGGGAAACATGTCAGAGTGTGTGTGTGTGTTAGTGTCGGAGAGAGAAAGTGTGTTTTTTTTTAAAAAGGAAGTTTGTCAAAAACAGAAAAGGAGTTTGTTTCAAAGAGAGGGAGAGCATCAAAGAGTGTGTATTTCAAAGAGCAAGTGTGTGTGTGTGTGTGTGTGTGTGTGTGTGAGAAAGAAAAGAAAACATAAAGTGTGTGTGAGAGAGACAAAATGTTATGAACATGTGAGTCTAGAGGTAAATAGACTCTCAGAGTGAGTGAGGCGGAATTCTGGTAATATTAACCACTAGATGGCAACAGAGAGGAGGGGGTGACCTGGGCTGACCGCGCACACACACACACACACACACACACGCACCTTCAAATTAAATCTAGTTTCTGATCATTAAATTCTCACAGAGAGAGAATGTGTAAAACGTTCGTCCTTCTTCTATAATACTTACAATTAGAAATTTGAAATACATCTCATGAATCAACATTTTACAGTAAAGACTTTTTTGCTCTTGCCTTCCAATAAACTTCCCTTTATACAAGAAAGGAAGGAACTCCAGAGACGATGTTTGACGTGCTCATTAAAGGTTGGAGATTTTTCACCAGATACTGACCTCCTTTCTGACAAAATATTTGAATTAGTCCGACAAAAGCATTAGTTTAGAGTGTTAGTAAAACAGAGGGTGTTTTCCAAAGGACACATGGATACAACATACACATTAAAGACAACAGATGACCCATGGAGCAGAACAAGAAGGGTCATACGGTACTTTTCTTTTCTTTTTTAAAGATTTAGATGAGAGACAATCAGGACAACAAGCTTCATCTCAGCACAAACGTTTAAAAGCTTAACACCAGATTTTCTTGTGATTTAGCAATTTTCCTGTAACCACTCAACAGATTATCCAAGAATGAACGAGAATAAAAGAAAATGAGGAAATGCCGATGCTTTCTGGTTTAAAATGTGGGGTCTGAAGACCTCAAAGCGTCTCAGAAATGGTCCCAATAATCCAACAGTATTTTCCTCCTGTACAAATGATCCTTGGTGGATACTGTTTTTAGAATGAGACCCTCAACATATAAACTCCAAAAAAACAGCAAATGTGAAGAAGTTAAGAAGATAAAACAAATGGCTTGTTTTAAAGGAAGATGTAGGAATATTTGAACAAGGAGGGAAAGATGAAACTGTGTGAAGACTTTTACTCTTTGTGATGGAGGGAGCTGCTGCTGGTCTGACCCGGACTGATCAATGTCCTCAGATGTTTTCAGATCGTATAGACTGGCTGTAGACGGGAGGCGGGACCCCGGCGGCCCTGAGGTTAAAGCCCCCTGCAGCCGGCAGGTCTGGCTCTGAGAGGCTCTGAGAGGGGGAGGAGGGGGGGGGAGGGGGGGAGAGGTTAGACCCAGCTGTCTGAGTCAAGCCACACCAACACTAATAGCCCGTTTCCACCACAAGAACCTTTCCAGGAACACGGGACTCTTTTTCTTTTTTTCCCTCGAGAAATTCAGGAACATTACCTGTGTTTCAGCCGGAGGAAGCAGGGTTTAAATTCAGCAACGTTGCATTGCTTCCTGCCCCCCAGAAAAGTCCCCGTCCTGAGGGGAGACCTGTGAACTAGAGGTGCAGAGCTTTCAGTGCAGACATGAATGGTCAAAACACAGAAATAGAATGAGAGTAGAATGGACGACGCTACGGTCGACGCACAGTGCTGAGCGCCTTCTTCTTTTAACCAGTCCAATGACCACGGCACACGGATCAATGTCCGTTTTTACTCTCATTCTGTTTCTATGTGTCGAACACGAACTTGCTCTTCTACAATTTATGTACAGCTTCAGCATCATTTATCCAAGAGTTTCCAAAGAGAACACTCGCAGGCTGCATTTGGAGAAAAGCTCATGAAATAGTGAACAAAACCTTTAAAACATCTGAATTAAAGATGCTATAATAGTAGAAATACGGTTTTCTAGATTTGAATTAGTGGCAGGAAATATGGTCCCAATCTGATTAAATTATTACACTATTTTCTGTTATTGGCATATAGCACAATATGACAAATCTTATAGTATATAATAGTATATACAAAATATAATGTAAAGCAATGAACTGTGTTCCACTGCAGCTAAAACTCTATTCTGCTCAAAGTTGTCAACTAAAAAAACAGAATTGCGGTAAACAATTACACAAAATTATGATATTCACAATACGATGCTACTGAACCAGCAGCACAACGGGTGGAACTACACAATAAAAACACTAATTGTGACCTGTAATTGTTTGTATTTTACATCCTTGTAAGGACATAAATTGCAGATATTTAGAGGTTTATGGAGTTTTTTATGAGCGATTTATATACTTTTTCACGACAAACGTACACCCTGGAAACGCGAGTAAAACGCTGGGGGTTTGATGGCGTGCATGTTTCAGGTGGTGAAGAAGGGAAGTGTTTTCCATGTCTCTTTCAGAGGGAGGAGAAGCGTGTTGTTAGAGAGCAGCAGAAATAGTGCGGGAGGTCTGGGATCCATCACGCTCCTTACTCTCCTGGTTTTACAAGCTTCTCACAGGAAAGTCGGGCTGCAAGTTAATCTCTCGCCGTGTATCGCTGTTGTCGGACAAATATCTGCAGAAAGTCCGATTTTCAGAGAGGAATGCAGAGGTTGTGAAACTCACTCAGCACATAATTGACTTTGTAAACTTCAGCTCAAGTACGAAAGAGAAAAACATTCAAATTGCAGTCGTGAGGGATTTTTCCCTCCATGATTACAGCAGAGTTCAGTTTTCAAGCTCCTTACCTACCTGCTGCTCTGGATCACACACACACACACACACACACACACACACACACACACACACACAC
>CALSBV010010223.1:3594977-3614045 GCA_943590825.1 Bovichtus diacanthus | reverse complement strand
CACACACACACACACACACACACACACACACACACACACACACACACACACACACACACACACACACACATTTCTACAGAGAGAAAAGGGAAAAAAGAAACACAAATAAGACAGTTATCATTAAGGCAAATTATAACCAGAAAGATGTAAAAACTAAATAATAATAATAAAAGAGTGAGAAAGAGATCTCATAATCATTATTGCCAAAGTACAAATCAGTATGAATCGTAATGTAAAACAGATAATTACGTCTTTTATCACGGTTTATCATTGAAAACTGTATACAAGGTGCTTCACAATAACTTTTAGAACTTCTGCTGTGCACGCGTTATTTCATATTTGCCATCCAAGTTGGTACTTCAGTGTTTTAAGAAATAGCCTACTGTCCTCTGTTTTACGCACATAACTCAGCGATTGTGTGTTGAGCTCACAGCGCTGCCTAAACACGGGTGACCTACACTTGATTTGGTGCCTGAACACATCCCGTGTAGACACTCACACGCTGAAGCTGCTGCTGGTCTGCTAACATGCTGCTCACGCTACATCTCCTTCGTCTACATCCAGTCCAGTCCAGCATTTACGTCACTCGTGAGATTTGGCTAACATGATAATGCACGATGCAGTATAAATAAACATCAGGAGGGAAACTGTTTTTAAATTACTTGTAAGGTGCAAAGTAACCATAAACATTTAAATAAAAAAACTAAACGCACTCGCTGGAGTGGAGTGGGGGATCAGTAAATAATGTCAGGGCAGGAAGTAGTTTCCTGCTTCCCACTTTTATTTGTTTGCCCTCGATCAAAATGAAGAGCAGCTAGATTATTTCTGCATCCTGTCCCTGATTCCTGCAGTATAGAAATGAGTGAGCATGGAGGTGAGCGAGAGAGAATGAATGAAAGGAACACAGAGGGCGAGCGGCAAGGTGGAGTCCAGTAGCAGCTCCAGTCCCACATGTGGTACCTATTGGGTTTTGCATGGGACAAGGAGAGAGAGGCCTACACTTCCCAGGCCGCCCGTGGAAAAGTATACTCCACAATTCATTGCTTCCTTCTCGCCAAATTAAAGGTCCCTTGTTAAAAAAAAATGGGGGAAGGGGTGTAGGGAGAAGGGATTCAAGGGAAAAGGGGCAACAAAGGGGGGCTTTTATTAAAGAGCAAAACAGCCCCTGTTCGCCCCCAGAAAGGCAAACCTCATCTTTGAGAGACTGTCTGTACGGCAGAGCCTTTGAATCTTGTGATTTATGCTTTTAGTTTGCAAGCATGTTTTTTTTTAATTTTGTTATTGACCAGTTTTGATTTATTTCCTTTTCTACTTTTTTATTCGTAATAACATGTTGTTCTAAAATGTAGAATGTCCCTGCAGTTCCTGAACAAACTTTTTAAAATGTAAAATGGTATAAACAACTGGAGTAAAGGGCATAAGAAGAAGCGTGGGTTGGTCCCAAAGTCACTGAAAATCATGAAAGTCGTTCTGTAAAAAACGGCAGAATATTTATTTTACCAATAGTGGTTGATTTAGCTTATTTTACTAAACAGCGTGTCCTGTTCTGTGGTTGCTTCGAGTGTATGGAAAGTCAAATTAATTCCAGCTAAACCAGTTAAAAAGATTTTGAAAGCATTTTGATGTGGATGAGGCAAACCACTAGCGACCTCCATGTTGGAGCACATTAGCCTAACCGCTAACCACTACAAAGCTCGAAAGCATGAGCCCGACATCTGCACACTACGACGTTGGAACCGCCAGCTGCCACAAAAGGTGAATCTGTGAGTCTCAACATTAATATGCGCAACAATATACATATACATTAAAGTTCAGTTTCCAGGACGTTAATGAATCAGGTCACTGTTCCCTAACAAACAGGTCCGGTGGCTTTTCGGGTCCTAATGTTTAAATGCTAAAGGTTAAAGCTTTATGTGAGGTTAAAGGGGAAATACTTAGTTTAGGTAAACAATATTTGAACATAATCACATGCTATTATCATGTATGAATATAATGCATGTAACATACTGCATGTGTAGTTAAATATTCGTGTCCATAATGCCTAATACATTGTCGCACAAAGATATTTCTTCCTAATGTGTTCCTTCTGCTTGGTTGGACTGGTAGCAATGGCTTTTTTTGGGGTATTGACATGCTAAAAATCTGTTATTTTTATAAATTATTATAAATGATCTTTTCACATTGTGGTAACTTGTTGAAATATGAATGTTCCAGCTATGTACTTGAAGTCATTGTCTTTAAAGTGTCACTCCTGGTAGATTTGACGACAACTGTGGTTACTGGTGGTTACAAGAGCAACTGTGTCACATTGTTTTAAAAAAAGAGTTAACAAATGTCTTGACACAGTTATGCTGAACACATGCACCAGCTTTTATCTTCTGCATCATGTACTAAAAATAGGGATTGATACTATATAGGCCTAATAAAATGTTACGGATTGTAGCTTTAAAATTTGACCAGATTTGGTGGTTACAAAAGTGGCATGAGTTATGTGTCCTGGTGCAGAAATATACCAAACACCTGGATTATCAATGTTATTTCAACAAAGTAAATGAACATGAGATACATTGAATGTCTCCATAAATATCTAAAAGTTATTGGATGTCATCATGTTTACGTTATGTTTGGGTGCAATACATTTCTTTTGTGAACAATCTGCTTCCACAGTTATTAGGAGTGCAAGCTTTGACATTGTTCTTTAGAGAGTCAAACATCTCACTCTTTTCACTGGGTATTAAAACATCAACTGCACCTTTAGCTCAAAGTTATGGGGTCCAAACCGTGTATAGCTGAGCTGACCCATGAAATGTATGAACTGGTAGCTACCATAAACTACATTAGATTAACGGTTATATCCCGTAACATAGTTGCCGTGGCCTTAATGTGAAAAGCAGCAGGGGGTGTGAAGGTTGGTTCCTCCCCGCTGGAAGCTGCACTTCCACACGGGCCTCCCAGAGGAAGAGCGTTCATTCCTGCTGGAAGGTTCCCTCAGGAGCCAGGCCTGAATGGACACTACCGCAAAAACACTGATTCCTTACCACATGTTACATGACCTGAGGGGAAACACACACACACACGCACACACACATCTGGGTTTCCACCTCGAAAGACTGTCTGGTTTGTTGATGGTTATCGTAGCGAGAATAGTTCCTGCCTCTCCCTTCTCTGCCTTTCTATACCGCCTTTCCCTAAATGTCCTTCCCTCCCTCTGTCTCTCTATGCCATAATTTACAGCACTTATCAACAAGCCTTAGATTAATTAGATTGCTTCGATGAAACTCGCTGTTGCGTCACACTGGCTTAATAAAGTGTTGACATATTTTTTCCCATAGTAGTGTTACGGTGCACGTTTTGCCTCCTTGTCCTTAAGTTAAACTCAAGAGCTCAACACTGATGCTGCAATCATTTGCTCCATCAAAATTTCAGGGTTCAAGGTTCTACTTTGGACGTACTAAGAGACGTGAAAAGGACAGAGTGAGTTCACATAAATACGCCATTCAATCTAGATTTTCCTACGGCCAGACACTCAATATCATGCATTCAATGATAGTCAACGATAGTCTTTTGAGGTTTTAAGGTATATTAGGTAGCTGTTCTTAAACAATCAGCATTCAAAGTAGGCCCCTCCTCCCCAGCTCAAAGAGCGAGAGAGCGAGAGAGAGAGAGAGAGAGAGAGAGAGAGAGAGAGAGAGAGAGAG
Organism: Bovichtus diacanthus; assembly: GCA_943590825.1. Classification (NCBI taxonomy): domain Eukaryota; kingdom Metazoa; phylum Chordata; class Actinopteri; order Perciformes; family Bovichtidae; genus Bovichtus; species Bovichtus diacanthus. The sequence continues at coordinate 3,610,347 of CALSBV010010223.1, read as the reverse complement.
AGAGAGAGAGAGAGAGAGAGAGAGAGCGCAGCGGTGGCGAGGTAGAAACTACTTTTTTTAAATTGCTCTGCCTAAAGGACAACACACTCTCGCGGTGTGTGACGGGCATTAACAACTGCACTGGTCTGTACAGCATGTGCCGTGTTATGACGCTCCCCAGATCGGCACATCCTTCTGTACCTTCACCACTTTTCAGTCTGTAAAGTGTTCTGTGTGTGCGATGGGCATCGACAGATGTGTGCCAGTGTACGTGTCCTTATTAGTGCCTGAAGAACCTATCTTTTCTGTGACCATTTCCCCCCTGGACTTACTGCATGTGAACAAAAATAAAAATGTTAAAGAAAAGTAAAGTAAAAGAAGTAAAATCTCTGCATAATATGACAAACATCTGGATAATACCTCATTATCAGTATGTAATAATACAATTGGAGGATTGAGATTCCTGGGGACATTCCACAGTATGTTGACCAGAGTGAGCTCCCCCAACACAAGGTCACTGATGGGACTCAGCGGCTGTTATGCTTAAAACCCCTGAACTTTCCATTTCTGGGTGCCACAAGTCCCTAAGCGTTGTTCCACCCTGGTACCCAACCAGGCAACAATATTTTGAACGTTGTCCTCATCTCCATCTATAATCACCACAAGCATTAGCCTCTGGCCAAGAATAGCCCATCAGATAATGCTGTTGCAGAGACATTAGCGGAACATTACACACACATTAAACAGCCAAGCATCTCATCAGTGCTCCGTCAACACAGCCGGGGCCAACAAATAGCTCTGGAGATGGCGTGATAGCCATGCGGTGGGGATTTTGTTGGCACGCACACACTTTGGAGTTACAGTACAAGAGCAAATGTCGCTACCTAAAAATGCTGTTGACAAGCTACAAGTCCAGAGATTAAAACCAGTCCGGAGGTCAGAGTGATGGTGGGATGACCTTCTGCTGAGGAGGCCAGCCTTCTTCTGGTGAAGGGTTGAGGACACTGAAGGCATGTTCTCAGCGTTGATTCTGGGGATTTTAACAATCTGAGGCGAACCACATTCTACAGTAACACTCTTTTCGGAGTCTGCTCTTATACTAAAGTTCTTTAAATTTGTCTGGTATGACACAAAGTTAAATCAAAATAAAAGGATTTAGCATATCTCCACCAAAACTACATTTACGTGAGTGTCGAAAACGCTTTAGGACAGTAAATGATCATATGGGAAGATAAAGTTTGAAGAAAATTTAGTTTTAAAGTTAGATGACTAACAAATGTGTACACAAGAACATTATTCAGCCACTTTTTTGGCCAGTGAAAAATCTTGATCCTAGCTACTGCCTCATTTCTTGTTCAAAAATTATTCAAAAAACTGAAAGGAATGTGCGAAAGATAGAAACGCAATTTAAAGCTGCCATTGGATGATTATTTTTTCTTTCTTGAACATACTTGATGAAGACATTGATTGATGAAGACATTGAGAGAAAATACCGGGGGTGATGAGCTGGATTTAGTGAGCGCAGACTGGACAAACCGTTGGATTCAAGGAAATTCATTTTGATGTACAGTTGGACTTATGAATAACTTTTAATGAGCAGTTGGATATGGGAAACTTGCACTGGAGGCACAGTTATGATTCCAGGACCTCAAAAGTTGATGACGACTAGGATTTAGGGTTTTTGACAAACATTTGGATGTGTGGAGCTCACACACACACACCACTCTGTTGGACCCGAGGAGCGCACACGTGACAAGCCGGAGTAAGAAAAGAAAGCAGTTTTATTTCAGGAACAAAACTTGGGGGACACGCGCTTCAAAAACCAGCTGTAATTTAGTGAACAAACCACACCAATTAAAATGCCATGTTACCCCCTGATGAGGCAAAAATAAAAACTCTTGCGGCACTCCAACATGCAACTAAATCTAAAAACATAGAACCGGAGCTTTTTTTCCCAGAATTACCAGAACCAACTCCACGCCGAATTGTGGGGCGAGAGATTTCCTGTAAGCCCTGATCCAAACGCTGACTTGTTAAAAATGCCAGTCACAATGCCAAATCATAAATGTAGTCATGGTAGTATGTACTTATATTAATAAAAGTCTTATATTATCATGATCTAACATTGGACTTCCTTGCTACTTATTTGAAAAACTGGGGGTGTTGGAGGCGATGCTTTGTTAGTCCGTGTACTGGTCGGATATGGGAGCGCAGGCATTTCACTTGCTTTTAGGACAGAGACAGGAAACAAAAGTGTTTGATTGAGGAAATGCTGTGTATCCTCTCAGGTATAACACACGCATGCACGAGCTAGAAAAACATGAACACAACACAACACAATCTGTCCCACAATGTTCACATTTAAGTAGATTAAAGCACCAAGTCTAGACTGCCTTTTTCAGAAAGATACCTTCCCAAATATTGCAGGTAACGTTTGTAGATGAAACAAACTGCACACACACAACATTCAAGCTTAGTTTCACGGGCCACATATTTTACTTTCCATCTGTGAGGACGCTTAGCCTCAGAAAGTGTGTGTTAGTGTGTGTGAGAGATCCAAACAAGGGTCCATTTCTCTGTCTGTGTTTTTATTCATGGGGGGTGAGCTGGGACGCCACCGCTGCGCTCTCTCTCTCTCTCTCTCTCTCTCTCTCTCTCTCTCTCTCTCACAGAGATCCATGGGTCAGAAATTGTGGCCATGGCCCGGGAGGATCCTGTTCAGGATGAGGAAACCTGCCTGCTGTGTGTGTGTCAGTGTGTGTGTGTCGAAGCTGGATGTGAATAGCAGCCGCAGTGTGTGACAGTAAGATGATATCTCTGTTCACTGCGTTTCTGTAATCTGACAGACAGACTGACACAGCAGGATCGTGTAATTCAGCCAAGTTAGTACAAGTCTCCTCCGGCCCCTGAAGACTCGCACTGAGTCTCTACCTGTGCACTGCACCACTCAGCTGAGAGGAAGGGACGGGGGCGACAGGTATGTTCCTACAGGTTTATCTACCAATCTATTCACATAAAAAGAAGCAGGATGTGAATGTACATGTTAGAACAATCAGAGTGTCGGTGAAAATACTTGAAACTGACACAAAACTAATTAAAAATGAACTTCCTGAAGGTTTTTTTTTTTTGCTGATGTAGTGCCTTGTAATTGGACCATTTGATTGCCAACATATTACAATAAACACAATGGGTTTTCCTTTGAAAGTTAATTTCTTGTCAGTAGACACGAATAACCCTTTTCGACTACATACTCATTACAATAAGAACCTGAGGGTCTGAATCATGTTGCAATGTGTCAATACTGGAAGGGCACTCGGAAAACGCCAAGGCCGCTTCTATAAGTAAAACATAGTGACTGTATCCGCCTCGTGATTTGGATCTCAACAAACCATTATCAGCCCCTTATACAAACAGGAATACACAAATCTCAAAGCTTAAAAACACCTTTTTGACTTATATGCTTCTCTTAATCTACCGTTCTTTTTGGAGGTGGTTAAAGATTTAGTCAATAACATATAACCGTTTTTATTTTTGATTCACCACGTAATGGATCAAGCTAAAGCTCATGCTAAAACACAAAGGACATTACTAATGGGTGACGGCTAATAGCTAACGGTAAATGCTAATATGTGCAAGGTACAATACTGACTCTGACTGACTGCCAATACACAACATACAGTGCTATGGACCGTTTGATTCTAATATGCATGAGGTGCAGGTGAATAACAGAGGACCTGGGTCAATGCTAGAGGACACTTACTGTTAGCATAAAGCTGTAATGTGGCTCGATGAGACCGCTGGCCGCAGACTGACCCTGGATCTGATGATTTCTCTTCTCTGACCCAAGACTCGAGACTCACGGTTAGGTTAGAGTTCAAATTGAGTTCTAGCCATCTGTTTTCATGTACTTGTATGTATGTGTGTTACTGGTTTGTCTTTCAGATATATGTTGTATACGTGTGTGTGTGTGTGTGTGTGTGAATATGCTCTGGATGGTGTCTGTGATCCCAGGTGGGCTGCAGGGGAGGAGCAGAACAACAAAAAAGGGATGCAGCGCCAGGAAAGAGGACAAGGAAGACACTCTCCCTTTCATCTGTCTTTCATCCCTCCTTTCAAGCCGAGGCGAGAGGGTGCTCCACTCATCCCTCTCTCTCTTTTTCTCTCCCTCTCTCTGTGTGTCCCACTCTCAGACGCCTTTTGATGCCTTTCAAGTCGACCAAATGTGCTTTCCGGCTGCCGTGCACTCTAACAGAAAGGTCTGTGTGAGTGTGTGGTGTGGGGTTTGGCATGGCGCCTAATTACTTTTAAATCACAGACAGGTAGGCGGAAGGTGTTTGCGTGTGTGTCTTTGTCTGAAAAATAAGAGCTTTGAACTGATTTGTTCACTACCACCTTGTTCTCTGGTTTTATTGGAGTTTTGACCTGCCCAGCACACCCACGGGCTTTTTTGGCATTTTGCCACCACAGAAACACTGTACTGTACGTCTGTGCCCAGATTCAAACAGTACACCACCGACGCATCGCCATTACCGGGGTGAGCAGCTTGGATCAAATGTTCTCACCAGTACCTTAAACAACACGCCCCCACTAATGCAGCTGTTGGTCTGAATACCTGCTCATGCAAGCTGCTGACCTGCTGATTAAGAGCAGTTTGGGCTTTAATGTATCGCTCAAGAACACTTGGCGTGCCGGTAGAAGGAGGCAGCCATGTATTTACTCAACAACCTCGAAAAAGTGAATTGTATGTAAAAAAAAAAAAAAAATGAAAGCATTAAAAATAAAGTCTATATTAATTATGCATGATAGCTGCAAGGAATGAGATTGTGTTATGAGACCAAACTGCAGTGAGATGTAGAGAAAACTGAAGCAGATTATTAAGATTTATGTGACGTGCTGTCCTACTGAGTCAAGCTGCTAAACGGGGAAGCATCCCCCCCAGCTGAAGTGTCCTTAAACAGCAAGCCCCATTTCACTGCGGGATTTCAATAAACACTCACGTTATTATTTGCAAAGGCTTTACACATTGCTACTGTTTCGTGTTTTCTCTGCGCGTCTCTGAGGAGGTGCGGTGGTTACAGGACAAGTCTGGACATGATGCTACCGCCCGCCCCTGCCCTCATCACCAAATCACTTCCCCGTTCCCTTCATCCCTCCTTCCCCCTCTCGTTTTAAATGCAAACCACAGACTTGCTCTGGAGGTTTCCATGACAAACAATACTAATTAGGGGTCATTTTCCTTTTGCTTTTCTCAATCATGTCTGCAGGAACTGAAAGGTGAGAGTGAGTGACGTACGCATGTGTGTGTGTGTAGGTGGTTGTATGCGTGTGTAAGACAGAGAGGGAGACAGAAGTTAAACACTATTAAATCTCCTTTTTTATATCTTCAGGATCATTCAATAGGTGCATAATAAACAGGCAACATCGCAGAAACCAGCACGAGTAAGCTCGATTTAAAAAAAATTATCAAAACTGAAAAGCCCAGCCCAATGCTGACAACTCTTTTCCAATGAATGCAGCTAACAAAACTAGTGCAAAAAGTTGCTAAATCTAGCGAAAGAAAAGTCGCAAAGTCGGCAACTCTGGTGACGCGCGATGAGAGCACGGGTAAAGTGCGTGCAGGTAGACAGGCAGGACGGAATGAAATGATTGGATGGACTTATATTATTACAGACCTGCGACATCACAGATACCGAGTCAACTGTGTATTTGTATTGATTCTGACTGAGAAAAAACTGGTGACTCACAGTTTGATGTAGCACTGATACTGACCTGATTAAGTGGATAAGGTGTCGGCCATGACAGATCCAAAATAAATATCAATGTCATTAAAAAAGTGGCATGAAATCACGGTGGCCCACAGACTCGTAAAAATACAACATAAAAAATGATTCCAATGAGTTATTCGTATTCAGTAATATGTGAGTTCAAATCTGTGTAACAGGTGGCATTTGTACAGTATGTGATCTGGACTCTGCATCAGGAGAGACAGACATTTGGATCGGAGCATTCATAGTTTAATCACTTTTTCCAATTCACTGTCAGAATGTTTTGTGTGGAACATTTCAAACAGGACAATAGCTGGATTAGTTTATGAATGAAGGATCCACATCTGTGATCAATAACACATGCAAATCACAATGCAGCGCTTCACAACGCACTGGCATTCAGTGGATTGGTGTTATAATAATATAGAGACATAACTGGAGAATCTGGATTTGGAGGAGCATCTGCTGGATTTGTGTGGCTTTAAACAGGACGAAGGTGACTTTCTTCCACAGATAGCTGAACTAAGAGACTTCGGTGACGGCAGAGGGTGGAAGGAGTTAAACACGCTAAACAGGCAACAAATGTAAGTAATTAATTGCTTATGTGGTTTATCAAGGACACATACTAGACATTTGCTTGTTACAGCTTCCCAAACAGGGGATTTGCTTGCTCTTCTCTGTTTCCTATCATTGTAAACTGAAAGGCTTTTTATTTGGTTTGGTTTTGTTTGTAGACATGTGGTCTGTTAACTTGCAATGCTCGTCAATGAATCATTGATCTCGACAATTTATTATAAAATGTATCATATCATGTATGTGTGTATATAAATGTATATGTACGTATACGTGTGTGTGTGTGTGTAAATGTAATACGTTGCCTTCTCTGTGCCTCCCACACCCCCCTCATTAGTGGCCTCACTGCCTTTTATTACCGCTCTGTGTGTGTGTGTGTGTGTGTGTGTGTGTGTGTGTGCGTGTGTGTGTTTTTAGTTGATCTGCTAATCGTATCTCAGATGAAACTACTTAGGTTAGTAACTAAATGGGATAACAAAAACAGAACGTGGCAGGTTGGAAGACAGAGAAAGATGTTGAGGTGTCAAACCCGACTGTTTGGGTTGATTAGGAAAATAAATACAATCTGAAGGTTTTGCTAAACTGTAAGATAACTCCTCTTCTTATCTGCTACAGTAAGAAGGACGGACTGCGAGCAGAAGCAGATGGATGAGGAAGGAAAGAGAAGAGAGAGTGAGAAGGAGAGACAACAGACACTGAGCGGAGGAGTGTGGTCCAACTCCTCAAACAGAAGAAGAAAAAAACAGTGTAGACCTGGCAACAGTAGGCCAGCAACGCCGGACACACTCCCAGCTTTCCTCTCTCAACGCCGGAACAAGTTGTCTGTATAAATAACAGTGTGAAAATAAAAGGGTATTCTTCACTGTGATTATGGGCTATGACAGCACAGCCCTGAGATAGCAGTGAAGAGTTTTTTATGATGTTACCAACATGTGTACAGAAAGAACTATTTTAAGTAGCTCATGTATAAAAAGTGAAACCTCCTCTTGTGGTTATTCCGATCTTGTAAGATAATGTAAGAAAATGCAAACCCAATTGTAGGTAAGCATCTATGTAAGCCATCTTTCCATTGCTTATGTGGTCTTAGTACAGCGTAAGATGTCCTTTACTCCGGCCGTATCCCTCCGGGGGGTAATCTATGTACCCTTGCCAGGGTTTTCTGGGCACTTTTGATGTTTGCCTGATGTATGCTACTTTTTTAATTTGCCAGAACTGTCAAATGCCAGTTCAGAATCGATTTAAGCTTGTACACCGGGCCAGCAAATCAGGAAATCGGCCCAACTCTAAGCAAAAGTGACAGCAACAAAAAACAGTGCAGTGATAAAAGGGTGCTAATGCTAACCATTCAGAAACACTGTGCACATCCATGCTGCATCTGCAGAACCAAATGCATTGTTTAATTTAATGTTTTGGCACCGTGCAAAATCAGAACCATGCTGATTCTGCAGACCATGAGCCAACAGCAGTCAAAGTGGTATGTACCAATAACATGAGACAGAGCACTACGCTGTGAGGGAAAATAGAGGTGGATTAGAAATAGTGTGACAGACAGTGAACAGATATCGGTGTCAGGGCTCTGCTCAGGATTTAGTGACAAGCTGGGAGCAATGCTGCGGATGTACTGCTGGAGTGATGTATTTCGACACGGGTCGGTGGGAAATGTGAAAAGGTGAGCTGGAGAATATTCAGCTCAAAAGGAAAGGAGGTGAGATGACAGTAGAAAAGGAGAAGAGCACAAAGACGAGGAGTGATGGAGGGGGTTTGTGTTTCTACCTTTCTTGACTTTCTTAGATGGCTGTTTCTTCTTGATGAACTTGGTCGCTTCCTGAGGAAGTTCCAGCTCCTCCCCGTCTCCAGCCACCTCTGCAATGGGCTCAACACCTCCTGAGTGACAGGTAGAGGGAAAACGTCAGCCAGATTGTTCTGGATGTGAGGATCATTTGAAAAAGTACTTTTAATTTTTACACTGTATTTATTCACACGCCTCTCAGTATGACAACATCCTTCTCCAGCTGGCCAGAGAGCAGCTTCACTAAAGGAGGAAGAGTTTCATTGCCTGGCTCGGGGGCCGGCTTGACAGATGCCAACGTTTTTCATTCCCCACCCACGTATTAGTTGTGAAATAGTAAGAGAGAAATAAGAGTTGCAAGGTTTAGCATAATGATAGATTTTTTTTTTTTTATCTGCCCATGCCATCATGCAGCCCTGACTTGATCACCGTACACATTTCTAATGTAGCATTTCAAATCCTGTGTATCTGGCCCTCACATGTCAGTGAATGTTCATTCTACTCGAGGGAAACACACGTATGACACATATCAAAACACCAGCTACTTTGGTTAATGGGTACATAATAAAATGAAAAATGTTATTAAATACAGAACATACTGAACTTCATTGGTGAGTAGTCTTTACCACAGTAGTTCTGTAATCACATTTTTAGTCTCATTTATGTTTTGCTTGCTACTACTTTTATCAATGAATTCTATTGGTAAAGATCACAAATTGTTGGTCACTAATATGTAATGAACATGTGTTTTTGCTACTGCAAATAATATGTGACAAAGAGTTCTGCTCGAAGATAAAACTGGTTCCTGTTACTCTGGCGTCAGGCCAATTTCATCCTCATAATGTAAAATGTGATGCATACACACATGAGCATCTTCTCGTTTAATCTGCCCTCTGCATGCAATCGCAACAACACACATGTACAGACTAGTTAAGAGTGTCATTAATATGTAAATTCATCAGAACTTTGAGAGAATATGTGAAAGTAAAACACGAATATGCGACCACTACATCTAAGTGTACTTGTAAAAATGTTTTGGAGGAGAAGAAATGCAGCATGGAATAAGAGTTTTGAACATGTGGTTTGCAAATGTGTGTGTGAAAACTTGCATGTGCGATTGTGTGTGTGTGTGTGCGAGACAAAATCCCTGCTAGAATCCCCTGGATCAGTCTGGATTTAGGGAGCTCCTGGGGCCGATGAATTGGACGCCTTGTCTCCTCTTCGTCCCACCTCTATGTCTCCTCCTCATCCCCCTTTCCTCATCACTCTCCTCCCCTCTTCATCCCCCTTCCTCATTCCTCTCCTCCCCGTCTGCTCCTAATCAACACAATAAATGAGGAGAGGGGATACCTCTCCTCCTCATTTATTGTGTTTATTGTGTGTCCTCTTCTTCCCCTTTCTCTTTTCCTGTCATATTTCCTTCCCCTGTCTACTCCTCACCCACCTCACCACATTTTTTTCCCCTATCCATCTTTCCTTCCTTCCTGCCTTCTTTCATCCCTCCTTTTCTACTAATTTCCTCTCCTCCCCGAGGATTGTGTCCAGTTTCACGGTACTTTCATTTAACATGCACTACGCACATCGTGCATTTGTGTAGTGTGTGTAGTTGTGCGTGCACGAGTCACAGTGTGCGTGTGTGTCTGCCATCATGTCTACCTTAAGGTGTCTGAGAATGTGTGTGTGTCTCCATCTCCCCCACTGCGTCTACGTGTGTGTGTGTGTGTGTATGTGTGTGTGTGTGAGTGTGTGTGTGCAGATTAGCCTAAGCCCTCTCTAATATTTATCCTGGCCTTCTCTAAAGCCAATCTTGTTCTCTTTGGTGAGAGCACAGCCTGTGGCTTCACACACACACCCATGCTCAGTCACAGTTGTTTGAAATGGGATATGCCTCGCTCTTAATTGGGCAGGTGTTTTTCTAAGGCGAGTCGCTTTTTTTTGTTTTTTTTTAACGCTGTCTTACAATTTCACAGGGAATGTGTGGGTCTGTGTGTGTGTGTGTGTTTTAACCTCAGTCTTACATCAACATCAGGTAAGGAAATAGCCCACCTCTGGAGCAACTTACTCTGAAACATATCACATCGCACACACACACACACATGCACACACGCACACACGCGCGCACACACACACACACACACACACACACACACACACACACACACACACACACAGACTGTCTCTTACCGCTGACCTCTCACACATTCCTCCCTCTCCGCCTCTCTCCTTCTCTCTCTGTAAATAGTAGGTGTAGTAGCGCCCGGCCAGAGTTGTGGTGTGTATCTGTGTTTCTCTCGGCCGCGGTCGGGTCTATATTTGTCATCCTGGTCGGGTTATCAGTTTTAGACAACCCTGAGGTTTAGACTCAATACTCCACACCACATCACGCTTAGAAAACACTTCGACACCCAAAAAAGCAGAATGGAATACAACAGTGTGATTAAACAGTTTGTAGTACTTGAAACAGTAATGGTAGCAATGGTAGTCACAGTTGGTATATTTAAAAATAACTAGAAGCAGTTGTAGCAACGGTATAGTAACAAAGAGCACATATGTGTTGTAAAAGAGTAGACATACTGTATATTATTTGTTGTAGTGTCGCTGATTAAGTTGTAGAAAGCGGTAACACAAATAGGTAGTTAATAAGTTAATAAGTAGTAAGTTGTAGTGATAAGCTGTAATAGTGGCGTTGACAGTTTTGACAGATTCTGCAATGATGTAGAAGTGTACGCCACCAACCACACTCGCAGTCAATGACGCACTTCAAACCTTGAAACCCGAGGGATCTGCAAAACACTAAGTTACTCTTAAAGATGTCCCAAAACGGTCTTGGACAATTCTAAATTTCCTAACTGCATCAAAACTCTCATCGCATCAACTTGCTCAACAATGTCCTTAAAGACTCCCACGTCTTCCAAAACAATCCTCCGCCTATATCCAGTCTGCTCCAAAACTACCACAAATGTGTAAAATGGATCCATCTATACCATGACATAACAGCAGCACTTGTAGAAGTATCACGTCGTACTTGTAGTAGTAGAAATAGTATTACCAGTAGAAATAGCAAACATAATATTCTGTAGTAAAGTTTGAATATATTTCAAATGCTGCCAAGTTATAATAGTGATACAGTTCAGTAACATATAAAATGTGCTCTCTCTCTCTCTCTCAGTCTCTCTCTCTCTCTCTCAGTCTCTCTATCTCTCTCTCTCTCTCAGTCTCTCTCTCTCTCTCTCAGTCTCTCTCTCTCAGTCTCTCTCTCTCTCAGTCTCTCTCTCTCTCTCTCTCTGTCTCTCTCTCTCTCTCTCAGTGTCTCTCTCTGTCTCTGTCTCTCACTCTCTCTCTCGCTCTACACTGAATGGAAAGCCGTAATAACATTCAGCAGCATGTTTGGCTCCTCAGCTTGGTAAAGTCCCCAGGAAACCTCTACTTTCTTATTACAGAATGGATGTCTGTACTACCTCCAGAACATGCAGCAGGTTGGACCATAGCTACCTTGCTACAACTAAAAGTACTAGATTACTTCTGTCGTTACTTACACTAGTACCAGCACAATCACTACCGCTGACAAAACATAACCTTCTTGAGTGCCAAAGAGTTTGTGTCCCTCACGGACATTGCTCTGACAGAAAGAGATTTTTTTAAATCTGAGGACAAGAAGGGAAGGAGAAGGCGAAATGTTGGCACATATTCGGGGATGTTTAGTGCAGTTATATAAATATCTACTCCGAGTTAGTGTTAGTTAGTAAGGTGTTGGTACAGTGTTGGGCATTTGGAGAGATTTATGGGGCAGTTTGGGAGGATTAGAGGCCATCCGCAGAGCAGCCTGGTACAGCTCGAGACATTTTGGACATTTGTGGGCCAACATGTACGCAGATGTGGATGGTTTGGGTCAGTCCGTGACAATTTGAGGACAGTTTGAGGAACGTTTCAAGCCATTTCGTGATAGTTTGGGACTATGTGGGACGCTGTGGGACTGTCTGTGCCCGTCTGTGACTGTTTGGGTGCTTCGGGCTAGTTTTGGAACCGTTCTGGTGAAGCTGCTTCCAATAGACAAGCGCTGTCTTGGTCTGCAGTGTGGAGGCACCAGCGCATTCCTGCTTTATTCTGGGCTGCGGATTGAAGATGGGGGTGACACTGTGCTGCTGTGGTTACCAGCAATTTGGTTGTGGGCTTTACGCTATTTCAATCCCCCCTCAACATACGCATCTTTGTATGCACACATAGACATACGTACAGTGTGTTAGACCCACACATTTACACACACACACACACACACACACACACACACACACACACACATACACAGTGTGTGTATGAATCAGACACCTGATCTGCCCAGCGTTCACGGTCTAAACATGCACTCACACATTATATAGGTTGTGTACATGTCGAATGTTGGAGAAAAAGATCTTTGACATTTCAGTGAAGCGACTAAGGTTAATTACTTTAGTTTGTAGAGAACAGTAAGAAACTGTCCTTGGATGAAAAACAACAACCCTCCAACATTTAAGATTTATTGAAAGATGAACTTCAGGTAATGATTGATTCTTTCCAAAATAGAGCACTGCTGTTTTATATATAGCATTCTGGAGGAGAACTCTTCAATTTGGAAACACCACAGAGACAGAACAAAGACAGCTGGTCAGGATTACACACAAGACATGGCCTACACTTACACATAGTACATGTATTTTCCTTAGCTCCGTGTCCTCTGAACTTACACATACACACACATAAATACATGTGTGCACAGCCCATCTTCTCCCCTCTCTTTAGGTCTAAAATAGATGCAGGCCCCAAACCACAGCTACCAGTGGAACACTGTGAAAATAACTGCAACACACACACACGCACGCACACGCACGTGCACGCACACGCACACACGCACGCACACACGCACGACAGGGGTGTGTGGATAGGAGGGGGTGTGTGGATAGGAGGAAGTGTGTGTAGTCTGTGTGTCTGCTTGCTTTCAAATGGACTGTGAACATTAGAAGAAGAGACGGAAAGAGAAAGAACCGACATATGAGAATACATTACTTTCAGAAATTATATCAGGATTCAATGCATTAGAACAGAGTTGAACACATGAAATAACAAAAAGAAAGGAAAGAGGAGAAGGAGCAACAACCGCAGATGAGAACACTATTACACAAGATTAACCGCAAGTTAAAACGGCTGGAAAGAAACGGAACAGAACCACACGAGAGAAGGCAAAGTCCTGCTAAAAAAAGTCTGCTCAGAGCAGCAAAGTAACATATTTAGAGAGATAAAGTGTGTATATGTGTGTGTGTGTGGGAGACAGCACACTGACTAATGAACCATGTGATAAACAGTCCTGATTTCACCAGGTGTGTGTGTCTCAGTGTGTGTATGTGTGTGAGTGTACAGAGTGCAGCTGTTGAAGCCAGTTGGCCTGAATGATGTCATCAGGGCGAGACAGGTCAGGTGATGTAGAGAGAGGGAGAGATGCAGCAGCAGGAGAGAAAATGTACGTGTGACCTGGATTAAATGACCTATTACCAATAAAACTGATAATAACTTGAATATGTTAATATTCGACCTGCATTGATATACAGTTAAACAACTTGCAAAACGTTGCAGTATACACCTACAGTAGCTGGTGATGCAATGTGCTTTGCATTTCGGGGCTCCATCCGTTGTTTTTTGTGTCCGTCAGTAGCAACAGTCTGTCCAAATCATAGAGCTTGGGAATCTCAAAAACCAAGAGTGGCAGGAAGTAGACCAGAATGCAATGCGGCAACACAGGCCGGGCCTTTAAGTAAGGGCAGTTATTGCAGTCAGACTGTATGATCCACAACAAATGACCGGCGGTCTACCATTTTTAAAGTGCGTCATGTTGACCCGTCCTTCCACCGCGACCTCCTCCCACTGAGGACTTTGTCGCTCTTTTACTTCACCTGCCTTCCATCATACTCGACATACATTATGGCCTCTAGAGGGCTTTGTGACTTGAACGTTAACACATGTTATTTAGGGGCTTTTGCTGGAATGACACTCAGCACGGTGCGCCAGCCTAAAAGCAAGAAAAGGATTGAGCTAACCTGAAGGATACCTCTTAAACGGCAACTCATACAATGACGGATGCTTTATTATCATGTTACAGGAAATTCTTTCGTTGTCGGTTATACAGCATTTTTAGTGAGCTACATGTATTTTTTTTTACAGCGTCTAATCACAATTTTAAAAGGGATTTAAATAGTGTGCAGCTGTCTGTGTTAGTTATTAAATTGCAGATGAATAATTTGTGGTAGTTTCGTTTTTTCATTTGCACAAATAATAAAACACAAAAAAACCCCATAAAGCATTAAAGGAGTAAAAAGAATTGTGTTGGCGTCATAAAGAGGAGGAAGTTTTATTGAGCAAGAAAAAAAAGTAAATATCAAATAATAGTAAACTAATAAATAATACAATTAAAAGAACACAAAAAACCACAACTGCCAATTATGAAGTCATATCATTGTAACAAAACTCCTGTAATCTAAATGTCCTAAATGCCATCAAGACCGCCGACTTTTATCATGAGGGAGGAGAGGAAATATTTTATTACCCATCCCGCCCTGTAATATTACTCTTGTCTGGATGGGGCTTCTCAATTGAACTCACCTAATTAAATAAACTGACATAATATAAACTGATTTAAGGTTCATAAAAGGAGACAAATAAATAAGAACAGGTTTTCATTTCCTCTGTAGACCCAAGTGTCCCTGCATGAAGAAAACCTGATCCTACTAAGGGGACGCCATCCTCCAACTAAACGAGCGATAATGTCAGTCTCACTGTGGGTGTGCTGTCAGGGTTTTATATCCAGAAAGCTCTCACATAAACACACAGACGCACCAATGAACCGGGGCTTGTTGTGTGGTATCCCAGTGTGTGTGTGTCTGTGGTCTTAGAAGGAAACGGGTGCCGCCGGTGTTGTTGGAAATGTAAACAAGTGTGTATGTTTACGGGTGGGTGAAAAAGCATCATCTGAGACGGCTAACAAACGACTGTTTACTGCAGAGCTGTGTGTGTGGTGTGTACCGTGTGTGGTGCGTGTGTGTGTGAATTTTGGCAGCAGACCAAAGGAGAGAGGGGAGACCGCATGACAAGGAAACATAAACCAAACACACTCACTTGCTTTCCCCTCTTACACACTTATACACACTTATACACACTTACACACACACACTTACACACACACACACACTTTTACACACACACACACACACACACACACACACACACACACACACACACA
>CALSBV010010223.1:3584734-3594967 GCA_943590825.1 Bovichtus diacanthus | reverse complement strand
CACACACACACACACACACACACACACACACACACACACACATTTAACACCAGCATTCTCAAAGACAGACAGTTTAGTAGTAGTGTTATTAGTTGTACGGTAGTATTATTAATTAGAAGCATGATTCCAGACCTATTACTCGCTGCCCCTGGCTTCTTTTGTCCGTTGTAAAAACAATAGACCATTTAGAGCTTTGTAGGCAGAATTAAGAAGAGGACCTCATCCTCCGAGATTACTTACAGGCCAGCGAGCTACTCCCACGGATAACAGGCTGCAGATACGTCCCTCTCTACTGATTTGCATGGCGTCAGATCAGGATATTATGAAAAGCATATTGGATATGCAGAAAAACAGTAACTGTCATTTAATATTAAATTAAGTTTAAAAATATGATTTCAAACAATCTTTTCATCTTTAGCATTTAACTTTGATGTATTCAGTAAACTGCATACTTATTGCATACATCTTTATACAACACATTTCATAATCAGAATCACAGCATCATTAGTAACTGTATGAAAGGGGGGGGGGGGGGGGTGGAAAGAGAAGGCAGAGCTACATGTGTGCGTAACGCAAGAGTTCAGCATCTGAAGCAATCTGGTGTAAAATACTCCCTCGCACACCTCGACACTTACACGTGAACTGACTGTGGAGCGGCTGCTCTGTGGTGCACATCCATTTAAAAACACATTTGTGAGCCGAGTGAGCAATGCAGCCATAAAATATCCCGCTCAGTGGGTCATTGTTTTTCTGTTCATAAATTAAATTTAAAAAACATATATATAAGCCGTTATATCGCTACTTTATTTTGAAACTTTCAAATATAGAATTTGGCGTCAAAAATCCAGTATCAGTTGGGCTCTAATGTGTTTCTGTAGTATTTTGTGAAAAAGTGTGTTCGGATTTAATGTGCAAGAATGGAACGTGGATAATTAGAAACGGTATACTCCATAGCACAAGAGACATCCTATTCTTTTTGCTTTGTTTTCTATAAATAGTTTTACAGATGTACAACATAATTAGGCAAAAAATACTGAATGAAACCAAGAGAAAAAGGGGAGAGGAGGGAAGGAAGGAGTGAATGAAAGAAGGAGGGAGGGAGGAAAGGAAGGAGGGTAATTGATGATCTTGTCAGAAAGACCTCTATAAACTTCAGCCAAGACTAAATGATCCGTAAGACGCGTGTATGTGTGTTTGCGTAGTTGTGTTTGTGTGTGTGAAAGAGTGTGTGTATATGTATGATTTTATGAGTATGTATACCTGGCAAATGCAACTGTACGTGCCAGTGTGTGTGAGCATGTCCATGTTTTTATGAGTGTGTCTGTGCTGTGCATTTCACGCGTACGATGTGTATGGGTGTTATAAGTGTGTACTTGTCGCAGTGTTTTTTTTTGTGTGTCTGTGGGTGTGTGTACGGATGCATTTAAATACGAGTCTGTGTGTTGGCCCGTAAAGTGCACTATGAATAGGCTTCATGTTTTCGGCTGCCGAAGCCGAAAATCTTCACCAGGGGACACAAACGTGCTCATAAATACCCAGACGGATTCATTTCACTCCACCACACCTTTTTCTTTTTAGCTGTTGTTTCGACTCTGTTTCAACAGCTTTTAATGTGTGATTTATGTTGTGCGTTAAATATTTTAAGTGTGTTGATTTCTACGATCACTTTAACTTATGTAGAGTGTCTACGAGTACCATGATAATCGCTCTTTGAATAAAATGTATTATTATTATTAACTGTAAAAAAGAAAAGAAACAGGGTGATATGATAAAATACATTATAAAAGGGAAAAACATATGGTATAAAGTTAACTCTGAGGAAAAGTTGTGATCATTTTAAGACTACAAATTTTAAATAATCGTAATCAGATTTTTATTTCTGTTTGGAAGACACACTTTATATTTTAAAGGTGGTTCTTTGGGTCTCTAGTAACACACGGCTGTTATTGGATTTCATCAACTCTGGAGTATAATAGCAATAATATCATCCATCAGATTTTGGACTAATGGTTAAAAGGAACCAATACTGACAACAGGTGTACATTTCAAATAAATTGCATGTAAATTGTCCACAGATAATAAATATAATTAGGTTTTAAGCTCAATCAAGAAGTAATCTGAATTTAAGTTTCCTAAAAAAAGATTGTGTGGCGTCAATTTAATTGTGTAATAATTATTGTCACAAACCACAATGTCAATTGGAGAAGAAAAAAATGTCATGTCATCATACTGTTGTGTCTGTAATGTGTATTTATTGACGGCATTAAACGATAAAAAATAATAAACTCAATGCGAACTGCGGTTTCTGGTATCAAAGTGAAATGTTTTTTTTTCTACCCAACCTGCTTTTGTTGTGCTAACACAACATCATGATACTCTGCCATCATCCTCCCTCATCCCACCCTCCACTCTCTGCTCTACCCGTTCATCCCTCCCCTCCCTTCCCAGACTCACCGGGAGCAGCCAGGTTCTGGACTTGGATGGGGACAGGGACGTTTGCCTCAGAAGCCAGGGTGAGGCGGCCTCCCTTGCCGATGCGATCGCACATAAGGGTGATGTGCTTCTTGAGGCGGGCTGTGTCGCGGGGCAGGCCCAGCACGGGGCCTCCGTGCTGGGCCAGAGATGTGGCCTGGTCCTTGGGGCTCCGTGAAAGGCAGCTCCGCAGGAGGTGGGAGACAGCGGCATCACAACTCTCCTCCCAACCCTGAGGAGACAGGAGGAGCGAGAATACAAGAGAATAAAAAGACAGCTTCACTTGATGTTTTCAAAATTGATAGTGGCAGTTATTTTAATGAAATATAAAGCAGCGACAGAGTTGTGAAAGTCAGGGACGTTTTTTTTCTGTATTTTTTCACTTTAATAATTTTTTTCTTTCATTATATTAAAATCTAATACAAAGTTATATGTCATGGTGTCATGAAAAAAGAAACATTCACATCTTTGAAAAAGAATTGGAGAATACAAAGACAATAACAGAAAAAAGAAAGAGGGAGGAGGACAAGGGGCAGGAGATGGAGGACAGGTGAGAGAAGAGAGGAAGAAAACATTAACCAACAGGAAGACATATGTTGAAGGAGAGCTGAGAAGAAAGAGAAGGAGCCCAAAAGGGAGATGAAGAGTGATGAAGAGGAGGCAGAAAAGATTTAATTAATAATCATTGAACTTAAATCTTGATGCTTTAACGATGTTCTTGGCATTTACGAAAGAGCAACGAAATAATAAAACACGTAGACTCAAAAGGGAGGAACACACGTGTATACAAACACACACAGGCACAGACACACACGCACATGCACACGCACACACAGAGCGGTAATAAACGACAGTGAGGAGAAGAGAAACATGTCTTTTCTCACTCTCTCTCCCCTTCTGTCTCTGGCCAAGATATCTGGTCTGGACATCTCTGATCTCTGATGTACACACACACGCACGCACACACGCACGCACGCACGCACGCACACACGCACACACGCACAAACTATCTTGTACTGCAAACCCCTGAACCCATAACCAGCCTGAATGGATGACTTTGGGGGGAGGGGGGTGTTGACAGGTAGCCTTCCAATCTCCCCTCTTCGCTTACCCCACACCCCGTCCACCCTCTGCCTGCCGCCATGCTGATAGGCCCCTAATGAGGCATAATGACAGGTAATCAACCCTGTAATGATGATGACAGAGAGACACAGAAAGAGACGGAGAGAGAGGGAGAGAGGAAGAGAGAGAGAGAGGGAGAGAGAGGGAGAGACAGAGAGAGAGAGACAGAGAGAGAGACAGAGACAGAGACAGAGACAGAGTTGGGTTGTAGAAGGTCAAGGAGACGAGAAGATGATAGAGAGGAAGGCAGATATTAAAGACGGAAAGATGAAGGACGAGCAGAGATAAGAATGGAGGAAAGAGAAGACAGTGGGGGAAAAAAAGAGTCTGGTAGGACAGAAAATGAGAGAGGAGGAGTAGGGGGAGGAAGAGGAGGAGAGATGGGAGGTGGGTGACCTATTCTTACCACAATACCTCACCAGGTTATCAAATACTTGGAACAACATAACTGCAGGTTTCTGTGGAAACTTGGCTCGCTCATGGACGCGCACATACTGACACATGCGTTCCACATGCTGGGGAGGAAAATTAAATGTCTTTAGACTTAAACTACAGACATTCATCCTCCTGAACGAGAAGAAAGGAAGCAAAGAAAGGTGAAGCAGAGTGGGTTTGGACCGAGGCCAGAACGATAAATTAAGACAAAGTTCCCACTAATGCCGAAATTGGAGAGAAGTTTGTTTCCTGTACCCAGAAACAAGAGAGGGATTGTATTATTCACTAATCTTTGAAGACTAAAGCGGTTTGTCTTAGTGAACATGTTCCACTTTTTAAAGAGTTAAGACTTTACGCTAATGCACATCTAATACTATTCTACGTTCCTTAAGAGAACTTTTCCTTTTTGATTTACAAGAGAGGTTTCATTGTTCTTCAGTGTTTCAGGTGAAATTTTGAAAGTTTGTGTAAAGAGGAAAAGCCACTTTGTCAAGTTTTCCAACCTGTTCAAAGAGCAAATATTGTATATATGTATGAGTATGTGTATATTGACTAAACATGAAGTTTGTGACAGTAAACAACACTCACTTCAAGTTTTAGACAAAGAGAGTAGTCTCGTTCTGAAATCGTGCGAGAGGTTAATTGTTGCCAAAAGACAGCGGTGGAAACCTGAGTGAGAGTTGGAGAGAGGAGTGTTTGTTGTGCTGGAGTACAGAAAGCGTAGCTCAGTGTTAGCTACAGGAGGTTCGATGCCCTGCCTGAATATTGAGCTGATTTCGACAAGGCCTCACCCTCTCGCCAGATTTGAGAACGAGACTTCCCCTTGAGCGAGACTTGGTTATACACAATAACAAACAGACCGGACCAAGTGCAAGGTAAAGCAAAAATGTTTTGTTTCTCTGCAGGGTCCTTTCAAAACATTTTGTCAGACTCTTATAGAACATTTCGCAGCAAGCATAAACATTCTTAATGTGTCCCAATTTATTTCCTGTTGCTGTGTTTCTTGTTCCAGTCAAGGAACCTATAACCTTTTATACGTTCCTTGGTTGTGTATGTGAATGACATCAGCTAACAGGAAGTAAACATGGAGGGACCCAAGCTGCTGCCTAGCAATGAAATTCAGTTGAAATGGTCTATATCAACAATCCGAGCCTGTCAGCGGCCAAAACAAGCACTTTTAGTGGATGTACATCGATGGTGTGCAATTGCCCGAAGGATTACATTGCAGCCTGTTTCCCGGCTCTCGCTAAATTTCTGGACCAATTTCAAAAATTGTTGTCCCCATAAGTCATTTAGACACAAAAAAACAGGAGGAAATATGTTCCAGGTTGAAAAGTGCAGAAGTTACCCGTTAAACTGTATGAAAAACCAGCACAAAAGACAATGATTGTAGCTGGTTCAAGTTACTTTTCTCATGGGGTTGGTAAAATGGCGGACAAACAAATCAAAGGTACCAGTGTACAAGATAAGTTGTACTGTTTCAACGTCCATGTGTTTTAAGTGGCCACTTGTGTGACGCACACAAGTGCTGAGGGTGAGTGAAGGTGGTCATGGCAAACGATTACTGAAACGCACCAAACGTTTGGTATGATGCACCATGACACTGAACTTATGCTCTTCTGTTCTGGTTACTTTAAAGTTGATGATCTGGAAAATGTAAGTTTTTCTAGATCAGTTCTTAGTTAAATTGTTAACACATAAAAGTGAACTGGTGGCTATCTATCATTGATCTACTTGAGTAGCTTCATTGTTTCACTGTTGTCACTTCGATGAAGACGTACATGGTTAAAATATATTTTTCTCTTGTTGGGTCTTATAAGTTGCTTGTTCTTAAACAGTCTACAAAGTGCATCAGGAATATTAAGTTGGACATGGGGGAAATCCCAGGTGTGATTGCAACATTACTGGACGGCCGTGGATAAAATGTTCCCGGGCCCAGCACACAACCTTGGAGGACTCCCAAAGAGACGGGTAAAGGTTCAGACAGCAATCCCTCAGTCCTGACATCCTCATCATGACTGGGAAAGTCATTTGAGAAGCCAGAATTATGGTTCTGTGAGAACAATGTCTTACAGTCAGTCTCCAGGGGAAAAAAATCCCCCACACAATCACTTCTCTTGACTAAATCAGTGTATTCCTTTTTCTGAAGAAAATTTAATAAAAAAATCTGAAAAGCTGGATTTGGCACAGTTGAGCATGCAACAGTAACACTTGTTTTCACAGTCCAACTTCTAGGTGTAATCAACCCTAAATACCACCAATTACTGTAAATGCTTGCTTATTGAATATCACATTCCCTAATATGGTATAAAGAAACCAGTGATTTGAATGGATAGCACCAACATGTAGGGAGACTTAAGTGCAGTCGGTTGAGTTTAATTCAAATATGTTACCAATTGTCTATAAAAATGGTATGTTCTTAGATATTCTATTCTTAGATATATACTATATTAAGTGATTTTACAAAAGAAATCATTAATTTATTTTCAACAGGTGATGTAGGATGTCAGTTTATGGAATGAAAAATATCAAAATACATTATTAACATGCAGTGTAGTGTTCTATTATCCATATAGTTAAGGGCCAAAATGAGCCAGAAAAGGAGGGATGGAGGCACATGGAGACGAAGAAGGACAGGAAGATCAGAAGATGGACAGAGGGACTAAGGACTGAAGACATCTGGTAAAGCCACCCCGTCTCAAGACAAAAACATTAATATCGCATAATCCTGAAGAAAAAGTTATATGGCAAAGTTTAAAAATAAATCTTGCTATCCACAATTTCCACAATATTAATAATGAATTAATAAACACATTAACGTTAATGGTTAAAGGCTTGATGGACGCCAACACACAGTACAATGGTTTCTAATACCCAGGATTTTTACAACTGTGGAAAGTTATCACGCTGGCAACCATTTCATTTTTTGTCGCAACGGACGGCTAACCTTACAAATACAGCGTGGTCCTTTAGATATGTGCGCTTGCATGCATTTGATTGGCCACTGCATCGCCTCGCTGGATGTAGCAATGCGGACGACTGCATTTCCTTTTTCCCAGAGTCCTCTGTATGGGCATCAGCGCTGCACTACAAGACTGGCCTCATTCAGGTGAATGAGGGGGCTGTGCTTTTTCATGCAGAGCCAGTCTGAACTTAGGGGTGGGATTGTCAAATATGGGCATTATTCCTTGGGAAACTGGGCTGGGTGGAGAGGAAGTTCTTATAAAGTTCTTTGGTTGGGGTGCCAGTCATACGGAACCAAACTGATTCAAAAATCCATCTGATATGTTTCATATAAAAACAACACCTGGTGAAACACAATAATGACCTTATGTGGCTATGAAAAAAATCCCTAAATTCTGCTGATTGGAAACATTTCATACTCTTTTCAATGGTTCTTTATATCACCATAAAGCTGTGAGAACCATTTGGCTCTGTGCTGCAAATAACTTTTTCTAAAAATGCTCTTTACAGCGCTGTAAATAGTTCTGCGGTGGTACAAGCCTAAAGAAACATTTTCAGGTACTATATAGACATTTTTTGGTTAAGCGCGCAGGAAGTCAGTGCGCGGCAGGCTGTACGGCTGTATGATGGATTCTGGTAAAGTAAACAGAGGGCGGGAGAATTTGGGGGTCATGCAAGAATAGCAGGCAGACAGACAAGAGTCAGCAACTCTGCTCAAGACCTGACTGACAGATGGAAAAGAGACAAAAGAAAGAGAGAGAGAGGGACAAGGAACAAGGGAGGGAGGTTCAGAAAAAGAGAGGGAATGAGGGGGAACAGAGGAGGAAGGAATACAGAGAACAAGAGGGAGAAAAAAAAGAACAGAGAAGTAACGAAATACAGCAAGAGGGAGAGATTTAAATCGGGTTGTTGAGGGAGAGACAAAGAGAGAAGGATGGACAGTTAACAGAAAAGTGAGAGATGAGAGAGGAAAATGGATGCAGGCGGAGGAGAAGTAGAGGTGAGGAAGAGAAGGAAAGAGTAAGAGGGTGAGAAATGAGGTAAGAGGAAGATGGTGCAGAAACAGACAAGAAGGCGGATGAAGAGTGGAGAAGGTAAGATGGAAAAAAAGAAAAGAAATGAAGAGCAGTGAGAGTAGAGAAGAAGGAGGGTGGCGGGGATGGAGGAAGACAAAGCAGGAGGAGGTAAAAGGGAGAGAAAGAGTGGGACCAAGAGGGAGGAGAAAGAGAGGAATGCAAGAAGAGGTGCAGGAGGAGTTCTGGTTGGCTGCAACTGAATGAGACATTTAGGTAGATACCACACAGATGCATTTCCTCCGGCGCTCCTCCTGCTTCGTTTCCTTCTCCTCTTTCCCTCAATCTACCTCGTTTCGCGCGGACAGGAAGAATTTCTACTCCCCTATCTCCTTTTTAACCTTCCTATTCTAAACATTTCTGTCTATTTACCTCAGATAAAGAATTCTAGGCGTATACGGCTGCTGTCAGAGGAATCCCTCCTGTCTAAATCATGTTTCCTGGGAAAGAAGAAAACCTCGTCTTATTTTCTGATAGGCAGCCGCACATTTTTGAAATTTTTGAAAGTTCTTTGCACTTTGTGCCTCAGCTGGATAATCACATAATCTAGGCTAATGTGACAGATGACATATGGGTCTTAGGTCAGTTGGTGTTCTGTTACATATTTCAATGTTTCATGCAGCAAAGATGAGTGTCTGTGACTAATGGGATGTAGAGAAAGGGGGGTATGAAATGTACATTATTACAGCAGAGTACATTTTCTTTGGAGTCAAAACGTTTACATTTGTCGACCCACTAAAATAGTTTTACACGTACTCTGAGTTGATGTTAATGCTCATATGCCAACCCAGACCACCTACAATTGATACTGTACAGTGGGTTTACAGCAATATTGAGCTTTGCTAAAAAAGGACTGACCACTACATTTAACTCATACAATGTGTAATTCAATTTTTATAATAAGAAAACAGTACATTTAAAGCTATGGAAGCAAGAGCAGTGTTCCTCAGACACAATATCTTTGAATGCTGTCTATATCATTTTAGGGTCAGTGAATTAGAAATATAGAAATTCCAGCCACTTTAGCATCTTAACATTTGAACAGCTACATGTCAAAACTCCCAATTCACTAAGTGAATCTTCTGAGACTGAGTACCGAGACCTCTGGCAACAAATATTATAATATTTTGATGCACACATATACACAGCAATTGAACGAATGGATGATGGCAGACAGAATGACCTGATGGGTGAATTAATCATCCTCCTTTAACACTTCTCCAGCTTTCTTTTCCTCCCTCTGTCATCCTCTGTGGCTTTATTCTTGTCCATGACATTCCTGAGATTTATTCCATTGTAAGGACACTGAGCTGCCTTCACCTGGGATGACCTCACCTGAGCGGTCACAGCAAAGGTCAAAGGTCGGGATGACGAGTGTGATGGGGCTCAACAACACAAGCACTTAAAGACACCGTAGCTCCACTGGGTGCAGAGTTGATATTTTGACTCCATATGGTTACTTTATTCACCACTGTGTGCATACACATTAGGAGTGTTGGGATATACTGGTACTAATAACTGTGATATTAAAAAAAAGGAAATTAATATCATGTTAATAATACAAATATGATAATATTGTGTAAATAATTCAGCAGACTCTTAAATCATCATTATTTCTGTTCTCGTTTCGTCTCCCTCCCTCCGAAATAATTAAAAAAAATTCACAACAAACAAAGTTAAAGATGAATTTGATTCATACCGTATTTTTCCCCCAAATTTCAATTGATAATGCAATAATATCGTTTCCGTGAATTATTTTGGCCACGATAATAACAAATACAAAGCTACAAACAGATTGTGCTGCTAAGTAAAAAAAAAAAGCGTGTCACCATCCCTCCCAGTATGTAGTCATGGCACTGTATTAGAGAGCGCGCTGTGCTTTCTGAAAATAGCTCATCAGTGCACCTGTTTGTTTTAATGTTGTGGACGTGACCCTGATTACTGCTGATTCACTTAATGCCATTAATCCCATTTAAAATAACACACACACACACACACACACACACACACACACACACACACACACACACACACACACACACACACACACACACACACACACACACACACACACACACACACACACACACACACAGTCCCCTGAGGCTCATCAACTGACCCTTTAAACCTATTCCTGTCTACAATCTGTGTGTGTGTGTGTGTGTGT
>CALSBV010010223.1:3547446-3570036 GCA_943590825.1 Bovichtus diacanthus | reverse complement strand
GTCACACACACACACACACACACACACACACACACACACACACACACACACACACACACACACGTTGAGTCCAGGCCCACCCAGGACTGAAATAATGAAGGGGTTTGGTCGGTCCAGCTGGATGGAGGAGAGAGGGGGTTCTGGGTGGAGGCTGAACTGGAGAATTTGGCCCCGATCAGACAGAGTATCTCGCGTCCAGAAATATCCAGATTGTGTCTACACACACACACACACACACACACACACTTGAGGCAGATCACAGTCTGCACCTGGCAGCACAGTTAGTCTCAGCTGTGTAGCAAGAAGAACACTTGTCATTGAATCTTTCTTTCCAGCCCACATTTGAAACTGTAACCTCATGCGAAATACAAGAAAAAATACAATTTACTGCATGGACATTTCGTCCATCGTCTTTAGGAGTTGCAAATTTATAGTGAATGCATTTGTGTTCATGCTTTGTGTTATGTTCAAACAAGTTGCCACAATGTTTGGATTACAAAGACACAAATGTTAGTGCCAAACGTGAACGGAGAGGGAACCTACATGGACTTCAACAAAATGCTAATTAATTTAATAGTTTTCATTTTGTATTATTTTATTATTTTCATGCACTGCGACCTGTAAATCCATAGCATCTATAACGGAGAGGTCTCACAAAGTAAAATACACATCAAGTTTATGACATATGACATAAAAATGTTCTTCCTTCATGGTTTGTTATGTTTGTTTGCTCTTTTACACTCCGGTTTGGCTTAAAAACGGGTGTTAAAGTTCTGTTACATCCCTGAAATATTCAGAGGATTTATCAAATTTCTGGAATACACTGATGAAATTCTTATACAACACTGACAGTCAAGAAAAACAATCATCTGTCACCAAAATATTTTCTGTTATCAAACTACACTGGAACAGCTAGAAACATCTGGATGTGACATCACATCGCCTGCACGCGGAGGTCAGGCCAGGTGAAAGGAAACCTGGAGGTGGAGAAGGAGGCTAGAGGTCTCTGACACACACACACACACACACACACACACACACACACACACACACACACACACACACACACACACACACACACACACACACACACACACACACACACACACACACACACACCTCATAAAGAGGGCTGATACAGCTGTTTGGAAGTGTGGTCAGGGTCAAAGTTCAAACAGATACACTGACAACACACACCGACGCCCTAAAGCAAGGCACTTAAATCAATGCGCACACACACGCGCACACACACATGCGCACACACTCTCTCTCACTCTCTCTTTCTCTCACACACACACACCTGATCAGTCCTGACACAAACACACTCAGACAGCCTCCCAAAGAGACTTTGCGTGCACACACACACGACACACACTATTAGCGAGCGTGTATTAATAGCATGTGATGTGACTCAACCCAAGGGCCCATTTCTCCAGAACAGCTGCGAGTGCGGAGAGTGCGGGGAGAGAGTGTGTGTGTGTGTGTGTGTGTGTGTTTGCTTTAAACCTTCCTCGAATGCCAAAATATATATGAACTCTGTTGGCCCGTCGAAGAGTTCAATGGCGCAAGAAAATACAGTGACACGCCTGCCACACACACATTTTCTCACATAGTGACTCAGCTACTTGAGTGAAAACTCACTGTACGCATATATATGAAATCACTGTAATCTTATTTAATCAAATATGTTAAAACATTCAAAGAATGCAGAGCTTTGCGTCAAAGGGAGAGATCCACATCTGTTGCTGACATCAATGACCACATTTGAGCAAGTCCAGTTTCAAGTGTTCATAAGGAAAAGTGGAGATGCAAATCTGTTTGGTCTCCAGACGCTGACCGAGAAAATGAAATTACATTTTAACATTTTCCTTTCAGAGCTGTGTCAATGCTCTTTTAGATAATTGACCTTACAGGATGTATTCAAGGTGTGTGGTTATATCTGTTGCTCTTACTATAGGGCTGCAACAAACGATTATTTTCATTATCAGCTCAAATGCTGAATATTTCCTTGATGGATCAATCGGTTTATAAAGTTTCAGAAAATAGTGGACAAGGGCAATCAAATTGTACTGAAGCCCAAAATGATGACAGCTAATTCACTGTTTTTAATCTGACAAACATCCCTAAAATTGAAGATGTCGAATTAACTATCATATGCTGCATTAAGAAGCATTATATGTAATAAGTACACACTTCTTGTAAAATCAGCCGCTTGTGGTTTGAGACGTAAAGAACCAATGCTTTGATAAGCCAGTGATCACAGAAGAAGCTACAAAAAGCTGCATAATTAAACTATGCAACATAATATACTTATTTTTCTTCCTATTGTACGACGGTTCATACTGTGATTTATATTGTTTACAATGGAAACAGCTTATTGAGCTAAAGATAATTTGGCAGGATGCCACGAGGTATTTCTGGTGTCACTCTTGCCAATATCTGTAACTGGACGTGAAGTAAAAGTGCATTGTGGGAAAACACAAGTTCTGTTATCCACAAAAAACAAACATTTGCAAGGTCGGAATCAGACTTTAAACTATAATGAGCAAATACTGTATGTTAGCTTAATAAGTATGAACTTATCATTTTTAATGCCGGAATTACAACGCAAACAAGAAGAAACTACATGACACACTCATCAAAAGACAGATTTAATTTCCACACACACTGTGAAGATGACTCCTGTCTGATCATAAAAATATCTTCAAGTTATTTTCAGACTTTTTTCTCTTCATATGTGCTGTATGTTGCCAATGTGTATGTGGTCTGTGGTGTGGTGTGTGAGCGTGCGCGTGTGTGTGTGTGGGACAGTGTTTAGTCTGAAGCCATATTTAGTCTCTCTGGTCCTAAGAAGAGGCCTATAATCACACAGAACCTTTCTCTCTACTCATTACACACACACACACACATACACACACACACAGAGACACACACACACACACACACACACACACACACACACACACACACACACACACACACACACACACACAGACACACACACACAGTGGCCTGTCATTAACAGTTCACACTAACCTCCCAGGCTGCACACGTACACACGCATACAGTGCATACAGTGTATGCACACGTACGTACACACACACACACACACACACACACACACACAGCGAAGGTTTGCATGAATAAATACATACTCTATGCACATTTTGATGCATTTGCACATTTGTGAAGATGAACATATGTGTAAGGCAAGTACATGTGCGTGCACGCACACACGCACACACACGCACACATGAGTCCAGCAGGCGTTCTGCTCCAGGGATCAGATTTATTCTGGCTGTTTTGTCTGTTATATTATTTAAATGTGACTTTAAATTCAATGTGACGCTAAATGTAACCAAAGTAATTTACGCTTTGAAGCACAGATTAACGAGAGAAGGCTTCTCTAGAGATCGTGGTCTTAGGTTTGTCATCAGCGTGTTGTTGTTTGCTGCTGCATGAGGAAACCACGGTGGGAGAAATGAGTGGAATAATATGTAAAAACTTCCTGTATGTAATAATTTCCTGTACAATTAGAAGCTTGTGGTTTGAGACATTAAGAACACAAAGACATGATTTCTACTAATTTTGAGGAAGCTACAGTTCTTTTTCTGGCTGCTGTTAGTCTTTGTAATCTAGTCAAATGCTTAGGAATGCTTAACTGTTTGAAAAGCCAATTATCAGAGGAGAAGCCACAAAAACGAGGAAAGATTGTGTTTATTTAATTGTTATAGTCCTAGACTGCCTAGCTCCCTTATAATGACTAGAGAATGTCTGTTACATATTGGTTGCTTTTGTAAAGAAGTTCTCAGGCTCTGCATGAGTCCAGGAATTAACAACGATAAAACACTATCAGATGAGATGAGGAACATGATGTAGTTGAAATTAATTAAAGCATTATAACATAGCGTTAACGTTTTTAATGCCTTATCTAGAGGTCACTAACATCAACAATATGGCCGTAATGTGTTACCCCACAGGGCCGTCATAAATAATGCAACATGACTTTTACATAGAGAGAGCAGATGTACAGTGAAGTGACGTAAACAATAAAAACATTCTAAATGAAGCAGAATCGGCTGGTTGTGAGGAAAGTACGACAACGGGAGTGAAATATCGCGTTTGGCTTCAAATGCTGCCGCGTGTTCATGATCAGCAGAACTGTCAAATCTTAAACTGCATCACATGACTTGTTCATTTCAGTGCAAACATATCTTATATAAACCCCGACCCTGCAGGTTCAGATCCCAGACTTGTGCCTCCAGCAGAGACACAACAGATCCCTACATGGTTTGAAACCCGGTGCATGACACAGCAAAATACAGCTGTGTCATGTTTACCAATCTTAGAAAATTACATTTACAAACATGCAGCCATGCGGTTTAAACATGATGAATTCATTTTCATTACTGCCATTGCTTTACGTGATAAAATACAACCGGATAGGACAGTGAGAAAGTCAGGTTGTTGTTTCGTGTGTGTGTGTGTGTGTGTGTGTGTGTGTGTGTGTCTGTGTGCGCATTGTCTGCTTGTGACCAAAACAAGGCAGTCTAATCTTGGCAGACAAAACAAAGAGAGATCCTGACTACAAATTAGTACCACACACACACACACACACACACACACACATTGTTCCACCTGTTTCTCTCTAAGTCTCCTCTTTCCTTTCTTTCTTTCTCTAACTTCTATAACTGTTTTATTTTTTTAGTCCAAAAGGTAGTAAATGTCAAATTCACACTGAATGGTGTCAGCAGTACTTCCATTACACCTTTGCAAGTACTTTGTACATTTTTTTCACATTTTTTGACCAGCGCCTGGATCTCTTCTCTACATTTCCCCAAAATTCAACCCGACATATTTGGTGTCATTGGAAACTTTGATACCATTTTGATATCCACTAGAATAAATAATACACTTTAGTGGGTATGAACCTTGTTTCCCTGACCAGAATGAGTTACTCACACTTAGATGCCCCATAATGCATTGCAACTACAAAGACTCCAATTTTTTATCCTGAATTAAGAAAAGCTGCTGAAAATAAAGAGAGCTGCTTTCTTTTGACAGAGAAATAGAAGAATTTTTTTCCCCCAGAATGGTGCGCACAGACACACACACACACACACACGGACTGAAACACAAACACATGCATATCCCCTTGTACACCTACACACAACCTGTACACACTTGGTGTCCCTACGGTCCAACATTGAACCACACACTTGATGCAGTCCAGACCAGAGAGACCTGAGAAGCCAACACACACACACACACACACACACACACACACACACACACACACACACACACACACACACACACACACACACACACACACACACACACACACACACACACACACACACACACACACAGCCAGCTCTGAGGTGATGGTTTTGGTTGTGGTCCCAGTGAAAACGACACTAATTTGGAGCTAAGGAGCTTTGGCAAGCTAAGTCAAAATTCCATAAATTTACAACTGTAGAAGCCCAAAGCTGATCAAAAGCTAGAATTGCTAATGTAAAGCAAATGAGGTCAACGCTAACGCTATTGTGATGCTAACACACTGATTACATAGCTTGATACTTAGTCCAAATTCTCTTAGATCGCTAATCCGATCAAACACACTGGTGGCTTTGTAATGTGACTTCCACACACACTTACTTAAACATACTCATACGCGCACAACACACACTCACATAATCATGAACACTAACAGACACAGACGCACACAGACACACACTCCAAAAAACACACTAAGTAAGTTGTACCCAGAAACACACCTTTGGCAGCAGCGATTGTGTGCCTAGTTGTGTGTGTGTTGGAGAGTGTGTATGTGTTGCCCCCGCCATGCCTGTTTGCTTTTCTCTCAATGGTCTCCTTTGAAGGACAGAGAGGAGGAAGAGCGAGAGAGAGAGAGAGAGAGAGAGAGAGAGAGAGAGAGAGAGAGAGAGAAGTGAGCGAAGGAGGGAGAAAAAGAGGGAAAAAAATGAGGAGAACTCTGGGAATTCACTGCAACAAGATAAATATCCTCGGCTTGGCGTCGCGAGGCCGCCGCACTCTCTCTCTGAGACACACACACGCACACATACACACACTGATTACAGAGTAAATATGTGTAATCTTATAAGTCAGCCATTGTTTTTGAGGCGGAAGCAACAAACGCACACACACAACGTGCAGAGACAGACATGTTGACTTTGGAGAAAGTGAATCGGTGGAGGTGATCAGTCATGTAGGGACACACACACACACACACACACACACACACACACACACACACACACACACACACACACACACACACACACACACACACACACACACACACACACACACACACACACACACACACACACACACACACACGTACCTGTAGTTATATAAACAAAACAAAAAAGCGTCAATGATTCAAATCATCAGTTTTGGGCCCCGCTTCTAATCTCATGTTGTCTAAATTTATATTCTGCATCATCGTACCCAGGAAACAGCATCGTCTTGAAATGACATCCCTATTCGGCCACTAGAGCTGCAACGATTAGCGGTCCAAATTATCTCTTCAATTGATATGAAAGGATTTGATCAAATGTAATGTTAATCTAAATTCTAGTAATGGAAACAGGGAGATGGATAATGGAGAAACTGTAGGAGTGTACGAGGACATATTCTGTGACATGGCTGACTGAGAATCTTCACAGCCAGTATTTCCCATAATTCTAAATACTGATGAAAATGTAGCTGTAAGAATAATGAGTATTTGTTAAAACAATTAAAAATAACATATCTGCACATAACAAAAAGCAGGAACCATTAGCACATGACTAAAACTTAAAAAACGTGGACTTTAACACTTTAACGGCCGACGTTTGACTGTATCTGCTACGTAGAACAGAGACATAAACACAGGCACATAAACCTTTTCCAGCCTGTGCCCAAAATCCATTAGCTACAGCTCTGAATGCAGATCTGTATATATTGTTCCACTGTATTATAGTTCAACAGACTGCCAGCTTGTCCCATTGTGCATATGGTTTCTATACATATAGGCCACATGACACGCTCCATACAAAGCTATATTTACAGCTAATTAAATAATGCAATGATACGCACACACAGGGATCATTGTTGAAATGGCATTTCCTTAACGAACAGGAATTTATTCATCAAAAATCAGACGCACGTGTCAAATTTCCTTCACCATGTTGGCACAGTGTGCATGTATATATATACTATATATATATATATATATATAGTATATATATAAAACACAATCGGACTGATAACAGAAACACCATTTACTTTGCTTTGATGATGTACTTTACCCTAAAGTAAAGTACATCATCTTCAATCACCACTTCACTGTGGTCTTTCGACTCATAACGTCATCGAAGGCACACACGTTTACAGTCTGTGGTCGACATGGCCGTCAGCATGGAACTCCACACACTATCTTGTGAGCTGCGAAGTTGATTTCATTTACTCTACGGCCAAACAAAAGCTTCCCACGACCAAAGCAGAATACAAACAGCACCCTGTTGCGGTTTTGTATGTTACAGTCAAAACTTCTGTGCCAGAAAAACGAGGCAGGGAGTTTTGAAACCACAACGTCCAAAAAAAAAAAAAAAAAAACTGACCATTGACACCGAGCTGAATGAAGTGGGATCCAGGTCTCTGTCCTGATCTTCATCGGGCCGCTTCACGGTGACGCTCGAGCCGCAGGTTTCTCCTGGCACTGAACTATCAGACTGTTTAATTAAAGCTGCGGGGAAAAAAAAGAAAACCCCGCAGTCTATAATCTCTGCTTCTCTAATCTCCTCCCAGCATGACAGCTTTCCAACATGGATGATTTATTAAATCTCTGCTTGGTGCCCAGCAACAGGACACAATGAGAAATGATGTGGTAAGCACGGTGGGAAACTTTTTCTTAATATATCTCCAGCTTGAATATTTTGGCAGGAAAAGTGATAACTGGAGCACAGCAGGACGCACTGATGACTGTCTCTAAGTACTAAAGGAATTCTTATGACTTTTTCATTTACCTTACACTCATACTGTACCGTTGTTGTTTTAATGTTTTTTCCGTACTTCCCCAGGCTTTTCTACAACCTCTCATTTCCCTTGCCCTTTATGTTCCACAGCTCAATGTTTACTCAGTTTCATTAATTCTCAATTTACCACTTCTGTGAATTAGTTCCTCTCCTTTCCCTGCGTCATCTGATTGTTTCCTCCTGTGATTTATTTCTTTAACTGATTAATCTGCTTTTTTTTTTTTGCTTTTTTTGTCGCCCTTGTTTTTATTTCTCTTTATGTCTCTTTATATCATCGATTTATTTTCAGTCACTGGTCGTCCTTTAAATTATTAGTTCATATTTCATATACAGTATTCCCCCCCACATCAGTAAACTTCCTCCATCCTTTGTTTCCTTCCCCTTCTCCTCCGTCTGTCCTCTGCGGTGTGATGGAGAGCTCGGATCACTCTGTCATTCACAGGGCAGACAGCAGACAGATGAAAGCAGATCAATAGCAAATAAAACAGACAATAAAAGTCAGATTTGTTTCTGACTTTTATTGTCTTTGATTCTTTCAGCTGTGGGATCAGAGGAAGAGGAAGGCAGGACAGGAAGGAAGAGATCACTTACGACTCATCTCCCTCCATCTGCCTGACTCAAATCTTTCTTTTCATATTAGTTCCATCTTTATCAACATGTCTTTCTGTGTGTTTCTGAAAATTATCATTTCCATCTTTCTTTTTGAATCACAGTAGTTCTTTCTTGTGATGCAAAGAGAGACACATTTTTATATTTCCATCTCTTCTCTTTTTGCATTATATATGTCCTGCATCTTAAATGACAAAACAGGGCTGCATTGTGTATCTCTTCCATAGTTGTCCTCTTTGTCTTTGCACTTGTCTTCTTTTCTGTTTTCGCATGTGCTTATTTCTATCTGCCCCTCCCAAATTCCAGTTCTCTCCTCTTGAACTTCGTTGTATTATCTCTTCATCTGCCTGTCCACATGTCTTTATTTTTGGCATGTCCACAATGCTCAATCTTTGTATTTCTATGTCTGTCTTGTCTTTCTTTCACTTTCATCCGTCTATCTCTTCTTTCTCTGCATTTCACTCTATGATCCCCTCCTCGCTTTCTCTTTCCCCTCCAACAACGACCACATCCATATGTTAATAATAACGTCTCCTCCAGCTCCACCACATCTATGAGGAAATCCTCTGGCAGGTCATCTATGTCTTACTGATAAAAAGCAGTACAGATGCTTCATCCTCGCTCCTCTCTTCCTCCCTGTGTGATTGTTTTTACATAACTTTCCTACTAGGCTACGGTACATGTCACGTCCAAAAATCTGGACTGACCTTACTGGAACCGATGTGGATTGTGTTATCCCGGCCGCAACTGCTGCGCCAATCAATGACCCAGACCTGATTAAAATCTGTTGAAGATAAATACAATGAAACATAACCTGATCAAGCTTGAGGGAATTGGGAGAAATTAGAGCCAGACTCGAATCCGTCTGGTGTTCGGAGCGGGGCTGATTCGGTTTGGACTGACAACCAGAGAAACACCATCACAGAACAGAACAGTTATCTGATCCTACCTACTGATATTACAAGGTTTAACAAAGCTAAATCTGAAACAGTTTAACCAAACTTTTTAAGGACCTAATGCTACCTGGAATTGAATGGAGGACCAATTTGAATCCGAACTAATGAAATATGGCTTTCAACACCGGCTGATTTCGGTCTGCTCATCAGGAAGAGATTAAAAGAAAAATGTAACAGGCAGGCTACATTGAACATGTACTGATGTGCACCGTGGCGTGGCTGCTGCAACACTACGCTTCCAACATAATCAATGACACTGGCTACACCAGGCGTGAGAGCAGCGCGCAAGTGGTATTTATGCGCCATGGCGATCCACCGTACAAACGTAAAATTAAGCCAATCTTCTATTTATATTGTTTATGCGAGGTGTGCACGGCCTTTTATACATCCTCATTCGTTCTGCCTTCAAAGTAGCCAAACTGAATGAGTGGATCAGACCTCATTTACATGGTGAAAGGTTTGACTTGTAGCCTTTTTTCAAGAAACTAGTAGTACAGTACTACTCCAAACTGTCCTCACCACAATAACTACACACACACACTCGTACACACACTTGCACACACACTCGCACACACTCACACTCCCTCACACTGAACATTGAGTGTCAGTGAGCTGAATGAAAGACAGCCATTCAGTGATAAGACAGACAGTCACATAAACAGACTGTCTGAGGAAAAACAAACCAGACCACCGTCACACCTCTGTGCTCCATTCAACCTCGAGAGGGGTCTCAGGGTGTGTGTGTGTGAGAGAGAGAGAGAGAGCACTGATGGGTGTAAATGTGTGTGTACCTGGACTGAAACATGTCCTGAGGGAAGTCAGAGAATGATTGAGAGAGAGAGAGAGAGAGAGGGAGGAAGTTTCTCGGCTCCCGTCGGCCCTTTAATCTGATACACAAACACACAGAGCACCTAAGAGCCTGCCATTCACACCACACACTCACACATACTCTCTCTACATGAACACACACTTGTTATGTGCAAACACATCCAAAAGTCAACTGTGAGAAGAGTACATGCGCAGGAAATAGAGGATTTTGAATCCTGTTTTTATCGTCACACACGCACACAACACAGAACACACAGTGAAACGTAGCCTCTGCATTGAACCCGTCCTAGTATTGGGAGCAGTGGGCAGCTATTATACAGCACCCGGGGAGCCGCGTGGCTGTCCGGTGCTTGGCTCAAGGGTACCTCGGCAGCGTCCAGGAGGTGAACTAGCACTTCTACAGGTACCAGTACCCTCCGGTTCCCAAGGCAAGTCCCTACAGACTGAGCTACTGCCGGCCCTTTTCTTTCTCAACACCTGTATCCAATACTGATGCTAATATGACACCTTAGTGTCAGTACCAAAACCCAAAATCGAACTTCAATACCTTACTTTAAGGAATATAAAATGTTTCACTCTTATAGACATGCGATGTCCCTCCCCGTCCCGTGTCCACCATGGGACCTAACTTTCAGAAAAGAAAATGTACAGTAGTTAACAGTGAGAGACCAATACTTTTTGGATCCTGTTTCCATTGTGCCATGAATTAAACATATGATGTTTGTCAATTTAAAAGATAATTTTGCAGGTCAAGAGAGTCGCATTGTCTAACATACATATTTTTCCGCAATAAATGCTCTATCGCCTCTCTATATTTAACCAAATAAGCTGAGCTTTATCTGGTAACAAAACGATGATTCAGATGAGGAAATATCTGATCAAAGAGTAAACAGGACTAAGAATTTGATGAAGCATTAGATATTTAGCTAGAATTTAATACTTGATGACAGAGACCCTTTTCATGGAGCCAACCGGACTCTCCATCAGATCTCTGATCACGTGCTGCGTCATAATCATCACAGGAGAAAAATGTGTTTGGCTCGTTAATTGGTTGAGTATCGTTCTGCTGTTGGTGTTCTATGTCTCTCTCTCTCTCTCTCTCTCGGTCCCTTTTACTGAAAATGTATTTGTGCACGTCAGGTTTGAGTAGGTTCTCCATGAGTGCATTTTGGATTTGGTCCAAAATTTGGACCCATAAAGACCTCTAGTGCACACGCAAACAAGGAGAGATAATCTGCTAAAATGCTTGCACTTGTGCACATACACAAACTTACTGTATATAAACACAGTCACTGATGTCCACAAAGTCTCCATGCACGCAGACACATGCACATGCCATCACAAACGTGTAACACAAAATCTACTGAAATATGATTATACACATTAATAAACACACAGTTATGGATGTGAAAACACACAAATGGCCAAATTAAACAAGAGTACACATACATACATACATACATATACATAGTTGAAATGCACACTTCCTCATGCACTCTTAGATACACACACACATAGACACAAGGAGTGAGAGGCCTGACTGTTAATGGTGGTGGTCCTGCACTCCACAGTGGGATCTGTGTTTAGCCATGTTTAGAGCTCCATTTGGGGCCAGATAAATCAAGCTGCTGTCTACCAGAAGCCTCCATTAGGGGCCCTGCGAGGCCCCTGGACGGCCTGTCAGTCACCCCGTCAGTCAGCAAGCCGCCCTCTTCCAGCGTTTGAACTCATAATTACAGGGAGGCTCAGCTTGGCTCTGCCCGACCCAGCTCCCGAGCCCCCCGCCACCTCCCAGACGTCAGCGCTCGCTAGCCCATCGCTAATGCTAATACTAACAAACGACGGACGTTTCACCTCCAGAGGAAACAGCGCTGGGGAAAATATTTATGGAAACTCAAAAGCCTCCCTCCCTTTGTTCGGCCCCCTTTGGCCTCTCCTCATCCATTTCCACAAACTCCTTTTAGGGCTTTTAGTTTTTATGTCTTTGAGTGACAGTCCTGGGTTTCCCCTTGGATTTGAGGGGTTAGTTAGCCTGGGAGCACTAGCGCCAGGCTAACCTCTGGCTGCCACAGATTAATCAAACACCAGTTAGAGGGAAGGGTGTAAAACAGAGGGGCTGTGATGACTGATGGCTTTTTAAGGAGTGATGGGGGAGGGAGTTGGAGGAGAAACACGCCTCCGTCCAGGACAGAAGACAGAAATACTCACAGAGTAGAGCTGCAAATTACTGTCAATGGCCAAACAAACTGGCAAATTTTATCCATACCTGGTTTGTCTTCTCTACCAGTCACATTAACACGTAACAAATAATCATTCATGGGTCTCACTCTATTCTGAAACTCATCAATCATGTTCGGCTGGTCAAACAGTTCAAACATCGGGTGTATTTTGGAATCCGGCCACTGTGGTCGGCAGATGAAAAAGTTTCCTGCGCGTACACGAACACACATATAAAGTCAGACGTGGCTCGCTAGCTCTCAGGAATTCATGAATAAAATATAGGCTCATAAAGGCAGCAGGAACAATGGAAATATTATCCTCCGTTGCATAAATGCACAGCCGACCACAGAGTGTTCTCACAGGGAGCTCGTTCCTCTTATCTCTGACGGCTCGTCGTCGATGGCCGGCCGCTGCACGTGGAGACACACACCACTAACGAGGGGGAAATCCCCCCCCCATCACCTAAGATTGATGCAGAAAATTTACCCAGCAGACATTCCTCTGGGCCGAAATGAAAGAGGTGCCTGGTTCACCAGCATTCCTGATTGGCCACACATTCCTTTGCCATTCTAACAGTGTGATTGCTGGCATTGAGCCGCGGCTTCAGGAGGTAAACACCCACAAAATGTCTACTTTCTTAAGAGTCGTATGAGGTTCCACCTGGTGAAGGTTTTTGACCGGGAACTCATCAATTAACATGCCGATGAATCCCAAAAATTGATTACGGTGGGGGAAGAAGGAACAATGCCCTACCTTCCTACATAAAGACTGCTGAAGCGCCTCTGAGCAAGGCGTTAAACATGCAACTGATAAACATGGGAAGCTAAAAGGTGCGTTTGTTGGTAATTGAATGACTTTGTTTTCCATCTCCTTGTCAAAAGAAAGAAAAAGCAAGCATGGAAGAAATTAAAATAGAGAACAGAAAGGCTTGAAGTGAAAAAAAAGAAAAGAAAAAAAAAAGAAATAAGGAAATATGATGAAAAAACAGAAAGGTTGGAAAAGAAGAAAAAATTCTGGAAAAGCCACAAACCGTGACCGAAAGAGTGCAAAGAACTGATTGAAATCAAGAAAGAAAATCCACACGGACATTTGAAACTGGAGGAAAAAAGTCTCAGTAAATCATCAATTTAAAAGCATATTTGATTTTAGGCTTATCCAACTTGTCAACGTTTTATAAAAAGGAAGATGTGATGTATCCTTATGAAATCCGTCCTGTTACAGAAGGCAAACTGCTGAGCTGGCCCTGGCCTCAGCAGCATGACTTCTAATACTGACATGAATTATTAATTTGACGCATTCATCACTCTTCCGACCAGCCGTCGATAGCCTCCATTATGGCGGGTGTGTATACATTACAGAGTGTATAGTGTGTCAGAAACTTCCCGCATACGAGCCACTGGATGGCGGGAAGAGAGGAAGATGGGGAGAGACAGAGACAGAGAGAAAGAAGGGGTGATGTACAGGAATGACAGCAGAAAGCATTAGCTTGAGGAGGCAGAGTCATGATATCAGCGCTAGATATCAGACAAGTGAAAGTGAGTGAAAGAACTGGAGAAGCGTAAGAAACTGGCATTTTGACAAGTAATTCAAACTGCAAATCAGGAGTCAAGAAATGCAAAGATATATAGTGATGAATATATGTACAAATGATAACACAAAGACCTCTAGTAAAATACTTCAGGTATAAGCATTATCATTCATTGGGTGTGTTTCCATCCACCTTTTGTGCACATTTTTTATTTCAGCATAAAAAAAAAAAAGAAAAATTCAGAAAATGTTGCATAGGAATAACTTAAATGACGTTAAAAGTTGTGTAGCATTTGGAGTGAAACCTGGCTAGTGTGCATCATGGTCTCAAAAGCATTCATCTACTGCACGCCACTCTCAAGCGTCCATATCTCTTCATCCGCCCTCTGGTAAACTCTTATTTGGTAAGGCCCGCCCTCTTGCGATGGACAACCAATCAAAAATGGGAAATGACAACCTCGGACTGTGACGCCAGTAAAACGTTTGGATACAGGTGATGATCAGTTTATAGTGAGCCAATGAGAAAGCTCAATTTTCATTGGCTGGCAGGTGTTTTCTTCTTTACTTCTCCAGCATTAAACTGTATGTGCCGACAGCAACAGTAAGTCGTGTGGTTAAACTAAAGAGAAATGATCAAAATGTATTCAAATGTCCTCTTGATAGTTGATTTTGTATCTTTGTCTCGCATGCCTAAAGAAACATTGCTGATATAGTATGATTACAGTACGTGCTGCTGATTAAACTGTTAACGCAGTAGACATTAAACAGAGTGAAGATATCAACATTAAAAGGTAGACAAGTTAAGAACTGGCTCCCTGATAGCTTGTAGCCACCATGAGGTGAAAACTGTTTATTTGGGTTTGAACGGCATTAAGAACTTCAACAAGCTCATTAATTCCCTCTCGCTGAACTCTGAAAGTTACTGTGCATTAAATTAATGTATTGTTAGAGCAGCGTGCAGGACTGAGAGAGTGCCTCTGATCACAGAGAGCCAAACAGTGACGTACTGACAGCTTTAACAGCTAATGAAGAGATGAAGTCACACAGCCTGGCTACGCTAACGAGAAGCTAATGGATGGTGGGGCTGATGGCCGCCAAGTCTGCCTCTAGAGTAAACAGCAGGGGCAAGGAACCATCACTTTGCCTCGCACACGCACACACACCCGCACACAACCACAGAAACACTAAATGCAGTTCCACCCATACGTCAAACTTAAACAAAGGGCGAGACAAAAGCTTAACGGCTGCTTTGTTTCAAATTCAGCTTTACACTGACCTCAACTACAGTGCATATACACACACAGACACACACAGACACACACAGAAAGTGAGAGGGAGAGAGTGTCTACACACGAGCGTGCAGGTACAAGTGTGTCCGTAACAGGTTGTGTCTGTTTGAAATAAAGTCACTCGTTGCGTGTGTGTGTGTGTGTAAATGGGTGTGAGCTCACAGCTAATCACCTAAAGAGAGGAAGTCCATAATTCAGCAGAATAGAAATCTCACATTGTAAATCTACACGAACACGTCATCACTATGTGTGTGTTTGTGTGAGTTAATGCAAAACAGCATAAGAGAGTGAAACGTACTCTCGAAGGTCAAATCTACTCCAATTTATATTTTCCCTTCGCTTATCCGCGTTTAGGTCGCAGAGGAAGCAGACTAAGTGGAGTTGCCCCTGAGTCTCCTCTCAGAGTCGTCCCGAAGTTTTGCTGCTTCATTATGAAAGCTTCTCGATACCAACACCTTCCATTTGGAAATGAAATGTGTTTGTCATCGATTTAGGGAGTTTGCGTCTTTTTTTAATACAAACAAGTCGACTAACACTGCCAGGCAGAAGAGTACAAGCAGAGACAGCCACGGTGAGATGTTGGATGAAGAGGAAACCGCTCACCTCCAAATGGGGAAACAACTTATTTGACCTGCTGTGTGATAGATTTTTAGGACATTAAATGTGTTTATCCATCGTTTCACAGCCGCTTCTTTGACCACCAGTCACAACCACGCATCAGCTCGCTGCTTTTAAACGTCATCGACTCAATACAAGCGGAGACCGATTCAAGCCAAGCCAGCGCAGGTCTATGAAAAACGCTTGTGTGTGTGTGTGTGTGTGTGTGTGGTGTGTGTGTGTCTTACCTGGCTGTAAGTGGCGTCCAGCAGTGTGTCCAGGTTCTGCAAGGGTGCCGGGGTTTTGTCTTTGAATCGAGTCAGCAAGCGGCGCTGGATGGCTCTGAATTGGACAGCCCGCTCTGACAGCAGATCCTGGTACTGCTGAGCACTGACACGCAGCTAAAACACACACACACACACACACACACACACGCACACACACGCACACGCACACGCACACGCAGGCAGACAAGACAACTTCTTATTTACTTGGAAATGCTCATTTTGGTCACTCTGAAGGTAAACTGAGGCAGCAACTCTTGTGTATACCTGGAAGTGGTGGTCTACAGACAGGAAGTACTCCTGCAGTGGGAGGGGTCCACTGAAGCTTTTCTTGAAGTCTTTGACTCCCAGTTTGGAGAAGTGCTGGTCGAACCTCTGGACCAGCTCCTTCACCACCAACCACATGTCCTCAAAATGGTCGCTCTGAATACGGTAACGCTCTGACAAACAGACAGACGGACACACTTACACAGGGGCCGGGTTTGATAACGTGAAAACTATACCTATGAATGAAAATAGAAAAGTGTATTGATGTGATTTGAGCAGATAAAAGTAAAATAAATGATCAGTATTAAAAATGTGCAAAAAGGCATTTTAAGGATATGAAAAGGTGCTAAAATGTTTAAATCAAACATTAGATCAAACGCGTCGAAGGGTTAAATCAATCAGTCAATTCAGACAAAATGTGAAAATATCGAGATATGCATCGTGAATCGCGACATAGCCTAAACATATTTAGATATCATTTATAAGCCATATCGCCCAGCCCTATTCCAGAGGGATCACACGGTAACAAAAGGTACTTCAAGAATTAAAGAGCCACAGAGAGGCATTAACAGCTAAATAAATGTTATCAAAAGATACTGAAATGTGTAAAAGAGGCAACAAAATGTCAGGAATATAGATACCATCTGGGGAAGGCATATGGTCAAATGTTTAAAGCCCTGATCCAGAACTGTATTAGAGATGGATAATCCCAGACATGGAGGTAAACTGGTGTCTTATGATTATCCTGTTCACTATGTAGTGCTGTTGTCGGACTCACGGGAGGTCTTTGAGGCCAGCACGGTAACCTTGGCTCCTGACAGGAACTGGAAAGCCAAACTATTCCCGTCCTTATCTTCTGATTTTGCAGAAAACTCTGCAGAGAGAGAAAGACAGACAGCAGTGTGATGAGACAGATAGGACAGCCTATCATGATGCAAGACGCCAACAAAAGGTGAACAAGATACAGTCACACTGTTGACAAAGGCACACAGCATAAGCAGGCACGAGCTTACACAAATCCCTCTTTACACAAAGAGCACACAGTCGGTATGAATACCGAGTGTGTGTTTAGACGTCAGAGCTGCTGATTGTAGCCGATTGTCAGATAACTGGGAACCAGAACAGATATTCCCAGGGCTCAAAACCCCACACACACGCAGAGAATCACAAATAAATAAACACACATAAACACACTCATGTAAATACACAACCACGTACTGATACATAGCAGTTGATTGCTCATGAAAAATGTATACATACATGAACAGCTACACATTTCTCTCATTCCTTTTCCAAGTTTTCCGTTCGTGCTCATGTCATTTGGCCTTATGTAACACCCTCCGGTGGCCGCATCATTGGTCCTCAGCTCATAACCAACTTTTAATCGTACGAGCTATCCATCTCAGATTAACTGAACAGACATGTATTACAATATCTGTGGTGATTTTACAATGATTAAAACATGTTTTGGTGCAAACACTTTTCCAAACCAGGATTTTAATCCGTGCCACCTGGGTGAAAATTACAATCAAAACTGCAAATTTCTTCCCCATATACATCCTGGATTTCTCCCGGATGAGCATTGTTTTTGTGGGACGTAGAGGCGCACGCTTCAGCGAGCTCCGTGACCGTCTCAGCCTCTGCACCGTGCACATTCAGCTAAATAATACACACATACAATATGAGGTCACCCAGGAGGCACGGACTCAAATCCTGGTTTTTGTACCAAAACATGTGTTTTAATCATTGTTTGTGTGTGTGTGTGTGTGTGTGCGCGTGCGCGTGTGTGTGTGTTTTACCCGGGAAGATGACGTTGAGATCTATTGGTGGCTGGTTGGTGTCCACAGTGATCTTAAACTTGGTGGTTTTGGATGGAGAGGAAGGAACACACACCAACGCCAGAGGAAGACTGAACCTGGATTGAAGAACTTTGGGAACTCCTGAGAAGAAAATAAACATATACCAAAACTGAACGATTATTTTCATAATATTTTTTAGCTTTTTATGTTAAAATTTCCCCCCATCTTTACCTAAAAAACTAAAATATATAGTTATCCTGTCTTCATAGAAGTTGAAATGTTTCAGAATATATATATATCATTTTGTCCTTAGGAATAGCCTCTACTGACACTACAAATTCCACAACAACTATTACTACTTACAATAATAATAACGGATTCATTCTGCCTTATTTTACAATATTTTCCAACCTCCCCCCTCCTTTAGCTCTTTTCCTGAAAAACAACCTCAAATTCACAGCCCACTTCCCCTTTAAGTGGCGCCCATCTCCGCAGGTCGGCACATCGCTTTTTATG
The DNA here is from genome assembly GCA_943590825.1 of Bovichtus diacanthus. Classification (NCBI taxonomy): domain Eukaryota; kingdom Metazoa; phylum Chordata; class Actinopteri; order Perciformes; family Bovichtidae; genus Bovichtus; species Bovichtus diacanthus. The sequence continues at coordinate 3,551,099 of CALSBV010010223.1, read as the reverse complement.
CTCTCTCTCCAAACAGCAGTCAGGTTAACATTTGTTAACACAGTCAACACTGCAGATATTCATATTACAGGAGTATCTGAGAGCTACAAGGCCAAGAGACTCAACATCAACACCAGGTTTGGAGGGGTGTTTGTCGAAGAGCCGTAAAGGAAGTTTTGTGAAAAAGTGGAGGAAAATCTTGACAAGAAAAAAAAAAAGAGAGAGAAGAGGAGGAGAGTTAAGGCCAACTATTACTTTGTCCTGAGCTTAAGCAGTGCTGAGCTTTGCAGAAATCTACACTTAGCTAGAATAACAGAGCGAGGGAAAGGGGTGATGGAGGAAAACAGTTGTTAAGAAGAGATGGAGCGAGGGAACCAGGGGAGAGGAGGTGAACTAACGACGGGGGAGGGAGAAAACTGAGTGGAAATAAACCAGCGCGAGAGACAGACTGAAAGAGAAATAATATGAGAAACGACAGCCGTGGTAGGAGGGAGGGACGGTTTAATCATGGAATGTTCCAGCTTATTACTGATAGTAATTATTACCTGGAACTACTGTGCACCTTTTCGTTCCAGACGTGCAATTATTACATGATTATGAGAATAATTCAATTTGGTTTGAATACATGAACTGAGGCAGAGAGAGGAGAAGGGAAGACCTGAAGCCAAGGGAAACAGAGGGAGGGCAAGTAGGGAGAAAGAAAATGGATGGTGTTTTAGAGAGGAGGAAGGACTGTAGTCCACTTTCTTCTTGATTAATTACTCATTGACCCTAAAACACATCACATGCGACAAACACAACAGAGAGGGTTCACGCCACATGTTGTCAGAGTGAATATGTAGTAAGTATACTCAATGTAAAAATCAGAAGTTCAAAATCATTTCTAAATGCAAACAATTCTCCGTGTTGGAATAGTAACGCTATTAGTGATAACGATTCTTTTGTTTGTCGTATGGGTTTGATTGATTTCTCTCTCTTTTTAACATCCATCTGACTCTTCAAGGTCTTCATCAAGCCTTCAACGTTAAATTCCCCCTCCGGCAGCATGAATGTTCAGTTGTCATCGGCAACATCCGATCCAGATCTACTCCAAAATACATCAGCATGTTTTGAGTTTTTGTACAAAGCGGGTCGTTTGTTTACCATTTCTACATTTCTGATGTCCATTATTCAACTTGCACCGCCGTGTTTTAAAGTAACTTTGACAATAATCAGGGCAGACACGATGTTCACTGTGATGGACGCCTGACTCGAGCAGGTTTCAAGTCTCTCCAAGTTGAATTTCAGAACATTCAGAAATGAATGAAACTGCTGGCGATCCGAAATCTAAAGCCCTGTGGTACGTTTCGGAAGGATGGAAGGTAAAGTACTGTATATTTAATATGTAGTGAATGGATCAGGGCGCGTGTCCATAGAGGATGTTTTTCTCTGGCAGATATGAAAGCATCAGCCCTTTGCTTTTCATTATGTATTTGAACTACTATTTATTTGTTTGCCATTGTTTAGTCCACCATTAGCACCAAGCAACAGTGACGTCACAGGCGACTTTCTGAAAAGACACTTTATTTCACTAACGTAACTCTGCAAAGATTTTGTTAAGTTTGAAAAAAAGATGTTTTCTGTACACACTCTTGTTACCAGTGCGTTAAATCAGGCTACTGTGAGGATTCTCTCATTAAAACTAAAAACTACGATTCCTCTGGTGTGAGTGATGGGTGGGGGAAAAGAGAGAGGGGGAACAAATACAAGCAGCGTAATAAAAAAGTCGGACACTGGGAAGGGAAAGACAACAGAGAGCAAATAAAGAGGGAGACAGACGAGATTAAAACAGATGACAAGATAAAAAGACGAGAGATGGAGGAAGTGATAAAAAAGACAGAAGGGTGAAATGGAGGAAGAAGAAGGTCATGAAAGGTTTGAAAAGGCCAGGGGGAAACACTTTCCCTCTCAAAATCGCCAACACCATTTACTAGTCACCACTGTGTGTGTGTGTGTGTGTGTGTGTGTGTGTGTGTGGTTGTAAATCTCATCTTGTTCAACTCCACCTCTGTACATTCCCAGGCTGTCGTCACCAGGTTACACCCTCAGTACAGAGATTTACCTGCACACCCAGTGTGTATATCTGTGTGTGTGTGTGTGTGTGTGTGTCTGTGTGTCTGTGTGTGTGTTTTACAACAATTTCTCAGCAAACTTTTAAAAAGCATAATTTCCAACACATCTGTGGGACTGTTTAGGGCCTCCAGACATCTGTATTATGTTGAAAATATAATTACAGCAACAAATGTAAGTCATAAGTCAACCTGTACGCTCTGTATCAGCAGACATAAAACCCCTGCTGTATCCCTAAAACCTGATATGAACCCAGACATTTTCCTTGAATATGTATCCTCTTTTGATTTTAACTTTATTTGCATACATTTGTTTTCCTTGCTGAATTGTATCACTAATAGTCGCTAAAACGGACCCTGAGGGAGACTGGACGTTTTATCAAGGAAAGGCAGAATGCAGCAAATATTAATAACAACTTTAGCTAAACTTTAACTGAAACCAATGGCTTCAAATGTGTATTTCTGAAAAGTGACTGAGCAGGTGAACACTTTGAGAAAGTCTAGATTTAAAACCAAATTCGACAAGGTCTCATAGATTTGTAGGAACTGACTGCAAAATAATAATTATATATTAAAAATAATAATTATATAATAAAAATAATATATATATATATATATATATATATTAGTAATAGTAATACATTGAAGGAGAATTAAGCACAACAATTCATTAGGGCTTTATTACATATTTCTTAAATGCGGCGATTCACAGAATGCAACATTTATATTTCTTTCTTTGCGATCAGGTGAGCGTTCAGACTAAAAAATAGCACCAAGAAAAAGGCTTCGCTTCGTGTGGAAATGTTGCGACAGAGAAATACATGAGATCATGAACTTCAGAGCTTATCAGACAGCAAGACTGTCGCCGTTGTGACGTTATTTCTGTCACATGTGACTCGTTTTATGTTTTTTCTGATCAGTGTGAACAGCAACAGGCTTCATGGACACACACTGTTACAATTTCCAACTCGTTCAAATGTTTCCTGTATCTGCTAAAGTCACATGCTGAGTCAGTATAGAGTTCAAATGCTGGATCGTAATTTGTCAGCGATGCCGTGATAATAACTACACGTTGCATCACCCGCTTACGTCAAATGTCACCGTTTCAGTCGGCTTTCATGACATGAAGGATGACGAGACACAGTGGAGAGACAAAGAGCATACTGTTGCCATTTGAAGCCAGAGAGTGAGTAACTGGCTAAACATCCTTTCCCAGTTACAGTAAACTGAGGTTACTATGTAATTCACTGATTGTCCTGAACTTCAGGCTTCTGTAATTGCAGTTTTTAAGAGTTTAGATGTACCTGAATGCACAGATGCATCACATACTGTGGCACCTGACCCCAGACGTAACCCCTGATAGTAGCTTGCACTACTGCTGGTGTGGGAAATGAAGCTTTGTTAAACTGTTGAACATACTTAAAATCACAATTGAGCACCACTGCTGCTACTTGTTAAAGCCGCTGTACCTCCACTGTACTGCAGTCTCAGAGGACTCTGATTCCAATTATCTTGAATCTGTGTGTGTGTGTGTGTGTGTGTGTGTGTGTGTGTGTGTGTGTGTGT
>CALSBV010010223.1:3494619-3505151 GCA_943590825.1 Bovichtus diacanthus | reverse complement strand
ACACACACACACACACACACACACACACACACACACACACACACGCTATTAGTCACACACACAATGACTAATTGGGACATTTGACTGGTCTGGCCTCGGAGCTACGGCCATCACTATGTACTGTGTGTTTCTTTGTGGATATCTATGTTTCTGTATTTGTTTGTATGCGAGTGTGTGCTTTTGAACGTGTCTGCAAATCATTACAAGAGTGAGTGAGCGTGCTCCAGCAAATCAACCGTGAGATCAGCTCATTTTCATGTAAACTGTGTGAAACTGTGAGGAAAGTTTAAACAGCGAGCAGCTTCCCCGACTCAAACAACTCATATGACCTTAACAGGGACCAGAAAAAATTAAGCAACATCTTCTGTATCAATCGTGTCGAATTAAATGTGTTTCTAGTCGAAAGGACACAGAGATTGTTTCAAACACCAGAACATGCTTCGAAGGAATTGGAAGAACAGGAATCAGGAAAATGTATGAGTTAAAGCATTGGTTGTGAGATGAATCTTAGGGGTTGCAATATTAATACTTGAATATGAAAGGGAAATTAAATACTGTCAATTGTTTTCCCTTGATTCATAGTTCAACACTTTCCAGATTTACCTGATTGGGTCTGAATTAAAGGATTAAGAGGGTCTGCAAACAGCAACAGCAGTTCAGGTAAGTGGTGATGGTGAATGAAAATCAAACGCAACATTTAATTAATAAATGCAGATTGAAAATTGAAAATGTATTTGGTTACTGATATTCAATCTATAAATTGCCGCTTTTAAAAATTTTTTACTGTTTAGTTCCTTAACTTCTGATTTGCTTAGGTTCTATTATGTCAGTTATTTATCTAGTTAGTATGGTGCTGCCATACTAAAATGGAAAGTATACATGTCCAACGGGGTAAACTGATGAATTAAAACCTAAAGTTTGAGTTTCAAAAATGGTTTTAAATATCGTGATGTGCTGGGTTTTGCTTGCACCAAGTTTTGTGATTCAAGCTGGTGAGAAACATCCCCATACAGCTGGAGCGTCCATGAGGTAGACACTGAATCGCTACCAGATCCAGGAGCGCTGTTCTGTAGCTGAACTCTGACCTCTCTCTTGAGAGGTGCTTAAAAAAGGGAATTTCCCTGCAAAAGGCAATACAAGATCCCATTCATTCAATTTTTGGAACTGAAAATGCACAGCCTGCACTGCCATCTAGTGGTGACAAGAGGGAAGAGCAGGAGGAGAGAGGATGACATCAATTAGAGAGAGGTGAGGAGAGGCGAGGAGAAGAGAGACGAGAGAGACGAGAGGAGATGAGAGGCAAGGAGAGGAGAGGAGAGGTGAGGAGAAGAGAGACGAGAGGAGATGAGAGGCAAGGAGAGGAGAGGAGAAGAGAGACGAGAGAGAGGAGAGGAGAAGAGAGAGGAGAGGAGAAGAGAGGAGAGGAGAAGAGAAGAGAAGAGAAGAGAAGAGAAGAGAGAGAGGAGAGGAGAGGAGAGGAGAGGAGAGGAGAGGAGAGGAGGAGAGGAGGAGAGGAGAAGAGAGATGAGAGATGAGAGATGAGAGAGAGGAGAGGAGAGGAGAAGAGAGACGAGGAGAGGCAAGGAGAGGAGAGGAGCGGAGAGGAGAAGAGAGACGAGAGACGAGAGAGAGGAGAGGAGAGGAGAGGAGAGGAGAGGAGAGGAGAGGAGAGGAGAAGAGAGACGAGAGAGAGGAGAGGAGAAGAGAGACGAGAGAGAGGAGAGAAGAGAGACAAGAGAGACAAGAGGAGAGGAGAAGAGAGACAAGAGAGACAAGACGAGAGAGAGAAGAGGAGAAGAGAGACGAGAGAGAGGAGAGGAGAAGAGAGACAAGAGAGACAAGAGGAGAGGAGAGGAGAGGAGAAGAGAAGAGAGACAAGAGGAGAGGTGAGGAGAGGAGAGGCGAGTAATTATTACGCGTGTTTAAGCATGTTGTTGTGTGGGTGAATGTGTAAGGTTATATATGTGTGTGTGTGTGTGTGTTGGATAGAGAGACTGCGCATGAGAGCTCACATGCCATCTTCAAAACCTGCTGTACAGTGTGGTACTACCAGAAAACAGCACGTGGAAACACACTTACAGGTTCATGGTACACACTGCGCACGTGTATTCACCACAGGACAAGGTTTTGGTTTTAATGAGCCCAAACTGTTCTTTCTATCAATCAAACACACACACACACACCTTGACAATACAGCCTTTATTTGGAAATTCCATTTTCTCGGCTTTAAAGGGGATTCCCCGTCTGTGTGTGTGTGTGTGTGTGTGTGTGTGTGTATATTTCTTGGATGCTGACTACTCAAGGGCTTTCCCCTACTTGGTTTTTCCAAAAGCCCAATTGACTGGAGAGAGTGCAGCTATATGCCCCCCCCCCCCCCCCCCCCCTTCTCTCTTTCCATCCTTCGCTCCTCTTAGAGACTTTTATAGTTATATGTATTTGTCCAGTGCTGCCAATTACCACTTTTGCCAAGGCACATGCACAGATGTTCACTCTCAAACGCACACGCTTAAACTTGTATACTTGTGAGGACACTCACTGATATAATGCATTCCCTAACCTTGAAGGAATACTTAACCAACAAAATGACTATATCTTTTTAAATCAATTTACCCTGTGTTACCTTGAAAACTTCTCGATGAAATAAATGGCCGGCGGGTTTAAGAGCAAAACTATATAAAAACATCCGTTTACAAACTCTCACACAACTCGTGCAGTATAATCCGAGTCTCATTTATCCAGTCGTGTGCTCACGACTTCACAAAACCAGACTATTTAAAACACTATCGCATGTTTAGTGAGTAGTGATCATCTAACTGCATAAATGATTATGCATGTGACTGTATGCAACTGATGTCAGAGATGTTACCAAGAGATGCAAGAATCAGTGAGTCAGGAAGTGAATGTAGATGAGCATGTTCACAGTCTTATCAAAATAAATATATATATATATATCAATAAAGCTGGCAAAATGCTATTCCATCTCAACTGTTAAAAGCCTTTGAAATGTCAGACGTACCTGTGACCCCTCCAAAGCTGCCGTAGGTCATGTTGCATACTGTTCTCTTCAGATTGTGTTCATAAACCATCTTCAGCTGGTAATGGTCCCCGTGCTCCACGTTCCCTGCAGTGCCTGCACACACACCACAAACTTTTTGAAGGCAAAAGTTGGTCTCAACTAACATGAACGATGAAAAACAATCGTTTGCGAGATACAGACAACATGACAGACAAAGCCTTTAACTGTTTACTGTGGATGTTTGTGTGCATGTGAGTTACCTGAAACAGAGAAGACTGAACACTTCCTAGGGTGGAGGACAGCCAGATGAAGAAGATCTGAACAGCTGAAAAGAGAGCAAAAGACACACTGTTACACACTTTAAAGAGACTTTAAAGACAGAATGAACTGCTCATCTAATGCAACAGTGTTTTATTTATACATCTTTTTTTTTTTTTTTAAATGATCCACCGATTTGAAATGGGGCCTATACTGAATCAAAGAGCTGTATAGGTTATCGTGACAATGGGGCCAATCTATTCTATTCAATTCAACTCTATGTTTACATCTAACGAGGGAGCTGACAATAAACATGTCAGCTGTTTGGAGGTGTTTCATACTCGCTTTGACAAGGAGCACTGCGGCTACTTGCAATATCTGCAAAGCCAATTTTTCGAAGGGTGGCAGTCGAACTGAAAAATACAACTAATTTGTTGAAACATTCAAAAGGTTTACGCTTAAATTGGTCAAATGTATTAATAAATAACAGTGCAATGTATATCCATGTATTTATTGGTTACATTTTGCTTCATAAAGTAATAAAAGCAATGAGCTCAGAGTCATTTGCTCAAAGACACCTCAGCATGGCAGATACTTCCTGCCATTGTGGTTGAAACCATGTTCTCAGCTAAAGGGTGGTATCCATTCATATTTTAGGTCATACTTTTAAAATAATTACTGTAACAGCTGGTGGATTATTTTGGTTTTGGTTGAGGTGTAGATGATTGGTCTCAGTGATGCTGATCCTAGATTTGCACGTATTTACTTCACCACAAACCCACAGAGAAGGAATCTGTCCACTCTTTGGACCCAGAACAACTGCTGTCTCACTCACTTTCAACCACTGTTGTAATGTTTGTCGAGAAGAACAACAAGGGAGGTGGAAACTGGATCCCACAAGTTTTCTTTCTTCCTTGGAAAACCACTCAAGTCAGCGCTGAAACAAAATGTTTCACCATCTGCCCACCTCAGTCTGCCCTGACAATATTTACAACGTGCTTCTCTGTCGAGGCCGGGCTAGCCTCCATAATGCCCACCCGTCTCTGAAGAATGCTCCGTCGAAAACCGCAGGTAACCAAACAAGACGTCTTCCGAGCGGACTGATTTAGTTGGATACGACTCACAACGGGATGATGTGGGAAGCCTTTGAGGCAGACCAGCAGAGCGGTTCCCAGAAACCTCGCTCCCTGGAAGGTTCCGGTGCACCCACAGTAAGGGGATGCGAGGTGCAGTGTTCGGATCAATTGTTAAAATAAAGGCTGCCAGGGTTAGGGGTTCAATGCCTTGTGTAGTTTAATAGATGGGGGGGGGCACAATTAGGCCTGATTCACTGTATGTTTCAGACTGAACACAGCATCTCTCTCCCACAGCAAACAATAACTGCTCAGTGATTGCCAGACATTTTGAAGCTGTTTTGAGCCAGGTTCAACTCACTAACAACTAACACAGCAGGATGCGGCCTTTGGGTTCCGACGGTTAGCTAGCAACTCAGTGGTTAGCCTGACATTATAAGCACAACTATGTTTGGGCCGTTGGGTGGCTGATAGATCGTGGTAAATCATGACGAGGGAGAGAAACTCCTGACATGGTGGTTTTTGGGGAATAAAAAGACATGATAATGTGGGGGTAAGTAACAGCAGGGATGGATTTCCTATGAATGAAAAAGCGGTGTGATGAGTTATGAACGGGCGTTTAAAGTAAGGCTATATTCTAAGCTATACTATGTATGCTTATAATTGACAGAAGGTCAAGACATAGAGTTAAATAAAGACCTGTGATTCGTTCCTGGGCAGCAGCACACATATGTAACACAAACAGAGACATGGCTCCCAGGGTGGACACAGTGCACGTAGTATCTGTCCTAAATCTAAAGGCCAGCAGGCCAATATGTCCATCCACAGCTCTGTGTCCTCTCCAACAAAGACCTCCTACCTACTGATTAACAACAAGCCATTTAAGCCAAATATGAGCATAAACTTCATACAAAATGCGCATGTAAACACGCTGATTTTCTCTGTTTTAAGTCACTGTAAATTGTTTACATTTGGGAGCGTTGGTCTCTATTTTCTGATATTCATGCTAGACATAAATGATTACTAAATTAATTGAAAAGAACACAATATAAATAAAAACATAATGTCATGTGAATTTGGTTGCAGCCCTCGAATGGTATAAGATTTGATGTTTAAATGTGACTTGCTGTCTACACCCTAAGGTAGAGCTCTGCATTCGTGAGACAGTGATTTAAGTTTGCTTCCTGGTAGAGGACATTAGGCTAATGCCAATTTGACCTACAAAACATGAACACAGGTGAAGGCCTCACGTACAGTGAAGTAGCCAAGAGGGCTGGAGGGAGGGGGGACAGAGAGAGATTAGTAACACCATCAATGATCCTGGCGTTACAGCACAGATCTGTGGCGACTTGATATATCAGAGTGTCTAAATTAGGGCTGTGCTATGTCATTTTTTTTTTTTGAAGCTTCTACTGAGGTTTTCGAATGAAGCTGTGAATGTGTATCTTCATATTGTACGGCATAATCATCCTAAAAAAAATAAGAATAACATCAAATAAAATCCAATTTGAATAAAATGAATAATTGGATCAAAGGAGTCTCTTTGTGTGCGGCAAGCAGAAGTTAAATGTTTTTTGACCGCAGTGAAAATGTTGTTTTTTAAAAACATGTTGGGAATTTGAGAATCTTTTTACAGTAAATTTTGACTTTTGGACTTTACAATTATTGGAAATGTTTGGATCACAGGAGTCAGAAACAATCCTACGCAGCCATCACTGGAATCTAATTCTACAAATAGAATAATACTGATAATATTAGTGTAGCCTCATCTTTATCTGCAACTGTGCACAAATACCGGCTTTAAACACAATGAATTGATGTGCAATAAGAAAAAGACTAGTCTAAATACTAACATATCCATCTTCATTTGGCTGAACTCATAAGAACTTAACATTGTTCTGTCCAACACAATCACATCAAACTAAACAAACATTCATCTTTTACTGGACATCAGATTCAAATGTTTAATTCGACATCTTGAATGTATACTCTGTCTAATCATACATTACATTAACTGTTCCCTTTTAATCATGGTGTCACATTCAATGTCACAATTTTTCATAAGGTAGAGGTCATTTAGAGGAAAAATATAACCTACAATCCACCATAAGGCTGTAGCACATATCTATTTGAAGCCTTTGGTGGCCTTGTCCTCAATTTTTAAGTCTACTTACGAGACAAACTTGCCCACTTCCACCTGGATGATGGCGTTTTGAAGCTGGACTTCCAGAAGCATGGCGTCAGCCAGGCCTCCCTCGCTGGTATTTTTGACATGTGGGGAGAATATCCGCAGCATCCCCATGTAGCTGCCCACCACCACCTTGTCTATGAAGTTAGAAAGGCAGAGGAGGACAATTGTTGTACGAGTCAGGATGGAAGTTATTACCTCTAACTGCAGGCAGACTGTTGTTGTTGCGTGTTCCTGGCACTGCTAAGAGAACAGGAGCTCAAAGCTTTACTTTTTTTTTTTGTTATCAACACAAAGTTAAAGAACTTTAATGCCGACTCATTAGTCTCAGCAACCCAACCTAAATTAAATTGATAAAAGAAGGGTTGTTGCATACATGGCTTCTTCACACAGAGATCACAATAGAGCTTTGGTACATTTCCCAGGAGATGTGCCTACATGTTGGCTACAAGGCTTTCACACAGACGCTACCTCTGTTCAAGCAGCGGCAAAGCCTTACCATTCTAAAATTGTCCAAATGTGTCCAAAATTGAAATAAATCTCAGGTCAAGAGATAGATGTCATCAAAAATGGTACGTGCATCTCTTCCAAATACACATTTAAGAGCATGTCAGTACCACAGTACAAGCCCTTGGAATTGTTTTGTGTCGTAGAAAATAGGGCATCAATAAGTATTAGCATGAAGCACTATTGAAACTAATCAAATCAAAGCAAACCATTATATATGCTCACAGCCTTTACTGTGTCTTTGTGTGTGAGCTTTGGTGCCCACTCAATTTAACATTATGTGTAGGTATCAGAATGGAAACTACTGTCACCTACCATTATGTTTTGGTTGTGGCTGATAAGTTTGTATTTACTCTAAAAAGAGGAATTTTACTTGGCTGGTACAATTATGTCAAAGCTTGATGTTCTGATGGGAAAAACATGTAACACAAAGCACAGCTGACAGTAAAAGCACAGTAGATCTTTTGGATCTTTAAGATATAATTGTGATTTTCTTGCCAAGATATGCATTTTGTATCATTGCACAACAGACACATTTAACTCTGTATATTATCTACATAAGTTGATAATGTGATCATAGGGAGACATAATAATGTCTGGACTTCATCACAGGCACATTCCAGGTGAGGTCCTGCAGTCTGTATGCTGTGTGGTGATTGCTGTGTCTCACTACACACTGACCATGTTCGGTGCCACTGTTGTCCACGTCTCCGACACACAGGCATCCTTGGTCAAACTCCTCGCCCTCGCCAAGTGCTGCCGACCACCAGTCACGGGCCTTGAACAGAGACATGCTGCCTCTGATTGGACGGAAAGAGAACGACAGCGGAGGGAAAGGGTTAGATGTCTTCTGCTGTGAACGTGACATGCCCAGATTGTGTATGTTTCTCTGTGGTGACTGACAGATGAACAAATACTGTTTTTTTTTTACTTCAAGCACACTATTATCTCCTTTTCACTGAGAAGCCCCAGTACAGTAGTTGGTCGGTTAGGTGCCTTGCTCTAGGGCACCACAACAGTGTGTAATGAAGAAGGGGCAAGCATTACTTTTTTTACTTCAGTTCGCAGATTAGGGGTGTACTCCATCATATTCTTCACAATAATACTTACATTGTGATAATATTCTGACTTGTTGACGTAGTGACATCATGGCGTTAGGCATAGCAGCAACAAGTATGTGTGAAACTGAAATTTCTACCAGCTCCACGGTGGAGGAGCCACTTCATTCGTGTGGAACAGTGGCTAGCGACGTTAGGCCTGGGCATCTCAGTTTGAGGTCACAGCAATATTTTTCAGCATTTTGTCATATCATGAAAAAAAAATTATTATCGCAGAAAGTGATAGTGTTAGTTTAGGGCCATATTGCCCACCCCTAGCGCGGATGTATCCTGCTGGAGCAGAAACCACCAACCCTCTGCTCACTACAAACACTGGATACTCGGTTTGACCAGGGAGATGGAGCTTGAGCAGCTTGGACCACGGTCCACTCTGTCCGCTGTCCAAGAGGATCTCAGTGATCTGTGCACCACACTGACACCTGCAGCCAATGGCGGACCAGGAGACCAAACCACATGACCCCAGGATTTTGAGTATGAGAATAGAGGGGGAATGGGAAGGGGAGGTGGGGGCAAGCAGCTTTTCTACTTGCTAAGTGCTGAGCAGGTGGAACAGGCTGCTAATCCAGAGAGGGACTCCCTCCTATCTCCACACTGCCATATAGACCGGGAGTTAAAGGAAAATGACACATTCTACAACCAAGATAGTTCACAAAAGATTAACGTTTAAAAAGCTTCGAGAGAGGCAGGTCAGGGAGGAAGTACAGAGATTCTCTCTAGCTGTTTTTATTGTTAAACTTGAAAAGTATTACACTTAAAAATGTATCAAATGACAAAAAATACCAAACATTTGCTGCATTCACAAAAGCAAAGAGCTGCTTGTTTTTTTTCTGATGATACAGTATTGTTGTTTGCAGAATATATTAATATAATAGTATAATAATGTTTCTTTGATGAAAGCAGGGAGAGGGGTAGGGAGCCATACTGGTACAAATCCCTGTCCCGTCTGTTCGGCTTTGTGCTTTGTTGACTTTTCTTCGCACAACCTTACTTACTTACTTTCTTACTTACTTACTTACTCATCTATTGTCACTTACTCATCTATTGTTTTTTTTGTTTTTTTATCATTATTGTTACTAATGTTATTTTTAGTTCTGTATTACTGTGTGCATTTGCCCTTTATTTAATTATCCACTTAATTTTAGTGTTTACTTATTTTATTGCATTCTTTTTACCTTTCTGCTGTAACCATGTAAATTTCCCCGCTGTGGGACTAATAAAGGATTTTCGATTCTGATTCTGAAACTGTTGCACATCATCTGCACGTCTTACAACTTACCCTTACCAGTTCAGTTTTAATCAATTAGCTGTAAAATGTGCCTTATATAATGCTTTCTGCAAGCATGAAGCTGGAAGAAAACTTTAATTAATTCTACTGAGGGAAAACCACGTTTTTCCACGTTGTTATTATCTGACCACCTCCCTGATAACAGACATGGGTCGGCCGGAGAATACATGTCCAGTCCCCTGCGGTGGAAGGCATCCTGACTTCTCTGAGGGCTCTGGGGATGTTGCTACTGACCAACACTGTTTACAGGCTTAACAAGCTCCCACAGGCAGTGTCACAGAAACTGTTTGTAGCAGACAGTTTACAAATCTGAGGCTATCACAGTGTGTACAGTAAGTAGCCTGAAACAAATAAATAACACCATAACTAGAAGACCTTCTAATATCCCTAAATTAGAAACATTTTAAAATATATATATTTTAAGTGGTTAGATTGGAGAGTAATGAGAAGTCAAACTGGAGTTTGTCATGTTCAGCTGGGATCCTTAAGTTTATCACAAAGCAGTAACTTTATAGTCTTAAATGTGTGTATAACACAGTAAGGACTATTTTCACTCCACTCAACAGCTACAGTACACACTCAGTTTAACACTCAGTTCAGAATTAGTTCAACATTCAAGTTTGTGAACTCTTGGGCTTTAATTGCACATGAGCAAACACCTGTGGGTTTATTGTTCTATAGACAAGAGGACTCGTGTTGTGGTAGAAAAGTATACTATGACTGAGCAACAACAGAAATAAGTAAATTAATCATACACGCCTTCGGGAGCTGTTTCAGGTAGGTTACAAATCGATGAATCCTGCCCAGGTAAGTTAGCTTCAAGCTAACGTCAAGCCGGCTGAATTAAAATTAGCTTAGCTAATTAGCTAGCTCTCCAAGTTACCTGGATACTAGCTAGCAGGTCAAGAACAGAGCCGCAGCGTCTCCGCTGATGATAAAACACATTGAGGTTTATTCCCGAGTTTTTCTCACCTTCACGTACACAAGCCAGTCCGTAAAAGCCAAAGGTTTGTTACTCCTCACACGAAAATCACATTTCTAACCCTCTTGCTTGCAGCCATCGTCCTGTTGTCATGGCACTGACGCT
>CALSBV010010223.1:3463495-3479619 GCA_943590825.1 Bovichtus diacanthus | reverse complement strand
GGTGAGGAGTGAAGACTAAAGGCTGTTTGGTGGGTTGTGGCTCTGAACAGGGCTGAGTGGAGCTTTGCCATCACATGTTCTAAAAGCTTTACATAACGTCTTGTTTGAATGCTACTTTGCAAATTGCGAATGATGCAAAACATCACTCGCACAGAAAATGACCGTTTTCAGTCCGAGAGACTTTTCCAACAGCTGTCAATGTGCCTGTCCCACCTTGCCCCAGCATTCCTCGGAAATCCCACCTGATCTACACAAGCCGGAGCAGAGGTTACGGATAGGTTCGTGCTGCCGTGTGACCCAGCCTTGGCTTGTTGGGTTCAAAAGGTCATTAAGGACAAAGTGCAGAGCCCAGAGTGTTACCCTCATCCCTGGACAGCTGATATTCTCTTATCATCGATGGACACAACCAGAGACGACTGTTCATTTAATGAGACACGCCTCTGACAAATAACTGTGTTCATACGGATACTACTGCAACTTCTACTACTGCAACTGCAACTACTACCACTAATAATAATAATAAGAAGAAGAAGTGGTTATGTTTTCGGTTTGTTTGTCTGTTTCTGTAGCTACAACTACGTATCCGCCTCCTCTTACTAATATTTTTACAAATATGTTACTTCTCATACTGCTGATGACACAATCTGAATTACCTGCACACATCTGTTGATTACTGAGCACCAGCCTCGCTGCTCCGTGAGGTGGGACGAAGGTCTGATGACACATGTACTTTTGTAATATCAGCTCTTCTGTAAATTGGCAGTCTAGACGGAGGGAAGTTTTCCCATCAGCCACAGAACTTCTCACCCTCAACAAGGTTATTTCTCTTATAATTGCAAACATAAGTTCTCAACACCTGCCGAAAGAGGAAACATCTTGAATGTTGGCACTCCGGAGAGTTTAAGTACACCAACGCCTCCAAGCTGCAACCAGAATCATGAAGCCGATCCTCATTATGTGAACATGTGAACGTGCTGTGACGCTCAGACGCGCCCGAGTGTTCTTCATGTCGGACAAAGTTCCTGCTTCAGCTATCGAGGCCCCTTCCTGTGGCCCCACCGCCACTGGGAACTGCTTCGGTTATTATGGTGACAGCCATCTGTTGCTACTGATAAAGCAGCATGGCCACTGGCAGAAGGGTCGGTCCCTGCAGGAGGAGGCTGCACCCGCCTGGAGTTCAGGTGGAGTTCAGACGGACACCCTCCAATTCATTTGTCACAACTCCTTCGATTCTACGTCCCTTTCTGGGACATTTTTCTTGTTGATCTCTGTCAAAACGCCCATACTACGGATTGATTAGACTGATTAAATAACTATTACAAAATCCTATAATCAAAAGCATAATGCATGCTGTCATTCAAAATATCGTGCTGTGAGAGGTTTTGGTGAAATATTACACTCGTTTTAAATTGCACAGGAGAAGTATGGAGAAAATAATTTTGTCAATATTAAGTGGCCAATATTATTGAATGATTGCCAAACCCTAATCAACTTTCTAAAATAGAGGAAAATAAATAAATGTCTTCTGTGAATGATCAGGAAAACCAAACAGCAGAGTCGTCATTCTTTCTTTGTCATTTTTTTTCTTCAAAACGTATTAATCAAACAAGTCATTAACCCAAAAGATCTCAACCGAATTGCCTTTCTGCTTATATAGAAAACATCACGGTCGCATTAACTTCATGTGAAAACAATAAAACCATCCTCATGCGTAAAGTGACATTGGATTTTATATCCAAGATAAAAAAAACGTGCACAAACGGTTCTAGATCCTTTTTCAAGAATTTCTTATTTTTCTTATCTCTGTACAAAGGTCAGAAGTCGCAATCAGCTCCAGTAATACTTCAACAGGGCGGCGGTTTACCAGCGCGAAGCATTTCAGACAGTGTTGTCTGGTTGCTGAAAGGCTTGTCAAGTCACTGGGATCCACTTTGAATGATCAAATGATCCCCTCTAATGTTCCTGATCATTACAAACTGAGGCTCATTCTACTGCTGCACTCAATGCTTTAGTTATTCTAGGAGAAAGCATTAGTGACATGAACCCAGTACGTGTACAGGCATCCTGCTGTAGATACTGTAGAAATAAGTACATAGCAAACCCTTAATATGTGTACGTTGCTTTGGTCTTATCGCCTCTGCCCCTTCCCACCAACACACATCTGGGAGGGCTGATTTCTAGAATGCAAAAACATATAAAACCTTATTTCCCCAAGAGAAACCCGAGACTTGCAGTGCGAGTGTAGCCCTGCTCTGCCCCCCGGAGGTCAACAGGGTGAGACACAGTACAGCAGGTTTTTATCTTCACAAGCCAGCAACAGAGGTTTTTTTCCACAGAAGGCATTTTGGCTTGACGTAAAGCAATGGTGTAGTTAACGACATTACAAAACTTGATCTCAACTACACATCTGTGAAGTTTCGTGACTGCATCTTGCTCGGTTGCGATGTCATCGACAGACAGAGAGCCGGAAATACAAAGTGCTCAAAACCTCCTCTGTGGCAGTTCCAGCTCCAGGAGCACATTCTGCCATGATGATGCAATAATAGCAGAGCCGCCCGGCGTCCCCTGAACTAGAGAACACCTCCACTTACAGCAGAGGAAATCAATTCCTTTTAATTATGTATTAGGCTGCAGGGGAAATGAGGAGTGGCGTACATTATACAGGAAAGGCAACATTTTGAGAGATTAAGGATACACTTTCATCAAGTTAATAAATATGTCTGATGGAGCTCAGCTGGGGTGTGGCTGAGAGCTTTTCATTCCTCTTGGCTTTGGAAACATAATGAAAAGCGATGGATTTCAGCGCTAAATAACAAATCAATCAATCAATCAAACAATCAATCAATGGGATGTCACGTGTAGGAACAATTCAGTGGATCATCATTGGACAAGAACAAGATCAACACATTAAGTCAGTGTCTCTTAAGAATGACCTACTGTACAGTGTTACCTCGTGTCAGACAGACAGTTAATGACTAACATACATGTCTAACGCGACCAACGTGTTTACCCACGTCAGTCTGTCTAACCATAGTTACAGAATACATTTAGTGCACAACTGTGTCAAACAGGAAGTACTAGGTCTGGATCAGACTGAACATCATTCCTCGACTCCCGTTAAAACTCTCGTCCCATTCTCAGTTCAACAACTAAATACAAGTTTGAAACAAGACACCGAGTAGCTTTTCAGAGCACCTGTGCGACACAGAGGACAATGGGACAACCTGGCCCAAAAATATATATATATATAATATATATAACCATTACCATCTGCAGCCTTTCATCATAGGGTTGGTCTATATGTGCAAGACACTGAGCGGCAGGTTGAAAAACAGAAGTTGCTTTGTACAAATGAATAGTGTAAATAGAAGTTTGGACTTTGACTGTTCTTTGATATGTATGATTACTTATAACATTTAACTAATGGCAGGTTTAGGGTTCAGCCATGGAGAGGAGAAACTCAAAGAAGCACCAGCTCATTTGTAGAGTGTGAAATGCTTTTACTTCCAGTGAGCTGGCTGTGTTTCCAGACTTTTCCTGTAGTATGAAGAGTGTCTCATTCAAGCCTTTGGGTTTTAAGATACATGCTCTACAGATTTTTATTAATTATCAATGCTAGGTTTAAAAAAAATCTAACCAATCTTTGTAGGTGGTTTTATTTATTTTTGAATCCATTTCTTACTCCCTTTTCTACCCAGCAATTATTTATTTTTCTTATTATTCTTTATCATAACTAATCATTTTAGAGTTAAATAATCCTTTGTTCCATCTACCATCAAGGCGTTAAGACCTTTGACCTACAGTAAACAGAAACCACAATGGCTTGTGGGAATGAAGAAAAGAACGCGCTTTGTTTTTTTCTGCACAAGTATTCTGAAATGACACAGCTTAGATTTTACGAGTTGATAGGAGTCACAAAATGTAGAGGAATGTCGGGGTAAAATTTCTAACCAGAACACAAAATGAAAGCCTGACGGAGTTGCTGTCGTGTAGTTTTAGACTCCTGGGGTTCAGAGCGGATGTTTGTGCTTCGGTAGCATCATTCATCAAAAGCAGATGGTCACAAGTTTCCAGGCTGAAGGTCGGAGAGGAAACTGGCTGCAGTGGCTTCTACATCCTAGAACTCACCATCGAGTGGTATTCTTTCTTACGCCTATTAGCAAAACGTCTGGTCTGCAGCTACAAAGTTACAATACAGGAAATACTGGGTTTTTTCATGCACTGGTTATGTCCCTCACAATTCTACTAAATCTGATTAATTAACATAATGAATTTGCAGCATTAATAATGGTGAACAAATTAAGCCCAATAAAATTGCATCTTAAATTTACCCGTGAAGCTCGGGTCAGCTGAAATCAGCCTCGCTTTGACTCGCTCTGATAATGAAACTTAAAATCACATCAGCAGGGACAGAGAAAGACAGATATCTGAAGCGCTTCCCTGGATCTTCTCCTGCTAACTCCGTAGTGAATATATAGATGTCGGCTGATGGGTGGACACACAGAGAGCAACGTGATCAGAAATCAAGCCTCAGATGCAACACAAAGCGCACAGTTTCATGTCCCATCTCTGTCCCTCCCAGACATGACATGTTTTAACCTCTCGGGTTACTTTGATATTTTTCACAACCTGCCAGTTAGAAGTTTCAGTTTCTAAATTAACAAGGATACAAATAACCAGAGGTAAAGCAGTTAAAGTAACCCCAAACATGCATTAATGGACTTTTGAACTGAAGAGTGGAGTGGGAAGTGAGTCACTAAAAACGACATAAAGTTGTTTCTCAAATAGACACATTTTCTGTCATACGCTGTTTGCTTTTTACACAAAACAAACATGCTGCTGTAAAACCCAGCTTCAGAGTTCAGACTGTTCCAATAAGCGCTGATAAGAATCCCACTTACACTCAATGAGGAGGTTATCTGCCAGGGAAATTACAAGCAATAAAACGATGCATTTTATTCTGCAGCCAGAGCATTGACAGCTGTGCTGAGCGACTGTCGCTGGGGTTAGCTGATGAAATGTGAAAAGTGGCAGCTAGATTTGAGAGAAATTCTTTAGTACATTCAAACATGCACGTGTACAGTTGGTGCCAAATAACTCAGCCATGATTCTAGTAAAGATACAGTATATAACAACGCCCTGTAACGCCTGTGAAATTCAAAGTCTGAATATCTTCTATAAAGCCTGGATAAAAAAAGTTTAACATCCCTGCAGCACATATTAGAAAATATGTTATGAGAAAACAAATATCCTTTAGTCAACCACTTCTTCTTTGTTGAACTACATACATCATCATATGGGTAATTGGGGGATAGTGTTTAAGTTAAATAGAAATTAAATGATTGCCTTTCTAAATTATTTATAAAACTATCATTTTAATCAAAATACTGGAATGTGTGCACAGGTTCAAATAATTTTCAGAATTTTGAAAAACAAGGTTCAGGGAACATGATTTTTTTGCAAATAAATAAGGTAAGAGTTACATTGTTTTCCAATTCAGACAAATGTAAAACAATTTCAAATGTGTTTAAAAACGTTTCTAAAAACAAAACCTAAAAAAGGATTTTGTTGTACAAATGAAGAGACATACTATATTATTTGTCCTTTCTTTTAGACAATTCTGTACTTGAACTAATACAAATATTGACATATAGCCCTTTCCCCACATTCTTCTCGTCTACAGTTTGTCTGGATTATTTATGTTATGCAGAAGCCTGATTCCTGTCAGACAGGTTCAAATGCTGGACTGAGTGTGTACTGTCTGTACTGTGTGTACTGTCTGTGCTGCAGCTTGCATAACCTCCAGCAGCAGCAGAAGCCACACAAAGCTTTTTCCAGGAGAGTGAAAAAGCTGTAAAGAGCATCAGTGACACAGAGGATCAGCTGTCAAAGCTTCCTGGTCTCCAACAGAAAAGTCGCTGCTCTTTCTGTTAGAGAAGCGCAATCTGATGACCTCTAAAAACAGCTGCTGTTTTAGGGAATATCCGCGCCTGCGCACAACATCATATTAGGTCCACTACTGTCAAGACACCATAAATGACGGTGGCATATTTCCGGACATGATTTTCAGAATAGAGGTGCACACGTGCTGAAATGTCATGTGGGTGTTGCATAGGGTAATATACAACAGTCATACCAATGCCTTACTTATTCCATCGCATACATTTAATATTCTCATGTCATTATCATCATAATGTGGACAGTTTATCCTTGAATTTCCCTATATTGGCTTAGGTTACTCTCTATGTGACTGTGAATTAGCACATCATTCATTTATTCAAAAGGCTCTACCAACCAAAGTGCAGATGTTCACATAGTTTAAGGCACAATACAAAGTTAGAATAAAGAGGTTTTCTAGCATGTTTTCCCTCTGACACACTAATTCTATAATCGTAGTAACGTCAACAATGAAAAGCAAAAGCCGACAAAACAAACTGGTGTTGACACTGCCACTAATTATTAAAACTCCTGCAATTAAAAATATAAAAAAGGGATCCTTATCCTTAGATTGCCCTGAACACTCGATTTCGTTGAAGGGGTGCACGCTTTTATTTTGAAGGGTAGAACGTCTCTACTTCCGGTTTCTACTCTCGCCTGCCTCTGGTCGCGTCTGGTTAGTTTTACTCACCATCTCTATGATCCTGGTTTTCTTGCCCGCTCGCTTCTTCTTGGCGACGATGTACTGGGCCAGAACCACGCCGCCGAACAGGGCACAGACGCTGGCGCTTGCCGCAGCTCCGACCTTCACCACGGCCGTCCTGTCCATGAGTTCGCTGTTACTCCGCCGACCAGTCGCCGCCCGAGAGTCCTGTCCTCTGTCAAACACGCGCCTTCCTACTGGCGCAGCCCCGTGGCCGAAGATCCTCTATACCAAACCCGACCAGTCACTCCGTTTAATATGTGGTGGCCAACGTAATAGCACTGAAAATAACACATTATATTTATACATATATCACCGTAAATTAACAAACGAAAACATTATTTCAGCCATTAAGCAAACGTTATTTTAACCGGAACTTAATTTTCACGTTACTTAAGCTAGCACATTTGTCAGTTAGGCTAACATTAACGTCCGAATCTTTTATTACTATTTTTTTTTTTTTTACGTATTTTAAAATGAAATGTACTTTGTTTTCTCTGGCGTAGGAGCTGTTTTTATGTTTAAAAAGTTAACTTTAAAAATAAAAAGGTGAGCTCTCTATATCTTCCCCGTCTCCCCCCCCTTTTCTCAGTAAAGTTCAAAATAAAACACTTCCGTTTGTACAGGAAATATCAAAACAAAAGTCCTTATCGACATACAAGTTCATTAATAAAATACACAACTTCATAGTAATATTGGGAATCATTTACAAACATTTACTTGGATACTTTTCAACATAAAATACATACTTTTGTACTTTTACTTGGGTCGTTTTTAACACAAAAAATAATTCAAGTATCAAGTCAATTAACAGCACCTGTAATTAGGCAAATTGTCTTTACACTTCTGAATGATCCTTACTTTCATACATTTAAGGCCAATATTGTACATGTAGCATACAGTAAACTTTTGTCCATGTTACTGGATCCAGTAGACCTAATTCATAGCCTTAACATTATTTTGTAAATAACTAATAATCATGTAGCACATTTGTGTTATTGTCTCAATGGCTGTGTGTGATATATAGAGTGATGTTATGTATGTTCAATATAGGTTTACAAATGCTGCTCAAGGGACTAATGTATCATTTTAACATTGTCAAATCATGACAACATTACACTTGAGATGATAGAATAACTACCAAATACAAACAAGACCATCACACTGCTTTTCCATAGGTTTGTTTTTTCTAAAGCTTTGGAGGAAAATCTGCAACCATAAATTGCTTCATGGCACAAAGGGATGACGCTTTCCAGCTGTGCAACGTTTTCATTCCACCAGTTCATTTCATGCTGCTGTACTGTTTTACAATTAGTTAGAACGTGAATGCAACACTGTTAAATAGCAAAACATATTGTGGCTTTGTGTCTTTCCCACAGACCCATGAATACAAAAGCAGCTTGAAAAATGTGCCAGGTCCGTACTACAGAGTGAAGCATCTTCTCACTAGACAATCTTTGTCAACTGTTGTCATCACTGGCTGGTCCCTTCTGAGAGGGGATGGAGGTGAGAAAATCCTCCAAACACAATCAAATTATATTTACAAACTTTAATCTAGGTTATGGTCATTATGTTAACTAAGAGAATACAGGACAGAAGGTTCATGAGATTACAATTATGAATAAAAACTGTTGCAGCAATCTAAAATATCAACAGTAAATTGAAGGGTTTGGTGTCAGTCCTTGTAGGGTTTAAAATTAAAATAAATCTTATTTCTGTATGTAGCACCAGAATTGATTTGGCTTATTTGAAGCTATTGTTCTGCACTTAAAATGATTTCACATATTTGAAGCTAATGTTCTTGCAAGATTCTTGCTGTTCTGAGTTTTTATCCTCATGATTGTTTGCACTTATTGTAAGTCGCTTTGGGCAAAAGCGTCAGCTAAATGAACTGTAATGTAATGTAATTAATGACTGATCTGTCTTTGAAAACAGTTTAATATGATCACCATCATGATCATTTTTTAAGTTTTGTGGGTGAGGAGGTCCACATATTGGTACTAAATTGTCTGTCAAAATGAGGATTAATGAAAGGCACCTTATAGTTTCCCATTGCAGCACCCGGAGTTACTGAGCCCTAAACCCTGAGAGGTATCACCAGGTCACAGAGAACCTCAGGAGCACTGTTATTTAGGATTTTATGGATGAGTTTCATTTAATCATACAGGGAGTGATCTAGAAGAGGCAGAGAGAACTATTTAAAGACCTATAAGGACATCAAGTAGACATTTGGAGTTGTAGTGAAGGGGTGTTATGCATGTGTTTTCCTTATCCTATAATCAGACTAAATTGCCATTGTCGAAAATGTAAATGTGGGCTGTAATTCAGAGGTCTGGGCCCAGGCTAGTATTCCTTGAAAGTGTAATACAATTGCAATTGTTTCCAGTGTTAAGTCAACAGCGAAAGCGCACAATCTGGTTGATCTCAAATTAAAAAAATGAGATCCAGGTCAATTCATTTACACAAGTCTGCAGGTGCACATTTTCAAAACATTCTGTCACTTGTTTAAAAGTAAATAAAAGCATTTTTTTTTTACTAAAAGTTACATTTCAGAATCAGAATCAGAAAACCTTTATTCGTCCCACAGCGGGGAAATTTACAAAAAACTGTTAGCGCCCAACGTGGGGCTCGAACCACCCATTTCCTGTAATTGTGGAAACCCTGTTTCACTACACATCATGTTAAACGAAGCAGGCAGTTAGCACACAATAAATGTCTTCATCTTTTATTACCATCCTCTGAAAGGTACATTTGTTTATCAGTCATTAATATATATATATAGTTATCAGATACAGATACGCTCATATTTTAATCAATACAGCTGCCTTCAATTGGTCTGCATTTTTGAACAGATTACAGATACGTGAAAGACATCACACACACACTGAAGGAGTCAAAGAAAAAAGTTATATTTATTGTATTAACTGCAGTCATGCTTTATGAAACGAGACATATAGAACATTTTAAACCAGAATATTCAAAAGAATAATGAAGCAAATTTAAGATTTTACAAATCACGTCAGAAGGCATCGAGAGGGAAAATCTAAAGCCTTGAAGAGGATGTGTGTGTGTGTGTGTGTGTGTCTTGTGACTGGCTTGTGTTGGAATGTTTTACAAGTGGAGTCAATATGCAAGCAAAAAAAGCTCCATTGTCTTAAAATAAATAACATGAGCATGGCTGAGCCACACGTCACGTGATGAGAGCGAGTTCCCACAGATGACTTAAGAAGAGTCACATGAGACAGCGTGTTACATTCTCACTAGTCCGAACAAGATGTTTGAGGATTTTTTATTTTTTTTTTTAGGGAGGGAATTTGCCTGGGAGGATTTTTATAAAAACAAACACTATCATGGAATGAGCCAATTATGGCATCAATATTATATTTCCTGATTCCATTCAATTCTGGTTACAAATAGATAAGCGGTAAAAAAAAATAAAAAAAAGAGAGAAATGTTTTGATCCTTTTGTTTTATTGTGGAAGAACAAGCTTTGTATGTAACACTTGTCCGATCTAAAGCTCCCAGCACAGTGCAGACTTCTTCATCATCACCAGGATCACTCATCAGGAGTGTGTGTGTGTGTGTGTGTTGACTGAAGCTACTCCACAGGCCGAATGCCCTTGGCCTCCTCCAGCTTCCTCAGGGTCTCGTCCCACTGGGTGAACTGCTTCGACAGCAGGAACATCTGCCAATCAGAGGTCAGGGTCAGTGGGTGGAGCCTTGTCCCGGCAGCACTTAGCTTCTCCATGATTTACCATAGTGGCTGGTGGATCCAACACTTCAGCAGTTTATACGTTTATCAGACAAATTAGTTTAAGAACAGAAAATTGATTATTTAAGCAGTATTAGTTCATGTATTCTTATTCTGTTTCTTTTATCCCACAATATAATGAGAGTGCAGGAAGAAGTTTGTAATCACATGACATTTAGAAAACTTTAACAGCGTGTTTACCTTTAACAACAATCCTTTTTTTTCATGTGGTCATTTTTATTTCACTGAAATAAAACATAAACATTTTCAAACATCTTGAAAATAAAAGTGTACCATTTTGTTGTATTCCTCAAAAAGCTTCTTCACTTCCAGGGACTGAGCCTCAGTTTGGTCCTGTAAAAGAGACAAACATGGAGTCAGCAGATGAAACATAGCGAGACACACAATGAGGCAGATGGAGACAGAATGGGGGGGCGGGGGGGGGGGGGTTACCTGCTCTTTGATGTGAATCTGTGACAGGCGCTGGAGCTTGGTGGCGTGCTCTGGTACATCTGTGAGCAACACAAAACACACAGCTAACACGGGCCTGACGGGATAAACACTCCTGTACTGATCCAGCAGCTGTACCACAACACTGCAAAACACTACATCACTGAATATACAAATTAAATACAGTTACATTCATTTCTATCCAAAGCATGACCACGTGTTACAACAGGGACTATAGCAGACACAACAATGGTTATTAATAAAAAAATTAATTACAATCCAATAACAAAACTAGCTAAAAACCATGTAAACTATAGTAGTCACAATGAATGCCAAGCTGCTAATAAAAATCAACAGGATATGCTATGTGACAACCATGTGGTATAAATATTGTGTGGATGGAAACTGCATCCAAATAAATGGTATTAAAAGCGTCACTGTTGTTTAAGAGAAAAGAAATGATTACAAGTGGTTGATACTGAAGGTGGTGGCGACAACATTTTGAAAATGAAAAAGCAACATAAAGTCATTTCTAAAATGACCAGAAATGTACTCTTTCATTTCCAGGTTTAATTTTCATAAAACCCTGGATCTCAGACCATCTTCCAGGAAATTAACACATTATTTGATAGCTTTTTCTTCTTTTTTTAAAAGACAACAACACAAAAATAAAGTCAACCTGTGCAAAAAAAATTCAGCCAAATCCATCTTTACGTTTGGCTACCAAACAGACAAACAGCAGAACACAGCATGAGCTTCTTCTTACTTTGCTGTCAGGGGTAAAACCACAGAGCAGATATTGTGTTGTCCTTGCTGTGCTCACTGTTCTGCCCAGTGATACTCACCTCTGATGTAGGTGCTGTCCAGCAGCGGCTGCATGTTGCTGACCTGCTCCAGCAAAGCAGCCTGGGAAAGCAGGAAGTCCTCCTCTGTGCAGACAAACGCACAACGGCATCACAGTGAGAACTGTGTCAGGGGGGAGTCTTCTACAATATAATAATCTTATTATGTGACAACTTACATACTATTACAATACAAACATTTAACTTTACATGTATAGCCTTTGTTTTTATATACAATAAATGACTAATACAAGCCTATAATAAATATTTGATTGATCCATCCCAGGGTCCTCCTGGTTCTTACCAGCAAGAATGAACTCCAGTTTCATGGCATCAGGTACAGTGATGTGGTCGGTGAACTGGGGGTCCAGGTACTTCAGCAGGTCCTCAACTGCACCCCAACACCAATAAATATGATCAGAGACTCACCAAACACAGTCAAAAATCTGACTACAGAAAAAGTCCTGCAAGCAGTGTTGTGTCATTTTTGGATTTTAGACACTTTGCAACACTTCTGGCAACTTATGTCAGCATTGTAATGCTTTTAATGTTCAGGGGGCATGTGCATATTCAGGGACCCTGGTAGTCAAATGTTTAAGGCGCATACCACATAAACACAATGTCCACCGTCAAACTCTCTCCCTCTCCCCATGTTTCCTGTCTATCACTAACCTGATGATCAAATAAAGGAAATAAAGGAAAATGGGTAACTTGATGAGTAACTTGAAAAATAACTACATTCTATATAAATAAATAAAGTCACAACCAAGCCTGTGGGACACCTGTCAGGACAGATACAACACAGCATGTGACTCACTCTTCTTGTGCAGGATCTTAACTCGTTCTCTTTTGTTGGCCGTATTGGTCAGACCTGCCTGAATCCTGGCCAAAGACTCAGCACACTGCAGGACGAAGGACATTGATTAGATTTAATGATTGATTAGACATTAGATATTGGTTAGAGTTCAAATGATTAACATGGGTATGAAAAAGTCATTGCAATTTATGTAATCAATGTGTTGAGAGTAGCAGGGAGATACAGTATGTATGTAGCAATACAATCTATTTTTAATTTGTGCACTTTCTTCTCTGCTTTGCCCTGTGGCATGACTTTAGGGACTGGACGTTTATTACAGTTAAAAGGAACATGAGAATGTGCAGTATGCAAGCCAAATATGGCCATTTGCTTATGCACACGTACAGTATAACATTTTTAGGTCTCTTTTTTGAGTACATCTGGCAAGAGCACATTACTAGTTAACACTAGACTTACAACTTTACTTGAATATCAACTTCAGTTATAATAAAAATGCTAACAACTGGAACTTTCTCCACCCCTGCAAATACAACATCTGTCAGGAAACAAATCCACTTCAATGCCCCTTTGTTAGTGAAAAGGGTTCGTCATCATATGATGCTCCGATGAAACACTCCATTCATTGGCTCAAAAGGACCAAACCACGTTTTAAGCCAATCTGCTACACAATATGTACACTTTTATTCAAATATACCATAGATTTTCAGATTTAAAGTTGTGTTTTCATAAATTACTTTTCATAAAAAGTTACTTTCCGTGCAGTATCAATGTACACAATGTATACAAAAACAGGTCTAACACACTTTTACCACTACAACTGTGGCCAGCACTAGAGAATTGTGTGATATGTAGTAACAGTTAATAGAGAAATGTACTTAAAGTATCAAAAGTAAAAGTACTAATCATGCTTTAGAATGGTCCAACCCATAAAGGGACACTTGATCGTTCAGTTTACCAGAAACATTCAAAATCAAAATCACCAAATTCGGAAGTTACATCGTTTTCACTGGACAGGATGGGTGTGGAAATAATGGAATCTGAAAAGTACCTAAAGCCGTTTGATAAATGTAGCAAACGCAGCACCTTCTTTTAAATCAATCCTCAAAACTTACTTTTACTGGAAGGCTTTTAACAGTAAATCAGTTGTTTGTCTAGTTTCTATGCCTCTGCTTTCATCACTTTCACTTGCCTGTTTTATCAGGTCCTATGTTCTTTGTTTGTATTTTGACTGTGTTTAATATGTTATCTTGTTATATAAAGCACTTTGTAACAGTGTTTTGAAAAGTACACTACAAATAGAGTGTATTATTATTATAAATGTAGTTAAGTAAAAAGTACAATATTTACCTCTGAGATGTAGTGAAGAAGTAAAGACTTACATAAAATGGAAATACTCAAGTAAAGTACTTGGTTACATTCCACCACTGTCGTTAAAACATTTGAGACTTTTGCATTGTTGATTGTATTTCAGTCATGAACCAACTAACCAACTTGCTGTCTATTCAATAAGCCACGTTAAAGCTAACTAGCTAACCCAACAGCTGTTTAGCTGGTACATAAATATACTACAGTTGTTATTGTATCATACTGGAGCGAACAGCTGTCATAACTCCTAATAAAACGTTGTTTTGTACAGCAAATGTCCACATCTTAAAAAGGGCGTTCACTCAATCCCACTGACAGAGCTAGAGTTAGCTTTGCTAGGCTAACAGCTGGCTAGCTTCTTTACTAGCCCTCCAACTCATCAGAATATACATATTTCTGGGCGAACCTTGACGGGTTTTCCGCTTTTGTTTCTTCTCTCGCCGTATATATGACCCTCCAGCGCCTGAAGACGCATTTCCAGGTTATCCGTCTCCAATTGTTTATCCATTCTTGAAGCTACTAGTGGACACAACAAAAAAAACCAAACAGCCCTGAATGTACGTCCTTTACAAGCGGCGTCGCATATTGATGACGCGTCGCAATACAAATCATTTAGTTTTTTTGTAAAAAGGTACAGGATATATATATATATTTTTTTTAAACATGTAGGATATTTGGTAGATAAATACATTTGTGCCTTTAATTCACATGTGTCAATCATTTTTAAAAGATTAAAAAAAAAAATGTTTTTCTCGTTGTTGCAGGAAAGAGAACTGTCCGCGAGGGGTCGCTGTTCTGCGGTAAAAAGGGTTTTCAGCTGTTTTCCGGTGACAGCAGGGGAATGACAACATCGACAGTCACGGCCCTTCTTCCATTCAAGCCGACTGCAAAACATCGACAAAAAGTAAGGTTTTCTAACATATCAGCATCTCTGCCTCGCACACAAGAATAGTCTGTCTGTGGACAATGATAACAATACCCAGGAAGCGAGCACATTTGTATATTGTAAACAGTTCTTCGCTGTGTTTTCACGAGCTAAGTTAGCTTACCTAGCCTTCAAGCTAACGTCAGTTACTGCATTACATCTGCGTAGCTTGACAGTCTTGGAGTTAGTTTGGAAGTCTAGCAGGTGAGTCGCTGTCTTCTCATGGACTATAACTTAGTAATAACTCCCCTAGTGAATTAATAAGCACGTATATGGCTTATTTAAAGCTGAATTAATTGAGTCAATGTGGTACTAGTTTCTGTTGCACTGCCTACTTCATTGTGGTTTTGTGGTTGTGTTGCTGAAAGTTTCATTAATGCTTGCCTGTCTGCTCTGCTGTGTTGTTGACAGCAGGAAGCTGCCTGCCACTGGACTTCGGGGTCTGTGTTTGGGGAATTGATTCTTTATGTGCCACTGGGAGCAGCAGCAACATGGCAGATGACAAGGACGTGTTGAGAGACGTTTGGTTCGGCCGGATCCCCACCTGCTTCATTCTGAATCAGGATGAGGTTACTGAGAGAGAGGCCGAGCCCTACTATGTAAGTGCCGCTGCTCTCTGACTTCACATGGCCACAAAATCGGACCCGAGTCCCAACATTCATTTGCCACTAATATGAAACCCATGCTTCCTAGAAACCCCATCTGAGCCCACAGCTCTGTATTTGACATCAGTGTGAAAGAATGAACACAGAGACGTATTGGATGACTTAGAAAATAAAAGAAGAATACTCTATTGCCATATCAGCATGAGTGATTGGAAGTTGTCTTAGTGAGCATACTTAAACAAAGAGGGTGGTGGTATACTAGTGGTCAGGCTTTCAAATAGAAGACCGGAAGGTTTTGAGTTCAATAGCAGGCTGCCACCATTGTGCTCCTGAGCCACGCACTTTACCCAGAGTTGCTGCAGGGGACTGTCCCTGTAGTTAGTTCTCTGTAAGTCGCTCTAGATAAGAGCGTCTGCTAAATGACTTGTAATGTAATGTAATAAAAAGACAGAGAATAGATGGTGAAGCCACTCACTCACTCAAGTATAAAACAGATATCTAAGATAATATCCATACCCATAAAATAATCCTAAAAGTGTAAAACAAATGCATATAATAAAATACAACACAGATTAAACTCTAGCACCTGTAGGGAAATTAGCAGCAGCTAGATAAATGCTTCTTCAAGTGCATTAAAAACATTTGCCTTATTGCACAATTATTGAACCTGCTGTGTGTGTGCGTGTGTGTGTGTGTGTGTGTGTGTGTGTGTGTGTGTGTGTGTGTGTG
>CALSBV010010223.1:3430824-3451150 GCA_943590825.1 Bovichtus diacanthus | reverse complement strand
TGATAGTGAACAGCATAATCTTAAGCAATATCTCCTACTGTGATCACAGATAATAATAATAATAATGTCAAAGAATAGTACTACAACAATATCACCAACACAAGTCTGAATCATGCCAAACATTACCACCAGCTAAAAGTAAGAAGTGCAGTAGCAGCCATGTTTTATTCTTGGTTTCCTTAGAAAATATATACTATATATATATATATATATATATATATATATATCTTCTTCCAGAAGTCAGAGAAGAAAAGAAGTACCTCTCCTTTATTTTATTTACACAGCCGCACGAAGCATGTCAGAGATCCACTCTCTTAGTTAATACACCCATTGGGGGTGCTTGAGGAGGGGAAATGGGGGCCGTTGCCAGAACAAGTGAACAAAGATGTGGGGAGAGGAGATGATGGGCAGATAGAAAGTGAGGAATGATGAGGAGGAAAAGAGAAAGAGAGTAAACTGCAGATGTGACGTAAAGTCAGAGCGCTGCAACAGGAAGAGGTGAAGAGAGCTGGAGTCTAAACAGATAGATGGAGAAAGTTTAGTTTACTTTAACAAGTGGTTGCTGAAGTCAATTCCAAGAACTGAGAGCGAAACAATCTGCAGAATCTCTGAATTTTATTGTTTATGTCCAGGTTTTGAGATATCCAAGAGTTCTGCTGACACCTCAAAACAACATAATGGATTTTTATTTTATCTGCTTTTAATTTACTTTTATTTTTATTTATTTGTACATATACATAACAAAAAAAAAAAAAAAGGATCAGAAGCTGTAGATGTATATAGCCAACCTCCCCAAAAATAAAAACAATATACTGAAAATAAATAGGTGAAAAATAAAAACTCATAAATGGAAACAAAATAAAGGACAAAAGTGACACAAAATGTTCAGATCAGTGCAGCAACAATCAACAAACAATGTCCATATTCAACACAAACTAATTAAAGTAAACATTTCACTCCATACACAGACGCACTTAACTTACAACTGAATAATTAGAATAAATGATATTTCTCGGGTCAAACATCAAAACAGTATATATACATACATTAGTTATTTAAAAAAAATAAATCAGCATAAATGTGATTAGTAACACACATACTGTATAAACTAAATGTTATCCATGTCAGTCTACTTGTAAACAGTAGGCACAACCTTTAAATATACACATGGACAGCAGGTTTGGCATGTAAGCCCTGTGTGCACTCGTGGCATACAGTTGAGTTGCAGCTGTGGCGGAGGATTGGTGATAATGAAAGAAGAGATGAGAGGAGAGCGAGAGGGCGCGCGGCAGTCTAAACAGGCAGTGTCTGCAGAGGAGGAGAGAGGAAGTAGATAAGGAGACAATAGTGTGTTAGGACAGAAGACCCGCAGGAGACTCACCTGCACGGAGGAGACGGAGCCATTAACACCCCCCTCCCTCCCTCCCTCCCTCCTCCTGCTCTGTCTGTCTGCCTACCTTTCTGTCTCGCATTCATTCTCATTGTGTCACCATCGTCATCCCGGCTGTTTAGCATGTCACACTCGCTTTCAAATAATCCAAAAAGAAAAAAAAGAAGAAGTACTTCACCGCTTCGTGCTAACGAGAAGTGGGGTGACTTTGAAATTACACTGTTGAATAAACTTCAAGAATGTGAAACTCTCTCCTTGCACTCCTTGTTAATAATGTGCAAAACAGGAAGCAGGCTTCTCATTTTTAGATGCAGATCACATCAGCTGTAACTGAATAAAGCTAATGCAAGTTATTTGCCAAAAGATCAAAATGAAACGTTTTGGTTTTCTGGTGTAAGTACTTTGACAAAGCAGCACTCTATAAAAATCACTCTGATGTGGTCACGAGTGAATAGGGTGTATTTTTAATTCAACAGGGCCAACAGTGAGAGAATGTTCAATACATGGTTTTGTAGAGATATTTATAGGCAAGTCTTTCTTTAAAACATTTTTTTTCTATCTCTAGGAAATATCCGTATCCATCCTTTTGTTGAAGTCTCTGTTATGGTTGCACAGCCTTTAGTTTTCAGGAAATATCCGTATCCATCCTTCTGTTGAAGTCTCTGTTATGGTTGCACAGCCTTTAGTTTGCACATGTGAAACCTGCCGAGTTCATCTCCTTGTTTTCGGCTTCAAGCCGCATGAATTTCAGCCATTGACTCTGAACAATCACAGCTGAGTTTAAGGATGTTATTTGAGGATTACTTTTTGACTTTCTCTGGCCGGATTTTCTGACACTAATCCACTTCAACCCAGTTGTTATAAAGTCATCTAATTTGCTAAATTTTGCTTCGCCTATTTGTGTGACAGGTATCCTCTTCCTCTCTTCCTCTTATCCCGTTCCTTTTTTCCTCTATAGTTTACCTGATCTAAGACTATTTTACCCTCCTTTGATCCTCTATCTCTCTCTCAGGTGTAGTCTTCAACATCTTCCCTGTCTGCTGTAGACGTCTTTCATGTCTTTGACGTTAAATCTCTGCTTTTCTCTGCCCTCCTCCCTCCCAGTGGAGTCTGCCTGCCCGCCTGCTTGATCAAGGTGAAAGTGGCCCTTTTGTCTCTTGTCGTTTGTTTGGTTTCCACCTCTTCCTCGGCTGGTAGATGAGTAGGATGATAGCCGGAGATTATGGCGGCGTGTTTGGATTAGTGAGACCGGGACGTGTGTTCAGGGACTGGGCGGGGCGGTGGTGTTTGAGGGGGGTTGGCTGGTAGTATTGTTCAATAGTTCAGAGGACTTTTTTTTCTTTTCTGCCGGGACCCTAACGTATAACAAAAAGAAAATATGGGGTGCTTCACTTCTCTGTGATCTTTCAAACATCAAATAACAAGCTTTTTCTTACAATCCTCTCCTCTGTTATGTCTGAGAACGGATTGGTGTTGACCCCTGTGGGACCCAGAAGCCAGCCGCAGCAAACAAATGGGGGTGGCTTGAATTAAGAGGAAGAAAGAAGGGAATTCCCAAATAATTCTCCGGCAATGGCCGAAGAGTCTGTGCTGTCGTGAGGCTTTCGTTTTCCCCCCACACTGTGGGAAACAAACTGAAAACAACATGTTACTGTTCCCAGCGGTCATCTCTTGATGTCTGTTTGAGCTGTCTCATGTGTTGTGTTACTTCAACCAGGTGTGTAATTGGGCAACTTTTTGGCAGGAATCTGCCTTTGGTTTCGTGCAGAAATCATAACAATGGAGGGTGATGCTGCCTACACATGACGTACGTGTAGTGACAGATAATTCTCGTAAGCAAAGCCTCTTTTTTTTTTCTTACTTTTTTGAGGTCGTATCGGAGGTGAGCCCAATCATGAAAAACCCACGCACAGATTATTGTCTGGGAATAATCAGAGGAAATCCCCCACCCCATCGTAACCCACCCTAACCCTCTCTTTTTTGAGTGACTCCCTTCCCTCCTCTCACGTCACCCCCATCTCAGACACATCTGTGGTACAGCCCGCTCACTATTATCCGTCCTCCGCATAGAGGCTGGAGCCATTGCAGCTTGTGCTGATCAAATGGGTCGGCTCACTTCGGAGACTGGAGGGGGTAGAGCAGGTTTCAGTTGCTGTGGCTGTTTTGATACTGCAGATAGTGGCTTGTGTTTCATGTGCGCAGGCGTGCGCGGTGTTCGCCAGGCAGGGGAATTCAGAAATGGCTCGAAAGCCCTGCTCGATGCCTCGTCTATTGTTCATTAAAATGTGGTCGGCAGAGATCTTTTGCTTTCTAATTCTATTCGAACAACTTTACTGTAAAAAGGCTGAGAAACCTGCAAACGTTTTGGTAGAATTCAGGAGCTGCTTGGGCAAAGATTTCAACTTTATGCTTGTTGATATTCTCACTAACACTGTGTTACCTTTATGTATTTGTAATATTGTTGAATTATTCTTCGATCAAATAGTTAGTGTGAATCAAGAAATTGCAGATTTTAGACTATTTCAATTTGTTTTATTTTATGTTAAGTTCTCGTATGGCTGTTGCTGTTGACAGTAATTAACACAATAACGACTACCTTTATCTTTCTCTAACGCATCATTTACAAGTTTGAAATGATCCGGATGGCCCTTGTGCGGTGACCATCAGCTACAGTTGGTAATGTATCTTGAGAGTCTCAGGTCTATAGAGTTCTATAGTATTTTGTTTAATGTCTTTGGAAAGAGGAGTTTGACAATGGAGAGCTGTGGACACGCTGGTATGGGAGCGTCAACAAAATACGAAACACGCCCCCGCCATTAAAAATGTCACTGCATGCAAAAACGTTAGCTGCAAAAGGTTTCAGAAATACACTTTACACTTTTTTTTTTTTTTTTATAAAGCCAGAGCAGCTCTGGTGACATCACTCAGTCAGTCCGTCAGTCCGACCGGCTGCCAGTCAGATTGTGTGTTTGGCTCCGAGGAGAGCGCAGCGGTCTTACTAAATAGTGGTTGGCTTTGCTCGGCTGACAAAATATGTCGTCTTGGCCAGCGGTCGTGTACTACTCAACCACAGGGTGTGTGTGTGTGTCAGTGTGTGTATCAGCGGACACATCGGCCCGTTTTTATTCAAACAGTGGCTGCTACTTTGCAATGCAAATGCAAGTTATTGATAATTTGATTGTGGTTGGGAAGAAGTGGATTTCCACTTGATTGGCTTGTTGAAACTTTTCCAATAAGCAACTTTCACTTGTAGGACATTCAAATATGTCATGTAAAGTGAAATGTTATTCACGAAAGAACATACGGGATTCAATGCTGTGAACTTCCTATCGCTCCCAGATATCGATGTTGTGTTCACTTACTGTCAAACGCAGTCGATTCGGTTAATGAATCACAGAGCTGAGCATTAGTCAAACTGGGAAAAAACCTCTGAATTTCTTTTCCCGTATCACATCCCACACTATTGTCTTGCCTGCTGATGGTTGTTGTACCTGTGCTTTTGGGCAGTCGCAAGGGGAATCCAGTTTTCCTGCAAGGGCTTAAAATAAGAGTTTAATGTTCTCATATGCAATTGTAATCGTCAAGTATCAGTGGATTCACTCTGATGAGTGTCCTTTGCGCTCACAGTGCTCATTAATTACTGTAAAGGGGTAGTCTAGCAATTTTGTATTGCATTTTCATAAAGTTTAGAGACTTGTAAAGGCAGATTTAAGTTGTTAAAATTGTAGCAGCAGCCAGATAAGACGTGCGATGAGAATGTGGGTCACGTTTTATAATTTTCTTTGTGTTTTCTGAAGTAGTACTCCTAATAACAATGAACTAAACCTGGTGAGTGAAAGTGGTGAAAAAAATATAATTCTTCAGTTTTTGGAGTTCAAAACTCTGATTGCCCTTTTACACTTTAATTCCTCAAGACGTATTCTATTCTCAATAGCACCTCCCACAGTTCAGTATCATTGGACACACTTCTGTTGTATTTTGTTGCCTTCAAGTCACGTCAGACATCTCAGAATCATGTGGCATCACTCGTGTACTGTGGTTTGATGGAAGGTACAGTTTGTCTTTAACATAACTGGAAATGGTAAGAGCAGCTGTATTTGCAACTAAAATAACACAGCAGTGCCACTCTACTGGCTGCCATGTTGGGAAGAAGAAGAAGAAAAAGATTTTTCTTTAGTTTTCCCTGCTGTCTCTAATTTGCAGCTTAACAAATCTCAGCTGTTCTGAGGACGCCGATATTAAGTAAGTGTGTGTGTGTGTGTGTGTGTGTGTGTGTGTGGGGGGGGGGGGGGGGGGGGGGGGGGGGGGGGGCGTTGGCGTTGTTGCCCATTGTGAATTTCCCCCATTTCTCATAATGAGACTGTAAGAATACACCCACTCCGCCCACATCTGTCTGTTAACACCGGGCCGAAAGGTTAGAAATGGGTAAGAAACACCACCCAGAAAGTGTGTGTGTGTGTGTGTGTGTGTGTGTGTGTGTGTGTGTGTGTGTGTGTGTGTGTGTGTGTGTGTGTGTGTGTGTGTGTGTGTGTGTGTGTGTGTGTGTGTGTGTGTGTGTGTGTGTGTGAGAAACAGAGAAAGTGTGTTCTCGTTATTGCTGTCATTAAGATAGGATCACACCTTTTACTTTCTGTGCGTCTTAAACATTTTCTTAAGATTTAGCTCAAGTTGACCTCGGTGTTAATGAGCTCATTTGAATTCATCATCTGTTACACTTTACAGTCATCTCCGTACAATAAATGAAGGACAAAGGCAATTAGAATATAATTAAATGTTATAAAACATTTCCAAAGAGGTGCTGCAAAGTGTAAGTAATACATTTAATTGTAATTGTACATAAACAATAAATAATGACTGCTGATGAAGGCAAATCATTTTCAGCTTTTACCAATTTTCTCAGGTTAATACCTTGATTATTTTTAATGAAACATTTCTTTCTTTTAAACCTGGATGTTATATTGTAATGCATCAAAATGTTCTGCTGCCAGAGGACACCGTGAGGCACGGTTTAGAAAACACGTCCACTAATAGAAAATGAAGACAAAGAAATAAGGAGAAGACATCGGAGAGTTTCTGATTATGCAGCTGCAGATAAAAAAATTTGCAAATTGCAAAAAGTATTTGCAAAGAAAATTCAGCTTTCCCTAAATTTCTTGCAGCATTACTTTTTATATATGATTTGTTTTCTTTACATTCTAATTAAATACAGATACAATCCCAAACTTTGTGCGAGACAAAAACTATTTCATCAACTATTTAATTCCCTTTAATACACTTCAACTAATATCCATGCTGATACTTTGACTGCCTTTTCAAATACTAGTATAATACAGCTGAAACCTATGCATTTTAGTGTTTTAGTGTACTCCATTTCTCATTTTACTCTTTCAAAGTACATGTGACGCTCCTGCTCTTCTCACAGTTCATGCTCCTTCAGCTGCTCCTTCAGCTGCTCCTTTCTTCAGATTATGCAACCTCTTGTGTCTGACTCCAAACCGCCTCACCTTAGATATTGTAATAAGGCTGCAAAACGTGTGAAAAAAAACCGACTCCCTTCAGTCGAGAGGAAATTGCATCAGAACAGTGATATCTTGAGATTAAGATGGTTAATTTTACTGGTTCTGCGGTTTTATTGCAGTAGGCCAACAATGCAAACAAGTACTCCACTTTGACTCTTCAAGTCTTTAACTCGGATCTTAGTTAAGAATATATTCAGCAGGGTAGATTAATGACAGAATTTTGACCTTTTCTTCAATCCACCAAAAAAAAAAAAAAATCATTTGTCACAGATGTATTATGTTTTGAATTTTGTTTTATAAGCATTTTTTTTACCGCTTCACCGCTTCTTCGCTTGCTGCAGTGACCTTAAAAATCACCCGAGCTGCTACAGATAACACAGTTAAGGTTCTTTTTTTTTTTTTTATTTAGCACCAGCAATAAGTCCCGTCTTCACCTTCGTCTTACGCCCCTACAGCCTGCATGCACAAAACTTCCTGGGATCACTAAACATCACTTAAATTATTATTATTCCCTTTTTTTTTTAATCCTCCTGCAGAGACTAATCCATCTAATGCATCACCTTTCACATTCATCGGTGCTCTCCCACTGTCCCAGTATTAAAATATCAATTGAGCTGTTGAATATTACACATTTTGGTTTGTGTTGGAAATCTGCCTCCTCCGGCC
Source organism: Bovichtus diacanthus (assembly GCA_943590825.1). NCBI lineage: Eukaryota > Metazoa > Chordata > Actinopteri > Perciformes > Bovichtidae > Bovichtus > Bovichtus diacanthus. Next base: position 3,443,575 of record CALSBV010010223.1, on the reverse strand, counting down.
TAAATCTGCATGATTGTAATTTTCATAAGAAAACCTGCTGAGCACATTTCTTGCACGTTGCTGTTTGCCAGCCAGTCAGCAGGTGTAGGGTGGAGCTGCTTCTCAGACCGTCAGTTAGCGCCCCGTCTCAACCGCCCTCCTGATATTACGTGGAACTAAAATGGTGTGTGTGTGTGTGTGTGTGTGTGTGTGTGTGTGTGTGTGTGTGTGTGTGTGTGTGTGTGTGTGTGTGTGTGTGTGATAGACGGGAAAAAGCCATCACTGTCTGTCTTTCTCACGCACACACAGAACATCCTGAATGTATACGAAAGTTGTAGCTGAAACCCCCGAAGAAATACTAAAATAAAACAATTACTTATATTACTAATAAATAATATAATTTATTTATCTATCTCTGAGACCAACCAAACTGAAGACGGCTGCATTAACTGTTTTCATGTTAATGAACATGTTAAATATAGTTTCTGTTTTACAGCCGAGCAAAACATTCGTTCCCTTCCAGCTTGTTCACTGCGAAACTGCAAAAATATTTGTCTTGAAACATGAATCAGTCTGAAGGTGAGATCAAATTGTTATTCGTCTTCAAACAGGTGAACATTGAAACAAAGTTTGACTCGTTTCTCGTGAGCCAAAGTAAAATGCAAACAGATAAAATCACAAAGTTTTGTTTAAACAGAACTATTTGCATTAGAAGTTTTAACCACCTGACCTCACCGCCACATTTTTCATATTTAAAAAAAGAATAGTGGATGAATCCAGACTAGACAAAGTTGCACATTTTAATCAATTTTGTAGAATTTAAACACTTAAATCACTAAGTAGGAATTAACATCTAAAGCTTAATACTAGAAGAAAATTCAGCATGAGATACTTACATACATGAGATTACTTATTTAATTACGTGGCGGGAGCTCAAAATGACAATATCTGTACACCAACCAACAATTTTATTTAATCAATTTTTTTAAATATAGAGATAATACATTAAACAAATATCACGGTGTCTTCAAGTCCTGGAAAAGTTGTAAAATGTGTGAAATTTATTATCTTTTGGTTCTGATTAGAGTTGCAAGCTGAATTTTATTGTCAAATACAATTTGAAAGCTCTTTTAATATGTTGTGGTTTCTTGGAATTCTTTCTTCTAGTGCTAAATTTAAACCAGTCTTTTCGAATTATGCAACAGGCCAACACTATTAACTCTTTCCTCATTCAACTATATTTGGGGCATTTTATGTTTCTATTAGCTTGCAAGACACAGTATGATATGAGGGAAATAAGGGAGATGGATGCAACAAGGGTCCCCTGCTGGATTCAAACCAGTGACATTGCAGTTCAGGGTTAGTGGCTGAACACCTAAACCACCACCTTGAAATTTGAATTTCCATTAAAGGGTTATTCCAGCATTTTAGGATTAAATTACCACAAAATTGGAGAAATTTCAAGAGACAGATAAACAGAAATATTCAGACTTTTTGTCCTTAGTAAAGGTCAAGCCCCGAAAAGACTGGATCCTACATTTCCCATAATGCAACTGTCTTTCATGTCCTTCTAACTTCACACTGTGTTTGTAACACAGGCTTTATGTTTAAATAAAAAGGTTTGAATCTAAGTACTGTAGCTCAAACTTTCAGGTATTCTCTCTAAAAAAATCACATGACTCTGGAAAGTTGAAAAAAAGCCACATCATAGCCAGACACACACACACACATCCTGAAACTACATGCCGTCAGAGTGAAAATTAAAAGTTTGAATCCAGCCAACGACGAACACAGAAAACAATCAACTGCCACTGGCTCTGCTTCATAACTGGAGAAGAAAACAAACACACACTGAAGCTTTCTCTCTTCTGTCTCACCCACCACAGCAGTGGTATTACTGTAGTGTCTGATGTGGTCTCTCTCACCTCATGTCATCATCTCTTCTCTCTCTACCATTGCCGCCTTCATCTTTCCCTTTTTATCTTCTCTTTTCTGACATACTTCCTTCCTCATTTTCCGCCGATTCTCCTCGTTACGTGCTCTCTCCTCTTCCTCCTCTCCTTCCCTCTGCTAGTTTAGAACTTACCTATTTCCTCCTCTCCTTTCCTCTTCCCTTTCCCTTTCCCTCTTCTCTTTCTCCTACTTCTTCCACTCTCTTTCCCTCCAATCCTTTCTTTTTCTCTTCTGTCTTTTGTCTTTCTTATAATATTAAACTAGAAGGGCACCCGGAGAGCACAGAGCTCCGCCAAGGCCAGATGTCATATCTCGCAATGTTAATGAAAGTGAAAAAAAAAATTTCCCTGTGACTTGGATCCGCTTCAAACTTTTATGTGTTCTTCCTTTTCCCTTCCACCGAGTTTCATGAAAATCAGGCCAGTAGTTTATTTCCGTAATCCTGCTGACAGACAGACAAACAATACCAAATGAAAACCTCCTTGGCAGAGGTAACAAAAAAACATTTTTTATCATTTGTATAATACTTTTGGACACATACTTTATGTTGTAAGTTATAGTGTGTCAAGGTAAAATGGAGAGAAATAATTCAAATGCACTAAAATGAGAGTAAAATAGAAAAAAACAGAATAAACAAGAAAACATGGCACAACATAGTTAAACTGTTTAAATTAGAAGTAGGCCTTCCAGTAGAAGTGAGTTTTAAAAACTAAATGAAACGATGCTGCTGGCTAATGTTTATTAAGTGAAGTGTCTTCCCTCCTCCTCTCTCCCTCCTCCTCTCTCCCTCCTCCTCCCTCCTTCAGGTGAGCCGAAGCGTTACCAGGTAGTGATCCACGGCATCGAACCGCTGCTGGAGACGCCTCTGCAGTGGCTCAGTGAACACCTCAGCCACCCCGACAACTTCCTGCACATCTGCGTCATCCCCGTTCCCTCTGACTGAGGCCGCACCTACCACACCTCACTGTCACCGTGGAAACCGACCGACCGACCGACCAGCCAGCCGACCCGCCCGCCGGCTGGGTAACTCCGGAAGCGGTAGCGCTAAATGGTGGAAACTCTGGACTAACGGACTCTTAACGAGAAGGACAACAGACACCGTATTGATAAAGATGAACAAAGGATGTGAAGGAGATATTTAACAAACCTCCTTCTCCATCTTGTTGTCTATTTATATTTCTACTCCTCCTACCACTGCTACAGTACCACTCCTCCCAAGGATGAAAAGATCTTCTCTCCTTCCTCTGCTTTCAGAAGAAAAGACATTTCTTTAGGTGAAGAGGTGGTTGAATCTTTTTCTCCTCCTCTTCTTCTACTCCGCCCTGAACAAACAAACCTCTCCTTCGGAGGAGAGGAGGTGAACGGATCCCTGTTTTTTTTTTTTCCATCCTGCCATACATCTTCCTCCTTGTCTAGTCCAAGATAAAGACAGAGGACCGGGAGACGATTGTTTTGGGATTTTGGGGAGAGGCGTATCCAGTCCTGCTGAAGTGGCCTTAGTTACCACGTTCATGCATTTTCATCACTATCCTCGTTGTCTCTGCAGAAACCTCTGGACACAACGTTTACATCACAGCCTGCAAACATTCTTGGCATCTCCACAAACTCTCCAGGACCTTCTGGTGCTTTTGTTTTGGACGTTTAACAGAGGATTTATGTCGGCTCGGTTGCTTGCATTAACATTTGACAAAGTGAGCTGGAATAAGAGGAGCTCTGGGGGTGACTGACACGTTTGATTTCTCTCCACTCTTGGGGTCTGGTTTGGACTGAGCAACTTAACAAGCAGAAACATGTGTCATCATCTGGTACTGTTCCTAAATTAGCATTATTTGCAGCATTAACTAAAAAAAAACTAACTTTTGTTTTTTTTACCCTAAAAGAGTGATTCCAGTTCCATACAACTTGTTTTCATAGTTGAAATAAACCGTCATTTTACTTTATTTGCTGCTCCTCTATTGGTGATCAGATTCTCCAACTGTCAAAAAAAAAAAGAAAAGAAAAAAGGGATCAACTTTTAATTTACATGATGTTCTTTGTTTTTAACTTGTTTTGTTGTTTTGCTATCTTTGCAGAACACGGATGTACGGATATAAAGGATTTCTCACAGGGTAACTTTTGAGCGTGAACCAGCTATTTTTATGAAGCTAAAACAAAGGTAGTCATAGGGGGAAAGAATCCACACACGTTTTCAATCGCAGGTGTTGATTTATCTCCATCAATACGACACAGTTTAGCTGTTTTACTGTCAGGTTTGGCTCGAGCCTCTTTGTCTGAAGCTAGACTTAAATCAGCATCTGGTTTTGTTTCATTTTAAGAACTTGGCTTAGATAATAAGACAACAGCAAGGATTAGCATTATGTCTGCAGGCGGTTGGGGTCCACAGTTGTTTGACTTGCCACTTTCATTGGCAAATTTTATTTTGAGGACAAACGAAAAGCTCACATGACTTTTGACAGAACACCAGCGAGGGCTGCCCACATTGAATTAATTTGTTGGGTATTGAGACCGTAATTAATTAATCAATCAATCACTGTTTTGTTTTTTTTGTTGTTTTTTTCTTTTTTTGCAAAGTTTGCATTGTATTTTTTTTTTTTTGTAAATTTTTTTTTACATCTGTTCATACTGAAATAAAATGACACTTAAAGCATTCAACTGTTATCTGGAATGACTTCAAATAAAAGTGAATTTATTCAAATAAGTAGAGAATCTTGTTATTGATTGTGAAGACAAAAACTGCACAATTTGCACTGAAACACAGAGCAGTGAAGTTTAGCTTGAACTTTAGTTTTTGTTGGCAGGATTCTCCCAAATCACATAAAATCACTCTTTTTGTTTTTAAACATATCAGGTAAACTTATTTCTCATATGTAATATTTGTTACCTTCACTTTCCAGCAACGTGAGGACAAAAATGAAAATGAAAATGAAAATCCTTAGTTATTAGAGCGAAGTGTCATTTAACGTTTTTCAGTACTGGTAACAATATGTTACCTACTGAAACTGCTCAGTGAAGTTTGGGGATTTTCAGGGTTAGTTGTTTCTGGAACGAGATGTTGAAAAGTGAGGAAATGTATTTGTAATTTGGGTGAACTGACCCTTTAAATTAAATATTTGATCCAAGAAAACTAGACAGAGAATCCGACTGACCTGGTGCTGCGGACACAATACAGGTTTGATATTCAGCCCTGTTATTACTCCTGCTAACTGAAAGTCATTTTTACATGTTGGCATGTATTTTTTATGGTCAAGAAATCTCATAAAAAGACTAAAACCAACGCTGAATTGATCGTACGAGCAGTGTGTGTGTATCAAAGCCTGATATATCTTCTTCTGTGCCATAGAGCTCCATTGTGGTCCCGAAACTATTAAAAAACACATCAATGAGCCACACTGTTGAACTCTGTTAAATGTCCCATTACCATGAACACACACACACACACACACACACACACACACACACACACACACACGCACACTAGTTCATTTCGACTCAATTCCACACACACCGTCCTGCTGCCCCAAATACTCGCTGGAGCACCAAATGTGGATTAATGCGCCGCTGAAAATAGTCCCCAATAAATGTACTATTTACTCCTGTTTGTTTGATAACAAGGTTCCCGCAGATCCTTAAAAAGTCTTAAAAGGCATAGAATCACTAATCTAAAAATAAGCCTTTAAATTGGTATTAAAATGTATTTAATCAATCTTTCAAAGTCTTAACAATGGTAAGACATGAAAAAAATATATATATTTTGACGTGTATTACTTTTATATTTTACCAGATGCATCTCACATTAACGTCAAAGCAGATCAGGATGGCGACACTAACGACATTATTTTGTTTTGTTTTAAACATTTTTGCCAAATTTTCCTTAACCCCAAGTAATTGATGTCGTTTTTTTCTTAAATTTTGCTGTAAAGTTGGTCTTGAATTTAATTCGGAGTGACATCAAAAATTTGATCTAACCCTGGATAAAAACTACATCAACCAGCTGTTTTAGAAGATTTACTAAGCCTTTTTAAAAAAATGTTTTATGAAACTATATATTTGTGAGGTGATATTAAAGGAACCAGCCTGGAGCTGAGAGCCACGGACGGAACGTCAGAAAATACTTAGAGACAAAACATTTAGGTTTTTTTTAAGGGATTTGATGATTTTTGAACTCTTAAATACCTCATTAAAAGATTAAAAGAACACATCGTCTTCATACTTGTTTCCCTGTGATCCTGCACTATATATATAGATATATATATATATATATATATCTATATATATGTCATACTGTATTCCTCCCTGGTACAGAGGATGGTGTTAGTCTGGAGCTCAGTCGGCTGGTGAAGATGTCTGGGGGGGTTTTGTTTGTTTTTTTTGAACCGGCAGACAAGACAAAGTCAGCTTCCTTCCCCTCTGGTGTTTTACCGTCTTTTCACTTTATCCATCTCATAAAAAACATCCCTCTCTTATGTGTTTTACTGCTGACACTCGCCCTCCCTCTCTCTCTTCATCTCTCCTGGTTAATTATCTGTTGGCATTCCACCGCTGCTAATGAGACCACTAAACTGTGCTGTCAGACAGGCCTCAGGCTGTGTGTGTGTGTGTGTGTGTGTGTGTGTGTGTACGAGTGTGTTTGTCTCAATGTGAGCAAGCTTGATTTCGCGGAATTAAACTGTACAGTGTGAGTGTGTGATTTGTGTGTGTACATAATTACAGACATCATTTAGAGCCCCCCGCAGGTGTGTGAGTGTGTGTATGAATTCACACGCACACGCATACGCACACGCATATGTGTGTGCGTGTGTGTGTGTGTGTGTGTGTGTGTGTTGTGTGAGTGATGTCACACATCATGTCATCACGTCAGGCTTCCTCACCGCTGATGCTGCTGCCAACCATGATGGGACGGCGGATTTATGGTGTTGAGTCAGGTCCTGGGGCTCGCCGTGGGGTACATTATGTGTTTGTTTGTGTGTGAGTGTGTGTGTGTGTGTGTGTACACACTACAGCTCTAGACGCAGTGATGAAGAGTCTGTCTCCTCTCGCTGATTCACACTCTTTTATGGGATTTCCCAGAGCCGCCGTCCGACCCCTGTCCTGTACAACACATGGAGGAGAGAGTGAGATGCTTAGTGAGGGACGGAGCGAGCCAAAGGTAAATTGTTTGCAGGGATGCGTTTCCAACTCTTTTTTTTTTTCTCTCTCCCTGAATCCTTTATTGTCTGTGTGGAACAGTTGACTCGTATTGTTGTATTTGAGTTCATCGCACTGACCAGCTGCTTTAAAAAAAAAAAGAGCTCATGAACAAGATTATTTGACAGTGTTTTAAAACAAACGTCATCACGTTTTCGTGATGTATTACTAAGTATTACTAATAGCAATCATAAACTGTTTATAAGAAGTGGACGTAGCCAGCGTGACGTCACCCATTGCTTTGTTGACTACGGTTTTGAAACTTCAAGTTTGGCTTTTTGGCTGTCGTTACCTTGGATTTTACATTTGGTCATCTTGGTTTTTTGAAACAAAACATTTTTAGGCAACCACAATGTTTCAATTAACTTTCATGAACTTAAAACACACTGTCAAATAGTTAAAACTCTAAAAACATGGACACCATCCAAGCCGGACAACGGCGTGACAACGATCTGTCAATCACGAGGTAGCCCAGCTGTGCTTTATCGTCTAGTTTACTCTAAATGGGATCAAATCACATCAAATCAAGTTTATTTATATAGCCCAATATCACAAATTATACATTTGCCTCAGTGGGCTTTATAGCCTGCACAGGATATGACACCCTCTGTCCTTAGACCCTCACAGTGCACAAGGAAAAACTCCCTAAAAGATCCCCCACAATTAGTGGGGGAAATATGGAAGAAACTGAGGAGGGATCCCTTGACGGACAGACGTGCAATAGTTGACGTGTGTACAGAACAAACAACATAGTTAAATAATCATTTACAAAATAAACATCATGCTGTGTTGAAGAAGACTTGAAACTAGAGATCGAGACCATAAACTCATTTAATATTTAATAAGGTAATAAATAGAAGAAAAAGAAGTAGGCTCATTTTCTCATAGACTTCTATACAATCAGACTTCTTTTTGCAAGCTGTGGAGTTGCCCCCTGCTGGCTGTGAGAGAGAATGCAAGTTTAAGGCACTTCTTAAGGCACGAGGTTGTAGCCCTGAACACCCCGCTCACCATCTCAGTGACACTCATTCACACCTGCAAGCTGCCCACTACAACCACTATGTGATCGGCTGGAAACTGAGCAAGCCAACTTAGTGGTAGTGATGAGGGAGGGGAAAGTCCCCAGCAGTGATCGTCCAAGCCCCTTTCTCTTAACTTTAACGAAGATTTCAGACCTCGAAAGGCCTCTGCTCTACGCGCTGGTTTACAGTGAGCTCAGGGGGACAGATGTGAGGCCAAGTATTGAATTTAACATTTGAATTTAAACATCGTGACCGTTGAGATGTTGTTTGCTCATGTTGCATGTTTACGATTGGCTGAACAATCAATATCGATGCTTTTTTCCAAACTTTTGATTGGATTGCTTCTTATTTTGTCACAAATGTTAAATGTTGCGTTTTCAGGGGCTTGAAATAATATATATATACAGTATATAATAGTAATATTAGAGATATTATTACAAGTCTTCAAACTATTAAAAACCACATGAAAGATCTATACTGCGACATATTCCTTCATTGCACTTAATATAGAAAGTGTAGTTCACTCTGAGACGACGCTGCTTAAGCATTTCCTGTCTCGGAGGAGGAGACAATAAGATAAAATAAAATAATAATAAAATAATACAGAATCAGTCAGGCTTGATTAGCAGAAGGCAACAGGGGGCAGTTGTTTAGTTTGTGACAGAATGTAATAGAGTGCCACAGGAATGAGTCTTAAAACCCTAAAATGAGTCAGTATTTTAGCGCTTCCGCTTTCCCCGTCTCGAAGTCAATGGGTTAGTTGAATTAGTTTTTGGTTAGTTGCCTGAAATGAAGTCTGTGGTTAACACGAGCTTCGGAGATTTTTACGTTTTATTCCACGACATAAAATATTCCAGTAAACACCCCGCTCATGAATTTTGAAGCTTTTACTTAAAAAAAAACTCTGAAAAAAGGAAATTGCTAACGAGTTGCTAAGATGAAGCTACTAACTGTTGTCACGCTGAACTAACCACAAGGACAGTTGCTCAGGGGCTCCATGGTGGCAGCCTGGTATTGAACTCACAACCATCTGGTGTTACATATGAAAACCTGACCACTAGACCAGCACCCAGCCTAACTTAGCTTTTTTTAGTGATTGGATTTATGATTTTTTTTTGCTGAACGCAACATGTAAGTATAATAAAGGTTTGTATAAAGAAAAGACAAAACATGTAAAGTAAGCCACAGAGCTCTATTTCTGCTATAATCCAAAATCCCCTATATTAATAACAGGAAGATTTCATCTACGATTTGTTTGTGTCGCCATACCAACTCCAAACACTCCTCTGTATGTTCCGATAACAAACACAACTTTACCGGACAACTGATTTCCTGCGGGTTCCGCGAAACCATTCCTTCTCACACACACACACACTTTTACCATCAGCTCAGACCACAAATTATGCCCTCCAACTCTACTGAGTCCCCTACTGTCCAGCCTAATTCTGTGAAACTACAGTCTCTCTCTTTCACACACACACACACACGCACACACACACACACACACACACACACACACACACACACACTATGTATCAGACAGCAGATCAGAGATCAAGAAGATCAACAGATGAGAGTGATTAGTGATGAAGAGGAAGTCATGAGTGTGTTCCCCTCTGAAGTCACACACACACACACACACACACACAGTTGACACAACGCAGAGAACATGTGCGACGAGTGAAAATGACAACACACTGTAAGCGTGTTCCTGCTGTTAAAACATCTTAAAACGCGAGTACGATGATACAAACGACAGGATGGAGTGAGAGAGAGATAGAAAGATGAGAAACAAAAACACGTGGAGTAACAGAGAGAGAATAAAGCAGAGCAAATGATTGTTAATGACGCTATAACTATAACATCTCTGTCTAGACATGCTTGTTTACATGTAGCGTAAGAGACGAAACTTGTCACACATATACCCGTAGTACGTATCTAGGCTGTTCACAGGCCTTTAATACATTTTAAATGAATTAAATGTAACATTATGAACGCTAAATGTATCTTTGAGGTTTCTCTTAAGTAGCTTTAAAAGTGGGAAACACAAACCTTCTCCATCACTGTTGGACTTCTTTCTTCACGTCTTTCAGTTTCTCACACACGTTCCTTTGTCTTTGCTGGAAAATGTGTTTTTAATTCAGCTCCAGAAAGCATTAAAAAATGTGTCTTTAATGTAATTGTGTGAGACCTGCCCATGCACCAATGTACATGCACAAACCTACAAACCTAAACTCTTACCCCAGAACTGATTTGGGCCTAAATTAAACATTTATTTAGTGTCGGTCTTCACATTCATCAGGCGTCAATAACTCACGTGTAGTGAGTGAGTGTTGAAGGCCATTGTTATGGAAAATTAAATAAAATCTAAGATGTTGAGAATAAATTATTTTGAAATTTTTTAAATAAAAATGTATTCCAATTCCAACATTAACCATAAAATTATTCATGACGGTTAAATTCTGGCAACCACAGCTGCCTTTCTTTTAACCGTAAAAACACTTTTTTTAATGGTATTTTTGTGTTAATTATATTGCAAAACAGAGTTTCTTTCTATGGTAAAACATTTTTTTTTTTACTTTATTCTTATTACTTTTTCCTCATAACATTTAAACTGTATTCTCTAAATCTCAGATACATTTTTTTTAGAAGAGTGACGCTAAAACTTTGCAGTCAATTTGGGAATAAACCAATTAAAATTGATTTGTTGCTACATTCAGTCAAAACCTGCGTCGGTTTATTTCCCCAAATCCCTGAAGAAAACCTCTCCGGCTCTAAAACGTGTTTGCCCGTGTGTTGTTGAGCTACCTGCAGTCCAACTTTTGCACCTCGTGCAGTAAACACAGGTCGCTTCATGCTGTGGCTTCTTGCCTTTCACTTATAGTTCCTCATTAAGCTGTTCAACGTGTCACACTAAAGTTTAATATTAAAGATGTATTTGCACAGAGTTTGCACGTGTTTTGACTGAAGCCTCTCAGGAAACATGCAGAGCCGAGCCAGGTGCTTAAAAGTATTTAAAAACCTGCAAAAACACTGAGCAAACAGGAAGCACCGATTTTGTGATATGAGAGTCAAAACACATCTTGATGCCTCGGATAAAACTGGGCTAAATTTGGTTTTGGAAACAATGTTTCGATGACTATATTTCAAATAGATAAGGACTTTAAATATAGTCTCAAAATGCTGTTTAAACACCAGTTAAATGTTTCCTAAAAGTCTAAAAAAACGTAAAATCTTCAATCAAATTTGGCCCAGTTCTGACTCACTGTACATGCTGTAATGCATGTATTATCTTTTTAATGTGTTATGAAGGGGTTACAGATAACAACAAATAATCCAGAAGAGGGATTCATTTAAAAAAACAAAAAGCGCTTCTTCTTATTTTCAAAGTAAGATAATAGATTTTTAATGTAAGCCGAGTTTGTGCTCAAGTGTTGTTCTGATTTGTTTAGTTCTTTGCTTCTGTTTCTGAAACAAAAATAAATTATCATTCTATTGTACCAGGGGTCACATTGATTACAAATGACTTTGTTTGTTGGTTTAATGGTTTAATTTAAGTTTGTGAGTCTGCAGTACAGCTCTCGCTCGGTGAACATCCAACGTTTCTGGATGTTCAAAAAACATGTAAGTACATTTTAATGCACAGAAGGTTTTTAACTCCATTGTAACAGCTTATTGAGGAGTTAAACCCGTAAACGTGTGTGTGTGTGTGTTTGTCTCTCTTTTCCTGGCAGTGTGACACACACACACACACACACACACGCACACACACACACCCTCCCCTCTGTGGTTCTCTCTCTTCTCTTTCTGAGGATCGAGGGATGGACGTCCATTTTTAATGAGAGCGACGCTCTTTGAAGTTTGTAATAATTCAAAGGACACTTCACTCTCTCTCCTTCTCTCTCTTTCTCACCGCCATGCACTCACACACACACACACACACACACACACTCTCATGTGCCACATTAAATATCTGTTGTCTTTTATACCTCCCCCTTCTTTTTCTTGTAAAAAGTGCAATCACTCCCTCTCTGTTTTTCACTCTCTCTTTGTCTTCCTCTCCCTCTCTTCTCCGTCTCAAAGAAAAAAAAATCCCCTTTGCAATAAAACCCCTTAAACCACCCAACTTTCCCTCCAGCCTCACAAACACACACAAGCACCCCATGAACTTGCACCCATGTATGAAAGCTGAACATGTCATTCCATCACCACGGCCATTAACTATCTAAAGGATGGTGCCAAAGCAAATACTGTACATAAACAGAGCAACATGACTGAAAGTGAGTGCACATGTGGGCTTTAATCTGCTGCCATAACAGCCCACAGACACAGGGGTGTCCACATACTTTTGGCCACATAGTTTATAAACTTGGCATGTAGACTCGCAAATGTGCACTATTGAATGCATGTAAATAGTAACTCAAAACACACACACACACACACACACACACACACACGCACACACACACACACACACACGTAATCAGTCTGGTCAGAAGAACAAAACAACAGAAACGTGCTCTCTTTTTCCCGAAGGTGCTCTGTTGTTTCCAGTCATCGTCTCAGACACACACACACACACACACACACACACACACACACACACACACATG
>CALSBV010010223.1:3412558-3428130 GCA_943590825.1 Bovichtus diacanthus | reverse complement strand
ACACACACACACACACACACACACACACACACACACACACACACACATACCCTCTTCACCCTAATGAAACCAATGCGATGTGTCTTGAATCTGCATTCTTTCTAATGGTCAGCAGAGGCGACTCCACGGCTCACGACAAGTCAGATTGTATAGAAGTCTATGAGAAAATGAATAATACTTGTTGTATTACCCCAGTCAACATTTTCCTGATGTTTATGGTGTCAATCACTAGTTTCAATACAGCATGATGTTATGTTGTGCTATGTTATGATAGGCACAGCAATGCTAATGTCAACAATGCTAACATGCTGATATTCAGCGCATAATCTTTACCATGTTCACGATCCTAGTGTGGCGTGTTAGCGTGCTAAAGTTTGCTCATTAGCACTATGTACAGTACAGCTGAGGTTGGTGGGAATGTTATTGCTTTGGCAGGTTTTTGGTCATAAACCAAAATATTCGACGGTTTATTTGACCTGATAAAAAGTTAAAGGATCATCAATATATATACACATACACCATATGGCATGAATGGCTGTTGTTAAAAGACATTAGATTATTGAAGGAGACAAAAAAAAACGAAAGAAAAGCAATCGTGTCCAACGTCTTTATTGTCTTCAGTAAAGACAATAAAGCACAAAGAAGCAAAGCTCTTATTTGTGACAAGCTTTATGGGAAATGTGGTCTCAATTTGGAGAAGCATTTGGCTCTCAATCGTCTCCATCGTGCTCTCATTTGTATCGAATATTTTTGTACTGCAGTCAATGTGCTGATGACATATTGATGTTTGATAGTTCAACTTCCACAGCCTATGTTCACTGTTAGTCAATCAAAGTCTTCAGCAAGTCTGTCCAACACCAAACAAAAAGGCTGTAACTTCCTGTCACAGAGTTTTGGGAGGGGAAAGTGAGTTTCGTGGAAGTGGGATGAAGGGGGGGGGGCGAGTCTGAGTCACTCGTCCTGGCCAATGACCTTCCTCTGCTGCATCTGAGCGAGCTGATGATGGGCTGCAGCGTGTTTACGGTAAAACAGCCGCCGGGGACGCCACTCGGTTTCCAAAAAAGTCTTCAGTGGTATCATCCTGGAACACAGCTTGGAGCATGGCATGTTTGTGTATGTGTGTGTGTGTGTGTTTGTGTGTGTGTTTGTGTGTGTTTGAGAGTATGTGTTTGTGTGGGTGTTGAAGGGTTTGTATAGTTTGTGGTTTCGCTATGATAGAAACTAATCGCAACATCAGGGGAAACTGACGAAGATCTCCCGAGAGACGAATGATGAATCAGAAAATGGAGACATGAAGGAAGATGAATGTTTAAAGTCTGTATTGTATGTGTATAATTGTTGCATAAATCTTTGTGTTTGTAAGCACACATGTATTCATTTGTATTTGTACAATCAGTGCATGTGCGCCTGGTTTCTGTGCTTGTGTTCCTATGTTTCCTAATAAGTGTGTGTGTTTGTTTGTGTGAGTGAGAATGTGTGTGGCCATGGGTGTGTGTGTATGTGAGTATCTCCTCTGAAACGATGCCAGCAGTGCTGTTGCTGTTTAGTGTCGACTCCATGCTGCAGCCTCACAGTCTGAAGCCGCATCCTGAGGAGAAACGTTCAAAAGTCCAATGGTGGCACTAGATGAAATGTCAGGAGTCTCCAATATTATTAGGATTCATCCTCACGGGACCATGAATGTGCCCAACTGATCTCTGATCCGTCAGCCAGTGGTTGAGGGATCTTACTTTGGACGGACCATCAGAACCACCTCGTGCTCGTGTGCAAAAAGAACTTTCCAGGAAAATGTTTTCAATGCACTCAGAAAATATAAATCTTCTAATCAAGATCTTGATTAAAATACACTTATGGGATAAATAAACAAGTAGAGTTCATGGGAAGTAATTGTGACGCTTCCAAAAAGAACAAAATGGAAAACATAGCTTCCTCTGTGAGGTAGTGAGGATTTCAGATCCTACCAAAAAGTATATAAAAAAATGTAAATGAAAAACAGCCCCGGCCTAACTCTTACACCACAGGAAGAAGTGATCAATCATTTAATTAAGGGCCAGTTTGTGTTCCTTCCACATTAAATGAAAGTCAGTATGGCAGGTCTTGTCCAAGCACAGCAGGCTGCAGATTTATCCAGCATGTGTCCTGCTGCCTGATACAGAACCTTCACAGCACTGCTTGCGCGTCTTGCTCCACCGTAAAAAATAGGGCGCAATATGTTTACAGTCAGGAAGAACGTTTCTAACATACAGCATTACTCCGCTTTCCACCACAGGCAAATATGGAACAAGATGAAATATTGCTGTCGACATATGGCAAAAAAAGAAAAGAGTATTATAAAAGTGTAGTGAAGATTATAAAGTGATCACTGACATGGCTAAATATATATATATATATATATATAAAAGGCTTGAGTCCGAGTCTCCATTGTTGAAATGATACATGTTATATATCCATCCACTATTCTGACCTGACCATAACCTCACACTGCACTCCATGTATGTTGTGTCGTGAACCGTAAATAGATGCATCACTGGGAAAAGTGGGTAAGGATATTCTCAAATTCCAAAACAGTGTTATAGAGATGGGAGTGGTCTTCCCAGGTGAACATCTTGGACCAAAATCAAGTGTGTCAGAACGATGATAAAGAGGAAGTCGAGTGTTTATATGATTAAATCTAGTTCTCAACATGAGTCATTGTTATGCTGATTTATCTCTTATTCTGGTGGTTAGTGGAATAAGTCAGTCCATGTACATGCAGCAACTGTTTAGCGACATTTTACGTGAGTTATTACATTAGTTATCAAAAGAAGAAAAGCCTAAATGTGTATGATTTGGTTCAGAGATACAGAAGTTTTAGGGAAATTCTTCTGTTTTTCCTTATTTCCCAGAGTCAGAAACTAAATGTATTAGTACAGACGTTTTCTTTTTTATGTATTTGGTCAACCAGCAATATTAGGCTATCATGAAGGGCGGCGCCTTTTTCCAAAGCTTTGTCTGAGGGGGAGGCCCACAGTCTCAACCTGGACTAGAAAACTCAAAATGACACCAGTATTCTCCTCTAAGTTAACTACCAGCGCTTTCCTTTAACTTTAAATTGTGGGCGTCCCTTTTCTTCAAAATTGTGGGTATCTCGCTGAAGCTGTTCGTGTAAAAGGGAGGGTTGTGTAAGATGAGATAAAATGCTATACTTTATCAAACTCTCTGTGGAAATTGGAGTGCAGATAAACAAACCTTAGCTCGGCTCAGGCAAGTGGAAGGCAGGCCTGACGTTTCGGTACATGAGTCTGGGCCTGTGGGATATCCCCCCTCCTCCAGTGGTGGTGGGTGTTGCCCTCCCACGCTCAGAAAAGTGCTGTGAAACCCCGGCGTCATGATGCTGAGGTAGTGGAACTCGCTGGGTCAACGGGTGACTTGAGAAGTTTCCCTGATAGTAATAATAAGATAGAACAAACAGGAAAGAGAGACGCAGTGTGCAAAAGTGAAAGATGCTGAGTCAAAGGGTGGGAGTGCACCGAGGGTTTGAGTTGGGTGATGAGGCGGCGGAGTGATACTACTTTCTCATATAGTGACTTTATTCTCTACGTGGGATCCTTAATAACATGGTGGTGGAATGTGTGTTATCACATCCTTTCTGCCAAATGTCAATGTGTACATCTGTCTGCTGTAAAGATTAGACCAATGATTATGGCCAAATTTGAAGTATGCGAGGCACATCTGACTTCTGACACGGGAAATCAGCGAGTGTGTAAGTGTAATGTTAATGAAGGTAACTACATTTGTAATTATAGTTAGAAGTGTGATAAACCTTTCGGATCGCAGCCATTTTAAAGCTACAGCAGTCAGTAGTAGATCTTTTTCAAAGCAACTTGACACATCATCAGTGCCCATTGAGTTTCAACCCTGGAAAGATACATAAAGAAGTAAGGAAACAGAAACTCTAATGATATTACCTCTATTGTGCCAAGTTTTTAATTTGTGAAAAGAAGATGAAACATTTTTTTGGTGTATTTGTCGACAAAGTGTCTAAGGCTTGAGCACGATTCGGCGTTCCCCTTGACACTGATGGATGTGTTGTCAACTTCTGCTCACTGGAGAACTTACTATTTATATTATATAGCCAACAAAGGTTGATACAAGGTGTTTTTATTGCCATGAAGTTTGCTAACCATTGCTGATGTAAGCCCTTTGTCCCTTTACAATATTCAACATTTTTGGATAACCCACTGTGCTTGGAAACAGGTGCTTTTTAACTTAACTTGCTAACTTTAGAACTGATTCCTACTAGATGTTGCTTTTCATGCCTATTATTTTAACACCACCGTTGCAAAGTCAGTGCTGTGTCCTGCTAGTTCAGTGGCGCCTTCAGTTTAACTTAAATCTTAGTTTTACACGCTCTTATTTTGAAATATCAAATCATTTTCTCATCTGTCCTTACTATTAATTTTCTTCTTTTTGTCATTAAAACAACCCTGGCATAACAGGCCATATTAAGTTTCATTTGAAACCTTAGTCATTTGACTACCTACCTAATGCTTATGATCTAAGAGTTGAAACTTACGGTTTGGTGTTGGTCAAGACAGGATTCTGAAATCTACTTTCTACCGAGATTACACGGTTGCCTCTGAAATGAGTCATGTGGTCTGCATGTCTCCTGCATGCAGGATAAAAGACAGACCACGGTTATTGCAGCCCATAGGGCACAGGGAGCTGTGTTCCCATTTCCTGCTCCAGTCTTAAAGTTCGGCATTGGACGGAAATGGACATAAAGATTCACGACTTTCCACCAGAGAGCCTGGTTTACTGCGGAGGTAAAAGTAGGTATATGTTAATCAATGTGTAGGAAGTTAAAAACACGGCTCTGAACCTCTGCTGGGGAATTTTTGCCTCAAACTGGTTTGTTAGCGATTTGTGCCATCGGTCTATTTATTGTAGTTTATTGTTCTCTTAAATCCTATCACCCCACCTTTACAGGTGCAACAGGAGTGTGAGGGGAGATGTCAATCAAGCCCAGTCTGGACACACCCACAGAGTCTTCAGAGAAGAAGTCCAATTTGGCAAATTAAGTGAAAACGCCTGTGTAGGTTGAGGGCCTTTCTTTTCCTACATCCTTTTCTAAAGCAAGTTTTACACACGGCAAAGCTTAGATTCTCTTTTTTTTCAGCTGAGGCTCATCGTCGTTTAAGATTTCATTTGATCCAATACTGACTGTTGTAGCTCTCTTTTCATCTGCCCTGGCAAAACATCCCTTGTGGTCCATATTTTTGGATTGAAGCAGTCCATAATGCAACTGCAAAGCTTTTACCCAAATCCTCTAAACGGGTTTATGTAAGATCTCCACTGGCTTTGTTTAATTTAATCTAATTATTATTTATTTATTTATTCAGTATTTAATGTGCACCTCAAATTCGTCCACAGGCGCTAAATCCAAGTTTATCTAGTTATTTTCATTTTAAAAAGTTTTATTCTGAAAAATATATATATATTTGTAGAGTCAGGTTATATAGTTGGACAATAAAAGCTACAGTAGGTAGCTACTGAGCTATTCAGCTAATTTAGGCTTCCTAGGTTATGGCTAATCCGCTGTTTAGCCTTTTGCTAAATAGCTAGCCAGCGTCCTATTATATTTGGTCGCTGGAGGATACAGTTAGCTGCCTTCACAGCACATCTTGTAGTTCTTCCTGAGATTTGTAGCAGTTTTGTAATTAGTTTCACTATAAACGTGTTGAAGTTTCTAGGCTACATTCTCCAGTTTCTGGAGAAAAGGGCTGCTGATACGCGACTCTTTCGCTAAATCCACAGTTGTCTACACTACTTCCGGCTCTGCTAGCGTTACCTTGGCAGCTAGCGATGCCGTCTCGCTCTTCCTTCTCACGTCTTTCCTGCTCGGTGTGTTTCATGTTTAGCTATTCCTCTGCCTCCTTTAGAGATAATGGTACATGTATTAAATGTAGTTTATATTCAGGGTTGGAGGCGAGTTTTAGAGGGTTAGAAGCGCGGCTCCGCACCATGGAAGGTAAACTAGCTACTGTAGCTGTAAACAAGCCCCCTGTAGCCGGTGCGGACCGACCAGAGCTAGCTCCTGTTAGCTGTCCCCCGGCGGGGCCCGAGCAGCCGGGACACTGGGTGACTGTCCGTGGGAGTGTAAGCAGAAGCCCACGGTTCACCACCAACCGCTTACTGTTTCTAACAGGTTCTCCCCACTCAGTGACACACCCGCTGAGAAGCCAACTCTGGTTATTGGTAGCTCAATTATGAGGTACGTGAGGTTTTCGACACCAGCGACAATAGTCACGTGCATCCCGGGGGCCAGAGCGGGCGACATAGAAGCACATTTAAAACTGCTGGCTAAGGCTAAACGTAAATACAGTAAGATTGTTATCCACGTCGGCGGTAATGACACCCGATTGCGTCAATCGGAGTGCACTAAAATTAACGTCGAGTCGGTGTGTCGTTTTGCGAAGACAATGTCGGACTCCGTAGTTTTCTCTGGTCCTCTGCCAAATCTAACGAGTGACGACATGTTTAGCCGCATGTCATCATTCCGTCGCTGGCTGTCACGGTGGTGTCCAGATAATGACGTGGGCTTCGTAGACAATTGGCGGACTTTCTGGGGAACTCCTGGTCTGATTAGGAGTGACGGCATTCATCCTACTTTGGAAGGAGCGGATCTCATATCTAGTAATCTTAGTGCATTTATTAGTGGACCTAATCCATGACAACCCGGAGTTGAGGCCAGGAGTCAGAGTTGCAGTCTTACACACTTCTCTGTGCTTCCATCCGGGCAGTCACCCACTCAAATCCCCACTCAAATCCCCATAGTGACTGTGTCTGCCCGACGACCACTAAAATCAATAAAATCAATAGCAAACAGAAGAGGAGTTGTACATAAAAACCTAATAAAAATTAACACCACCACTGCAAAAGTCCAACTAAATAGGAAAATTAAATGTGGACTCTTAAACATCAGGTCTTTGTCATCTAAAGCTGGATTAGTAAATGATTTAATATCAGATAATCAGATTGATTTATTTTGTCTCACTGAAACCTGGCTGAGACATGAAGAATATGTCAGTCTAAATGAATCCACTCCACCTAGTCATATAAATACTCACGTGCCTCGAGGTACAGGCCGAGGTGGTGGAGTTGCAGCCATATTCGACTCAAGCCTATTAATCAATCCTAAACCTAAACTAAACTATAGCTCTTTTGAAAGCCTTGTTCTTACACTTTCAAACCCAACATGGAAAACAATAAAGCCAATCTTATTTGTTATAGTGTACCGCCCTCCTGGTCCATATTCTGATTTTCTATCCGAATTCTCAGAATTTTTATCAAGTTTAGTCCTTAAAACAGATAAAGTAATTATTGTAGGTGACTTTAATATTCATGTGGACGTTGATAATAACAGCCTTAATATTGCGTTTATCTCATTATTAGATTCAATCGGATTCAGTCAGAATGTACATGAACCAACTCATTGTTTAAACCACACTCTGGACCTTGTTCTGGCATATGGTGTTGAAATTGAACATTTATTAATTTGTCCACAAAATCCTCTCTTATCAGACCATTTTTTAATAACTTTTGAAGTCCTGCTACTGGACTGCAAGCCACTAAGCAAAATATCGTACGCTCGATGTTTATCTGATAGTGCTGTAGCTAAATTTAAGGAAGTGATTCCAGCAATACTTGGTTCATTACCATGTCTCACTATCAATATAACAGAGGACTCCTGTGATAACTTTAGTCCCTCCCAAATTAATAATTTTGTTGATAGTGCTGCAGCCTCACTGCGAATGACACTCAACTATATCGCTCCTCTAAAAAAGAAGATAATTAAACAGAGAAAGCAAGCTCCGTGGCTTAACCCCCAAACCCGCAAACTAAAACTAAAGTCAAGAAAACTTGAGAGGAAATGGCGATCTACCAAATTGGAAGAATCTCGTTTAGTCTGGCTAGATAATCTTAAAACATATAAGAAGGCTCTCCGTAAAGCCAGAGCAGCTTATTACTCTTCATTAATAGAAGAAAATAAGAACAACCCCAGGTTTCTTTTCAGCACTGTAGCCAGGCTGACAGAGAGCCACAGCTCTACTGAGCCTTCTATTCCTATATCGCTCAGCAGCGACGACTTCATGAGCTTCTTTAACGATAAAATTCTAAATATTAGAGACCAAATTAATCAAATAAATCTCCTCTCCTCAATTGGTAATGATTTAGCTTCTAAAACAGGAACCTTAAAAACAACTGTAACACCTGAAATATATCTAGACTGCTTTTCTCCGATCGATCTTAACCAACTAAATTCAACAATTTCGTCATCTAAAGCATCAACCTGTATCTTAGACCCGATTCCAACTAAGTTGCTTAAAGAAGTTTTACCCTTAATTAACTCCTCGTTATTAAATATGATCAACCTGTCTCTATCATCTGGCTATGTACCAGAATCATTTAAAGTAGCTGTAATAAAACCTCTTCTTAAAAAGCCCAGTCTTGATCCAGAGGTTTTAGCCAACTATAGACCGATATCTAACCTTCCTTTTCTCTCTAAAATTCTTGAGAAAGCAGTCGCAAAACAGTTATGTGATTTTCTACATAACAATACTTTATTTGAGGTTTTTCAATCTGGATTTAGAGTTCATCATAGCACAGAGACGGCTCTGGTGAAAGTTACCAATGACCTCCTACTGGCATCAGACAAAGGACTTGTCTCTGTTCTTGTCTTGTTAGACCTCAGTGCTGCTTTTGACACTGTTGACCATGACATTCTGCTGCAGAGACTGGAACATTTCATTGGCATAGCAGGAACTGCACTGAGCTGGTTTAAATCCTATTTATCTGAGCGATCTCAATTTGTACGTGTTAACGATAAATCCTCCATGCAAACCAAAGTCAGTCATGGAGTCCCGCAAGGTTCTGTACTTGGACCTATTCTATTTACCTTATATATGCTTCCTTTAGGCAATATTATAAGGAACCACTCCATAAACTTTCATTGTTATGCGGATGATACCCAATTATATCTATCAATCAAGCCAGATGAAACCAATCAATTATCTAAACTTCAAGCATGTCTTAAAGACATAAAAAATTGGATGTCCTGCAACTTTTTGATGTTGAACACCGACAAAACAGAAGTTATTGTACTTGGCCCCAAACGCCTCCGAAACGTATTGTCTAATGACATAGTAACTCTGGATGGCATTAACTTGGCCTCCAGCACCACTGTAAGGAATCTCGGCGTTATCTTTGATCAGGATATGTCTTTTAACTCTCACATAAAACAAATTTCAAGATCTGCCTTTTTTCATCTGCGTAACATTGCAAAAATAAGGCACATCCTGTCTCAAAAAGATGCAGAAAAACTAGTCCATGCATTTGTTACTTCAAGGCTGGATTACTGCAACTCCTTATTATCTGGTTGTCCCAAAAAATCCCTTAAAACTCTTCAGTTGATTCAAAATGCTGCGGCACGAGTATTGACAAGAACTAGGAAACAAGATCATATTACTCCTGTATTAGCTGCTTTGCACTGGCTCCCGGTAAAATACAGAATAGAATTCAAAATCCTTCTCCTGACCTACAAAGCGATTAATGGTCAGGCTCCAGTTTATCTTAAAGATCTCATAGTACTTTATAAACCAACTAGAGCATTGCGCTCCCAAAGTGCAGGGTTACTTGTGGTTCCTAGGGTTTCTAAAAGTACAATGGGAGCCAGAGCCTTCAGCTATCAAGCTCCTCTACTGTGGAACCAGCTCCCAGTGTGTGTTCGGGAGGCAGACACCCTCTCCAAATTTAAGAGCAGGTTAAAGACTTTCCTCTTTGATAAAGCTTATAGTTAGGGCTGGCTCAGGTTTGCCCTGGACTAGCCCCTAGTTACGCTGCTATAGGCTTAGACTGTCGGGGGACTCACTCCTCTCCTCTTCCCTATCTTTCTCGTTCTCCTCTCCCTCTCTATTTGATATGCATTCATGTCCCTTAAATGCATGTTACTAACTCACCATCCGGGGCATCATCCCCGGAGTTTCTGTGTCCCTTATCTGGCAGGTTGCCACTATTAAAGATTACTTTTGGACCACGAATCGTGGCTGCACCTGTTGCCCTGGTCCTGCCTGACACCAGGAAGCCTTGACATCCCTCTGGATCCATCTTTTTTTTTATATATACCATCGTATCATGTTTTCTGTTGCATAGATTGTCCATGTTGTATTTTTAACTATGCTGTTTGTTCTGTACACACGTCACCTATTGCACGTCTGTCCGTCCTGGGAGAGGGATCCCTCCTCAGTTGCTCTCCCTGAGGTTTCTTCCATATTTCCCCCACTAATTGTGGGGTATCTTTTAGGGAGTTTTTCCTTGTGCGATGTGAGGGTCTAAGGACAGAGGGTGTCGTACTTTGTACAGGCTGTAAAGCCCACTGAGACAAATGTATAATTTGTGATATTGGGCTATATAAATAAACTTGATTTGATTTGATTTGATTTGATCTGATGGCATGGTGTGTAAAAAATGGGTAAAGCTCTGTTACACGTAAACAAGTGATCTGCTCTGCAAAATTATAAATAGCATTTCAAGAAGACAGTTGCAGATGTGCATGTTAAAGCGTAAAATGAATATAGTAAAGTATTATATAGTAAAATGATATTGGCTTTACCACTACATAAATAGTAATAGAATGTCGTACACTCACATTTTAATCCAAGATGATGAAGATTATCCCAAAACATATGTAAAAAGAATAAAACACACAGAGCCACAGTGTTTAGATTAGAGCAGTGAACATTTATATCATAATTTACACTTTTTGACATTTTTGCACATAAATAACTATGTAAACCAAGATGTAAACAGAGACAGTCCTTTAGTGGATTCTCCTCTGGAGTTAAAGCTCTGATCAGAGAAAGAGACGCTTTGGTCAAAGATTAGTTAGAGAGAAAGATAATGAAACAGTGGAGACAGAGAGAGACAGAGAGAGCTACGAGTTCAGGTTGTTGATGTACAACTGCTGCAGAAAATCACAGTTGCTTTTGTAACATTAAGTTGACTCCTAATGCCATTACGACCGGTTTCAGTGACATTGTACACAGTGTAAATGGTGCAAGCATCGGCACTGAAGTTATAAAGTAGAAGGAGGGGGCCAGTGCATAAAAGAAGGCCGAGGTGCTTTGGTGTATGCCAGTTCAACACGATGGCGGACGGGTGGGGTTGAAGAAGGGGCCGTTGCTTCTCAACCGAAATATCAACAAACAACAAGAACAACAACAAAACATCTACAAAAGGGGAGACCATAGCGAAAGAGTGAACACTTCATCATATACACACAATACATCTTCCCTTCTTCAGCATTTTGATTCCTTAAGTCCTTCTTCCCTTGTTTTCATTTTTCCTTTGAGTTTTTTGGTGTGCATTTGAAATTAAAGCCAGGTGAACTTTGGTTACTAGCGTCAAGTGTGAATCCCAGAATCGGAGGGTATTCACTTCCCTGTTGGGTGTTGACAGTGTTGTAGAAAAATAAAACAAAAGGAGGGACGAGGGCGGCTGGCCAGCCTCCCGAGTCCATATGTGCTACATGTTGAGCGGGCTGTGCCGCTCCTTTGGACCACAAGAAGAGCTGCAGTCCAGTTCAGTTTGGTTTCTTCTTCTTCAAGTAGCAAAACGCAAATAAATAGAAAGCTCCCACCTTTAGCTGTCCCTTTAAACATGCACACACACGCACACACACACACATACACACACACTCATATCGTCACATGCACACTGAGGTAACCGTTGTGAAAAATATACAAAAAAATGCCCTTTTTTGTTTCAAATTAAATTAAGTAGGCATCAGAAAAGGACACAGACATACTTTTGGGAAGCTATTAAGCAGGGTTGAAATAAAGCTCTTCTTGCTAAATTAACAAATTTATGTGCCGCACTTTGGCAAGTTTTTCAACCCTTTTTTAACCTGCTATATTGGTTTCTAAATTTAAATAGATAAGACCCTGAAGAGTGGACACCCCTGGTTCTATAGGTCAGAGGTTGCAGGACGGACAGATATAGGCATAGAGAGAGTGACTATCTACAGAGAAATGGCCACAGAGAAAAACAAAATAACATCAACAGAAAAAAATTGTCTTTTATATTGATTTCACCCCATCAGTGTAACCATCACTTCCACTTATTGCTTTTAAAGACAACAAATAAAAAGTATAATAAATTAGGAGGTTATATAACAACTAATTGATAAAAAAACAAAAACAAAGACATTTGAAAATAAAGACCAAATAATACAACAACAATAATTATAATAGCATTATATTAATTACATTAAAGGTAAATCCTGGGTAGATGATTGTCTCTAAGTATAATAAACGCTGAAACTGCTAAGTAGTCATGGGACAGTGTCTCTTGAGCCCTGAGTACGCGAGTCCCTGATAGGTTGAAAACCTGGTGTAATCATGACGTCACTCCAGATGACAACCAGGTAGAGAATTATTTATATACAGCTGTTGCTCCTGGCAACGCAGTCCGCCTTGAGTCGTGCAGTCTTGACTCTATGTCCCTAGGGTTTAAAGGTCACTTAAGCGTGATCCTCTGACTCCTGCTTCACGGTAACGTTGGCAGGAAGCGGCAGGATGGGGCTGCTGTGCCGCATCTTGATGACTGACGTCTCATTCGGGGACTCGTAGGCACCATAACCTGCAGACAGAAGGTCGGTGGCGCCGCCCTTGTGGTGGGGATGGAACTGGGAGGACTTAAGGTCGGTTTCCCTCCACAGCATCCCCAAGACCTGCTTCTCCAACATGGCCTCCACCTCCACCCCTCCCTGCAGCTGCTCCAGCTGCTCGGCATGCTCACTGACATCAAAGCGCTCAATCTCCTCGTTGGCGCGTTGCACCTCCTCCAAGGCAGCCTGACCGGAGACCGCTGGGCAGTAGCCCTTCAGGTGAAGCCGCAGGCTGCACAGGTGGATGTAGTGGCGGTGGCAGTGGGAGCATTTGTGTGGACGCTCGCGGGAGTGCAGGCGCTTGTGCAGCTTGAGGTGGACAAACTGGGTGAACTTGGCTGGGCAGAGTTTGCAGTGGTAGGGCTTTTCCCCTGAGTGGAGGCGCAGGTGAGTTTTCAGGTTGCTGGTGCTGCTGAAGCGC
Source organism: Bovichtus diacanthus (assembly GCA_943590825.1). Classification (NCBI taxonomy): domain Eukaryota; kingdom Metazoa; phylum Chordata; class Actinopteri; order Perciformes; family Bovichtidae; genus Bovichtus; species Bovichtus diacanthus. Next base: position 3,415,003 of record CALSBV010010223.1, on the reverse strand, counting down.
TTGTGACAAACCTGGAAGAGGAGAAGAGACAAATTGATGTCAGCAGCTTGTAGCAACCCACCAACTAACCATCACATCTGGGTATTAACTCAACCGTCTCGGAAATCAGCCCAATAAAATTGCATCATTTCTCACCTGGCATTCATGTGGTTTCTCCCCAGTGTGGACTAGGAAGTGTTTCTGCAGGTGAGCCAGCTGCGTGAAGCCTTTGTTACACGTCTGACATTTGAAGGGTCTCTCTCCACTGTGGACACGAAGATGAACCTGCATTACAGGGAAGAGGAAATAAAAAGATCTGCTTAGGCGTATTCAGATTTTGTAAATGTCAGAGAAACCAACAACAACGAAAAGATTTTATAACATAAACCTATGTAGAGTTCATTGTCTGGTTTTGACTGTGAAGTGTCCTTTGTATAAAGCATTTTGTAACACTTGCTCGTAAACCTGCTCTGCAGCCTAATGCCGTTCAATCCTCACATTACAAAGGAATGGAATAATTATAAGGCAATAAAGCCAGTAGTGATGAGTGAAGTCATACACGGAACAACTTGTGACATTCTGAGCCTCACCTTCAGGTTTGACAGCTGTCCGAAGGTCTTGCTGCACACGTTGCACTCGTACTTGATTTTGCCGTTCTGCTTCTTTAGCGGGTACGGCAGCGCCTTGTAGCCCGCTGAGCCGGGGCCACGCTTCACCTTGGTCAGGTTGATGGCCTCCTCATCATCACTGGAATTGCCCAGCAGGGCTGAGGTAGGCTTAGTGGGCATCCGCTCGTTGGGAGGTGCTGCGCCTGCTGTTGGGGAGCCTCTGGACGGAGCGCGGGCGGGTCCGTGTGGGTGCCCGTGGTAAGTGTGGTGAAGCCTTGCTTTGTCCTTCAGAGAGGTGGCAGCTGAGAAAGCACTGCTGGGCCTGGGAAGGAGGAAATCTCTGTGGGCAGAGATGGAGGAGGGATGGACGTGGTCATGCATCAGGAAGCGCCTCCCTGCTGTGTCGGAGGGCAGGAGGGGCACGTGAGGGGGCATGAGGCTGCTGTACAGGGGGTACATCCTGGGGAAGATTCCTCCTACGGTGGGGACACCACCGCCAGGCAGAGGGTAATGATGGGGAAGGAGGTAGCGTGAGTAGGGGGCTCCTGGAGGGTAGAAGGATGAGGAGAGGGGGGTAGATGGTGGGGAGTAACCGGGGTAAGAACCCAGTCCATTGGGGTAGAAAGGAGCTTGGGATGGCGCCGGACCCGAGGGGCTCCCCTGAGGGCTGCTGTCTGGGCTGCTCCTTGCCGACGGGCTGGGTGTGGCTAAAGACTGGTTGCCAGGGGAACGAGTTGCGGGGTAACAAAGCTGGCCAGTTGTGTGGCCAAGGAAGTCTTCAGGGATGTGAGGGTGGGGCCTGAGAGCCGGGTAGAGTGCGCGAGGGTACAAGAGGCGCTCAGGGCTGTCGGCACAGCGCGGGCGAGTGGGAAGCGGACGGCTGGGCTCCCTCTTTATTGACGAGGAGGTGCAGTTGGTACCACGAAGAATGGAGAGGACACTGTGTTCCCTCTTGGGCGGGGTGGGGGTCACTGCCACAGGGGACGGGCTGGAGGCATCGACCAAACGCTCCTCATTGCTCACCTGCTGCTGCTTAACCTCCAAGAGAGACTGCTCTGAAGGGACGGAGAGAGAGAAAAGAGGTCAGTGGGAGTTCACAAGAGGAAGATACAATCCTCTTAGTTCCCATTAATAAACGATTCCAATTTTTGCTTTTTAAAAGTAGTAATCATGACTTCTATTTAACAACGCAAGTACTCAAACTCCCTTAAAACGGAGCCTCTCGGCAGAGATTAACCTCTGCATGTCACAAACTTCTCTTCAGCAAAGATGTGTGTGTGTGTTTGAACTTGTGTGTGACACAGGGTTGAGGAATACCATAAGTAACTCAGCGGACCAATTAAGGTGACAGAATTGACGAATGAGCGTGAGGGATGAGGCAAAAGGCAGGAAGTGAGGCGTGACAGCTGCCTTTGGGCATTGTGTGTGTGTTTATATCTTAGTGTGCCTATAAAATCAAGATAAAATCAAAATGGTGGCAGACAGACAGGGCTGATGGAAGGTTTCCTGCTGAAGATATCCTACGAAAAAGCTTGGCCTCCACCTGCCCTCCACGCACACACACACACACACGCACACAGAGGCGCCTGCAGACAAAGGCTTCCGTCTGATTTGTTGACTCTCCCACTTTTGGAGAGAGAGAGAGAGAACACACACACACACACACACACTTTGATCAAACTCCCACTCTCCTGATTTTCCTGGCTATTCGCTATTGTTTCCAGGTCAAAGGTTAGATTAGAGAGCTTCCTCCTCAGTCACTCACACCTACTGTCTCCTCTGCATGATGAAAGAGTGGATTAGGAAGAGAGCTCACACACACACACTCTAAAAGCCCTGGCTAGTCAGCTAGCAGCAC
>CALSBV010010223.1:3389655-3412548 GCA_943590825.1 Bovichtus diacanthus | reverse complement strand
CCAACTTCACTCTTAGGTTCATTTGGACTGTGTGTGTGTGTGTGTGTGTGTGTGTGTGTGTGTGTGTGTGTGTGTGTGTGGTTGGGGGGAAAAAAACTGTAAGATTTCTTCTTTCAATTGTCTTTCTCTCGTGACACCTCCACTCGTTGCCACATCAAACCAAAACTGCTGCCACTTCAGAAGCTTCCGGGGGGAAACATCCAGATACTCAAAAGAAAAATTTGGTTTCTCCTTTTTCTTTTTGGTTTCTTGTCTGATTCAACCAAAGAACAAAAAATGTGAGGAGGAGTAGGAGGAAGAAGAGAAAAGAGAGGGATTATGTGGCGACTAGACATCAGGCTCCAGCAGTGTGTGGACACACACACACACACATGCACACACACACACACATTTTATTCATGCATAACCCTCACAAACAGGCGTCTTTCCCAAACCCCGGGTGACATGGGAATTCCCCCTTCCCCTTTTCCCTCTATAGGGCCAAACATAAGTCTGTGTTTGCACGTATGCGTGAGTTTTTTGACTTATTAACAGACTTTTACAATGCTCTCTCTCTCTCTCTCTCTCTTTCTTTGACCCAAAACTCAATCTTCTTTGATCAGTGACAAACTCCCGTCCTCAGCCTTTCCCTTCTTCCTCTCTGGGTCCAGATAAATATTAGCTGATAGCGTATCAGCTTCTCTCTCTCTCTGGTTCTTTCCTCAGTTTCCTGTAGATAAGCCCCTGATGAGAAAATCTATGTGATCACGCCACTTAAAGCTTTTCAGACAAACTCACAAAGTGTCAAAATTGCCAAAGTCACAACCCTTTGACCCGCAGTCATGCACTTTTTTTTCCCACTTCAAGCTGCATTGAAAAATAAAGCCGAGCAGCAGGACATTTAAGGAGCTTCTCTATCAGCGAGTCTCAGCTAGTGTGTGATGACTCTAACACATTTTTTTTATGGACAAGAAGCAGTTTTTTTTTGCTCTTCATTGTTTTTGGATTTTGTGTTCGAGACATTATTGAAAATGGATCAGTCTTGTGATTCTCATTCAATAATTTCAGCTGGAAAATGCTAAAGTCTCAACTTCCAGAAGCTAAACACCCTGTTTTTTTTTTTTTACTTTTTCACATTAGCAGAAAGTCATTTTGGTTCCGTGTAATAGCTCGCTGTTATCCAACCTCAGTTTCAACCTTTGACCTTTTTGACTTTTTCACCTCCAGTTCAATCAATGGCTAAAACTTTATCCGTTCAGGTTTGTGAAAAGTCACAAGGTTGCTATTTGGTTTGTTGAGAAAGGTTTACAGAGGAAATGTATCATGCAAATCAGATTTTCTAGTAACAAAATATACTATTGCAGGGTTGATACAGATATTGATTATCACCACAAGTCAACATTGATTTTACCAGCTGATGTTTCTAGCTTCCAAAAGTCGGCTATTTTGCCCATAAATTTCAGGACTTCAAGACATAAAGCTTCAGATTTTTAAAGAAACCTTATGGGCCATTGCAGATTTGACATATGAAGAATCTGAGGGGTCAAAGTTCAAATTATAACCTTCATTAAATGTCACTGAGCGGCTTAAAAATCAGCAGAAGAAGAAGCTTGATGTGCTGTGTGGAGATGTTGAACTGCGCCCCCTGTCAGCAGACACAGGTACTGCAGTTAGTTTAACGACGGACAGATTTGAAACGCACACAGTTTCTCTCTCAAACACACACACACGCACACATACATACACTCACACACACACACTTGGGATAAAGCCGTCATCATTCTCTCAGATGATGAATGGGCTTTCATGTACGGATACGAGCCGCTGAAGTCGCAGTGTACACAGCTACAGTTACTGTGTGTGTGTGTGTGTTTGTGTGAACTCTCGCTTCAGGCGTTTTACACTCCTTCACACACACACACACACAGATTCCTCTCTGTAATGTGTATGTGGAGTTTTATGGCGAGACACGACCCCCTCTTCATTACATGACCGACATCTGACTCACGAGTGTGTGCAGATGGCTTTCTCTGCCTGAGTGTGTGTGAAAAAATTAGACTGGAGAGAAAGTTTGCACATCTGACAGTGTGTGTGTGTGTGTGTGTGTGTGTGTGAGAAGGAGTCTGACCTCCTTGGTGTCTGCCGGGTGTTTGAAGGCCAGGTTTCGGGGCAGCGATGCCTCAGCTCTGGTTGTCGTTGTAGTCACGGCGTCACTGTCTGGTCCCGCTTCCCACGCCGTGTCTTTAACGGTGTACGTGCACTTTTCCTCGAACTCTGTCTCCGTCCATTGGGTCATGTCTGCGTCCTCCATCTCCATCTCCATCTCCATGTCCACGTCCGTGTCTGCCATAGTCTCTGCTCTGTCTGAGCCGGAGCTGGTGGTGGCGGTGGAAGCCATCTTGGCTCCGTGGTGCGTGTCGTCCTGCTCCATGGTGTGCGCCCCCTCACTGGTCAACATGGCCGAGCTATGAGAGGTCGCCTGTTCGATAGACAAAAGCAGAGAAAGAGAAAAAGAGATGTTTAGAATTTTGAATCTCCTTCATTTAAGCATTTTCACAAATGAAATTTGCAGAAATATTTTTTATTCTTTCTCCCTTTTTATTTAAAACACAAGAGAATCCTCATTTTCATGCCGCAATAACTGCAGACACAAGAATACTTGGCTATATCCATTAAAACAAAAAAAAGTGAAAAAGACAGAAATATAGAAGGGATGAAGGAAGAAGGGAAAGCTGGTGGAATAAGGAAAATAATAGAAAAGAGAATGAGAGAAAGAAAGAAAAGGTGGAGGATGAAAAAAGTAAAGACAAAAGGAAGGAATGACAGAATGAGGGAGGAAGAAGACACAGAAAGAGGCACAAAAGAAATAAAGAAGGGAAAAAGAAAGGAAAAGGGGAGAAAGGAAGAATGAACGAATGAGAAAAAGAGAAAGAAAGCGGAGACCGGACTATGTGGAAAGAAGATAACTGAAGTAAGAAAAAAAGGAAATATGGGAGTAAAAAGATAGGAAATAAAAAGACAAAAGAAAGAAAAGGACAAAAGGTGATAAACAGGGACGGACGAGAGGAAGAGCTGTGATTATTATGTGGTGTGACTCAATGAGGGGGGTCTGACTAACGATGCTGTCACACACACACACACACTTAGAAACAGACGGGAAACAGTTTGTCTTGTCAATAATTTACAGAAAACGTAATTTGGGAAACAATCAGGGAATAAAACCTGCATTCATTCAACCCAGCAGGGCAAAAATGTTTTACTCACTTAATGTTTTTTTCGCTATTTGTTTTATTTTGGTACTCAGATGTAATAAGAAATATTATCCGTTTATATTTCCCATTTCTAAAATTGTTTCAACTGATTGATCTTTTCTTTTTCTGTCCATAAAAAAAACCACACGTCAGATCTAAAATGATCCAGGCGGCGATAGGAGACTTCCATCAAAGGGGAACAAAGAGGAACTGATGCAGGAACTCAACACGTGTCTCATATAAAGCTGTTTCTGTTCTGCAAAATATAGTCAAACCGATGTATTTTTACAAGCTATATCTATTTAACTAAAGGCGTCGGAATTAAATAATAAAAATGTATTAATGAGCATTTCAGCTGGTGAGGATTTTCCATCAAATCCACGCTTTCTGTTAATAAACAATTATTCACCATTAAATCAGCAGTTTTTTTTAGACACGTTTCTCTTTGTGCCTCTTTTTCTCTCTCTTCTTAAAGCTACTTAACTTTTTTTACATTTGCTTTGCAGTCTTTCTGTCTTGTTCTGTGTATTTCACTACGAAAGTGTATCTCCATTATCCGTTTCTGTGAGAGAAGATTATTCAGATTATGAACCTAAAATCTCCTCTGTATCCTCCCTGTGTCCCCCCCTCCTCCTCCTCCTCCTCCTCTTCCTGGGGTTGAAGACAGAGGAAGGAAACGCTGTCTGTGTCTGAATGAAGCTAAAATTGGAAGCAGAGTGGCACTGCAGCGGAACCGGCAAATCATCCCGACTCCCAGCGTGTGTGTGCCTTGAGTGTGTGTTGGTAATGGACAGGGGGCGATGAGGAAGGGAGCGCCAAAACTTTTCCATTTGGGGGGCCACAGCAGCACAAACAAAACTTCAAACGCGATCCCACCCAAGACACAGACACACACACACACACAGGCAGATATCCACTCAGAGAAAAACATGCTGCTCATCCCACGCAGGCGAGCGGAAAGCAGCAGATCTTCAGTGACCACACTCAAGTCTGTGAATTCTTCTGCAGCCGCAAGAAAGAAAATTATTTCACATCCAACTGGCTCCAGTCACAGCTAACCACTTCTCCTCCAAACAGCAGCAAGAAATGACTCAAAGGCATAAACTCAAATCACCGCTGGTTACTGACGAGGAGTGATTTTAAAAAATAAAAGATGACATTTTCACATTGCGGTGCCTTTTAGGAAGCGCACACCGGCACAATCAGTGAATTTAATAAGCCTCGTCATCTCTTCATATTAACTGTCATTTTAATGTTTTTCGAGGTCTTTGAAAATCACACAACCACATTTCTTGTTCTAAACTTGTAGGAAAATGCTCTTAAATTGATTGAAATACTCCCCAAACCTGAAAATCTGAATCATTAAGGTGAAAGCTGTTCAGTCTGCATTCTTACTTTAACAGTAAAAACCCACCCGACTGGAGAATAGCAAATCATTTCAAATGTATTCAAATCCAACAAAAGCCTTTTTTTGAAATGTAAAACTGTGACATTTCCAGCAAGAAAAAGTCATTTCTCCCCAAACACCTTTCCTCACACAGGACAGAGCAGCAGAACAGTTTCTGCTCTATTTGCCAGTTAAATGAAGCACATTGAAAACTGTTCAGAAATGGACATGTTTCTCAATATCTCAGATTCCCCCTTTGCATTAACAGCTGCAACATCGAGAACTAATAGTGAAACCATAAACCAAAAAACAATTCACCTCTCGCACATTTAGACCAACTGAAAACATAAAAGCTGAGTCTGCACACAGTCAGAGGAATTTCAAATGACGGTGCAATTTAATATATCTTGTCAAGATGAAACTCTGTGAGCTGTTTAACCACCTAGGGAACAAACGGCGACGAGATATCACACTTTCTCATTTAAATCCAGGAGGACAGAAAGACAAATTCTCAGTGATGTGAGGACACTTTTCTGACAACAAAAAAACAACAACTGATGTCCACCTCTGAGTCCGGCTGTCACAAAACAAATGTAAACTCCTTAAAGTGTGCAACAAAGCCTGAAATCCCAAACTGAGGTGCTGAACAAACAGCTTTGAAATGACACAAAAGGAAAACACCTCCATGCAAGAGCCAATCACTCTAAACTAAATCCAAAAAAAGTCCCAAAAAAGGAAACCACCAGCAGCACATCATGAGCAGCATTCAAATACAGTAAAATTCTGACCAAGGTAGAAATAAAAACCTCAGAAACAAGCACCCAAAATACAACAAACTTTCGTTTAATTTAAAACAACCTTTAAAGTAGGTAAATTTGGATTTTAGAAGCCAAAAATTTATTTACTGGCGTTCTGTTCTCATAATCCACCATTTATTTTAACACAATCTCTTAATTAAAAAACAGTCAAAAACAAAGATATATATATATATATACACACATATATATATATATATATATATATATATATATTTATATATATATATAAAAAAAGAAAAAAAAAGAAAAGTCCTTTAAAAGTTTTTTCCATCGTTTCTGTATTTTTTTCTTTTGGTAAAGAAATAAAAAGTGAAAAGTCAAAGTCTGTCACGAGCTGCTCCGTACTCACCGTGTAACTTTGGTCCCATCCACACATAGGGACGACCGGGCAGATCCTCTGTATCAGTGTGTCTGAGGATAGTGTGCGTGTGTAGGACAGGTGCAGTTCTCCCCCTCTGTCCGTCCCGCTCCGAGCGCTGATACTCCACACCGGTGTGTGTCAAAGTGTGTGTGTGTGTGCGTGTGCGCGCGCGTGTGTGTGTGTGATCTTCTCGGTGTCCTGTGTTCAAATGCCTCACAATGCCCGACATCCATCTGACTAAGCTGGAAAGAGGGCCGGCTCTCTGCGTCCAGGCCACGCCCCCACGGTGCTTACTCCTCCTCCTGACTCCGCCCACATCACTACCAACCTTTCCTCTCTCTCACACACACTGAAAACACAACTTTTTCTGCATCAAAATAAAGTTTTCTTTCAATGATGCTTATGGTGTGTGCGTGTGTGTGTGCATGAGGGAAATGTCTGTTAGCAGCTTGAAAAGGGTAAACAACATGTGTGTGTGCGTGTGTGTTTGTGTGTGTGTGTGTGTGTGTGTGTGTGTGTCGAGGGGGGAGCATTGAGTCACTGTGACAGGATGTCCCTCTCTTCCCCAGGAAACACACACACTCACACACATGCTGCCTCTAGGGGGCAGGACTGGTCTGCCCTTGTTTCCTTAACTTAAACGTACTCTCTCTCTCTTTTCTTATTGTCTAAGTCTCTCACCCTCACTTTGTTACTCTCTCTCTCTCTTTCTCTCTCTGTCTCTCATTCTCTCATTCTCTCTTTCTCTCTTTGACTTTCTCTCTCTTTAAAGTAACTTCATTTCAAGTATCTAATTTAAATGTCAATTTGCTCTAACGGCACAGAAAAAAAACAACAAAAAAGAAAAATATGATTACAAGTTGATTAGAGGAGAATCAACTATGCACAATATACATACATCCCCTTCCATGTATTATTCTCTAAAACCTCTTTCTCTTTTTCTCCCATATAGTCCTTGTCAGACGTGGGATACGTAACATCGGTTGCTTCATCGATCTGTCAAAGTGGTGGCTTTTCGTCATTGTGAAATGCCGTTAGGTAAAAGTTTCATAATGTCTTTATTCGGGCATGACAGGACTGTTATGGAAAATAGTTGTCAGTGACCTCATGGGCTGCATCAGTGATGGATTCTTTTTGCTGTTAAAGCTTAATTAAGGACTATTTCTCCTCTTCATTTCCCTAACGCTGCATGATTCTGCAAAACCACATAATGTCAAAAAGAAAATTTGTGGTTGTGGTGAAAAGCTATGATTAAGGCATGGTGAGGGTGAGGCAACCAAAAAAGCCTGGTTAAGGTCAGGGACAGATTACGGTTAATAAAAAGGCGAACATTAATCGCAGACCTGTGACGGGAGTTCGGTCTCCTGCGGGAACCTCTGGGGAGCTCCATGCAGGGACCAGCGGTGCTGAACGTTGGCATTAAACCTAAATCATTGTGTGCAAAAAGCTCCAATATGGACGTAATTCCTCGGCATACGAGCTGCTCACTAATGAACGTAAAATATCAGAGAACATTCCCAAAACACGGAATGACAAGATGTGAAGTTACTCCCTTTCTTCTCACATGCCGCATGTAAAGCCTTTTGTGGACTATTTATAATTTAATCAAAAGCGATTTGCATGGATTGAACACGTGAGGAAGGAAATCCCCCTTTTTCCCCGACACTGCAAGAGGAAAACCCTTCTGAACAACCTAAAAGTGGATCACTCCCAGTGTTTCCTGCTCCATTAAGCTTATTCTCTCCCCCTTTGTGTGTGTTTTTTTTTTAGAGATGATAATAAGTGACACCTTTCTTACAGTGCTCTTAGTCAGGGGAATACAGAACGTAGCGTCTCTCTGTATTTAGAGACTAGTTCAATGCAGACTTGTGCCTTGTTGAAGTGCGACAGACATGTTCCTATTTTTGTCACTATTATTATAATCATAATTGTTATTTATTGAGACCTATATGTTAAAGTGCTTTTTTTTCCTTTATTGTATTCTCTCTCTCGCTCTCTCTCTCAGTATATCATATATATGTTATAATAAAACAAATGTTCTGTATCAATTCAATAGACGCGTGCACAAAGCAGCTCACAGCTCTCACTCTCCCTGTTATAACAAAAGCTCCCTCGCTCACTAACACTGGAAATTCCCATCTAATTGTCCCCCGACTCCCAATTTACCTCCTACTCACTGGCCTCCCCCCTTCTCGCCCCTCTCTCCTCCTTCCCTTTGATTTCCACACTGTATTTACACAAATGATTTTCCACACTGACCTCTCTCTCGCTAGTTTTTTCCATCACTTTTCTCCCTCTCTCTCTCTTTATTCTCCTGAAGCCTCCCCTACAAATTAAATCGATGCAGAAAAAAAAAAGACAGTGTTGCTCTTTCAGCATTTTTGGGTTTCTGTCATTTGATGGCAAAAGAAACCGGCATAGCAAATTAATAAAAAACTTGTTTTAAAATGAGAAATTAAAATGAAATGTATTTAAAAAAAAAAAAGACCTGGCCCTTGTCCAGGATTTCATTTAATTAATAATCAGATAACTCAAGTTTGTAGTGAAGGACATAATGCAGCTGAATTCATTCCATATTGATTGTAATATTGATCAACAGTACATTGGAGTCATTGGAGAAACCTCTGAATCTCAGCGGATTCAAATGAGACATATTGATCAGATTAAACAAATTAATATTGTTATTTATCTTCTGGCTTTTTATCCATTTAAATTTAGTTCCTCTCCGAAACGCTACCCAAATTCCAGTTTTCCAGTTACTAAAAAACATGAATGGCGTAGACTGTCACACTGCTCCTGACTTTGACAGATAAGGTTTAATTCTGGGAGAAAAGTTGCATTTCAGCCTTTCTGCTGGTGTGAAAACTGTGTCAAAGTGAAAGAAATGAAATCTGTGGGCATGATATCATCGCTAGATCAACAATCATCAGTGTCAGCCTCCAGAGAGCTAAATGCGTCTCTGTCTGTTTGTGCTTTTTTTTTCTTTCTCTAATGAAGAACGATGATCAGGAAAAGAAAACAAGCAACAGGAAGAAGAGAAGAAGAGAGAGAGACACGGGACCTCCCTCTCTCTCTCCGTCTGGTGACAGAGGGTCTGACCACATCAGTCGCTGCCTACTGCTTCCTGCCAACAGACGACCCCGACACACACACACACACACACACACACACACACACACACACAGCTGCAGATCTGTGCAACAGCTGTCGGACATGTTGATGCTTTGCAACCAAGCAATTCCTCCCTCTACAAAACAAGCAGAGAGGGAGACAGAGAGAGAGAGAGAAGGAGAGAGAGAAAGAGGGAGAGAAGAGAGGGAGAGGAGAGAGAGAAAGAGGGAGAGAGAGAGAGAGAGAGAGAGAGAGAGAGAGAGAGAGAGAGACAGAGAGAGAGAGATGTTTCCTTTTTTAAAAACATGCTCTGGTAGCACACACACACACACACACACACACACACATACACACACACACACACACACAAATTACGGTACACTCATGTGCAAGTATTTTGCATTAATAAGTGTATTTTGGGGCGAAATGTAATGCCGGTGCTTTCAAGTGGGCTCCTGTTTTTCATATATTGTGATCTTTTTCAACCATTAAGTCGTTTTCTTATGCCTGTGAATCAAAGTCATATCCTTTAAAACATTCCCGAGCATGTTGAAGTTCATCCCAATTGTCAGCTTTTTCTCCTTGCGTGTTTGAAGAAGCGGTGCGGTGCGAGCAGCCTTTTCCACATGCAGCACTTGCCGTGCCTGTGTGCACCTGGAGGACTGATTTTGCACAACATGAACATACACACGTCACTGTTATTACTGAAATCACAATAGCCAAATTACTGTTTGAAACTTTCCACCATTGTTATTATGATTTGCTCAGTCTGCTGCTCCCATGGCTGCTTAAAAGCAAATATATCAGCGCTCTATGGTGGTTCCTATTTTTGTTGTCAGTTGCCTAGCAAAGGTATTTTCCAAGAAGTTCAACTCAAGTTCAATTTCTGGGGAAAATAATTTGCAACACTGATGTAGAGACGCATCGTTCAGTGCCAAGAGTGTATGACCAACATGTGAGAGGTCACCGCTGCCTCCCCCCCCCCCCCCCCAACCCCACCCCGCTGTCCTGCTGCGCTCTCATTGGACACTCATCTCCGCCTCTGAATGTGCTCTACCTACAAGCACATCTTTTTTGGGGCTACGTTAATAATATAACAGCGTCTGGATCAGCTCAATGTCTCAAACACGTGTCTGTGACGGGACAATTGTGGCAACAAACAAAAAAAAGGCTGCACCGCGAACTTAAAGTGAGACTCTTCCCAAAAATGATGCCAGAATCATTCTGCAGAGTCCTGAAGCCCCGCCCCCGTGCTGCTTAATATATTAATGAATATTGAACGTGTCGCATGTCCAAGTCGTACCAACTGCACGCCGTCCGGTCCCCATCAATACAACTGCAAGTGTGAAGTAGAACGGACGAACGGTTCTCAAGATATGTGAAGGACCTACAGACCCACAGACAGACAGGCAGAGATCCCTTGCTCTATGCTTTATAGATTTTAGGGTTGAGTATTCCTTTAGTGGCCATGCACAGATGTAGATACAACCAAGTGTGTAAACGTGGCAGTGAATATTTTGCGGCGGCATTACATTTCCCCGAAATTGTAACTGCGTCTGCAAAAACAGTTTAATTTGAATGTAATAGGATGGAGACACAATTGCAGACACAAAACACACATTCACACAAAAAATATCACCGCGTTTGCCATTCACCACACCAAATTCAAGCCAATTAGCTTGGGGGGTATCTTCGGGAGGTGGGAGGGGGTGTGTGTGTAAAGGGTAGTTTACTCCCCCTGCACACACACTGCTCTGAAGTCACATTGAAATGTGTCTTTTTGTTTCTGCGGTGGCCCTGCATGCATGCCTGCAGGAGACGCAGAGGAGAGACAAAAGAGGGCCCAGAGACCACCTGGGTGTGTGTTAGTTTAACAGAGGGCCTCTATCACACACACACACACACACACACACACACACACACTTCTCTCTTGCATAAACTTTCTGCTCCGCTCTGCAGTTATGAACAGAGTGTGTTCTGCTAAAAGAAATCTGCCCTCTCTGAGAGCTTTTCAAAATACAAGCCTTGAGGAGGAGAGGGGAGGGGGACGGAGGAGGAGGGAGAGTGAAGGTGAGAGGGGAGAAAGGAGGGGGGGGGGAGGATGATGATGGGTGAATGGGCTTCGGGGGCTACAGGTGGGATTAACTTTCCACATTCCTTTGGATGGAAATGTAACCTGTCAGTTTGTGTTTACGCAGCGACTAACAGTCAGAATCTGGTTGCGTACACTTTGTGGTCAAAAGTATGTAATCTGCTGCTCTAACAGCCTCCACTCTTCTGGATTCAGGCTTTCATTTCTGAGCCTGCTATCACGAAATGGCGCATAAATACCAATTTACCAAAGTCACTTTGTGCGCTGTCACTCGAATGTTTTACCTTTTTGCATGTCGTTTCACGCGGCGAAATATTAACATAAGCAAGTAGATTTGTTTGAATTCACAATGTCAACCACATCTTTAAAAATGCCACCGACGCGTACAGTATGTGACAAGTTGGGAATGAGAACGGGCCGTTAAATGACACATGACAAGCTTATAATGCGTAATCATGACACATGAAATATATTTAAAAGTGGCGTGCTGTTTGTATATCTTCCCATAAGGTCACGTTGTCTGAAGCTAAGCCTCACAGTTTTATTTCTGGAAAAGTTCACTAACCTCTGTGCAGCCTTTTCGCTCTCAGGTCTGGATCTCAGGGAGACGACCTGGTTACAAAACAAGATAAAAGCCAGAATTAACAAAATCTTCTGTGTTTGGGAGAAAAGCCGATGGGGTTTTTTTTCTTTTTCTTTTCCTTTTTTTTTTGTGATTCAGTGTCACTTCCCCATTCAAAAAAATCAGCTGCATTAAGAAAACAGATACCAGTTCTAGAGAGAAATTCCGGTGGAAAAAAACGAAACTTTGGATTTGGAAAACTGACTGAGCCAATAAACATACACAGACACACATGCAGAGATGCCTTAAAATAAACCTGTTAAAGGAAACACACACACACTCACACACACGCACACACACACACACACACACACACACACATGGAAAGCAGGAGAGTTCATCCTGATAAACTTCTCCTGAGTGTTAAACTCTTTCCTGTCCTTTCTCTCTCCTCCTCCTCTTTCTCCCTTCCCATCATCCCCCGAACTCTCCCCTGTCCCCTCTCCAGTCCTCCTGAGTCCCAAACATTTTAATTGCAGCCCACAGGCCATTTGATGCCTCGCCAAATCACTGCGAAGAGATCAGCTATTGTCCATTTCCTTTGTGTGTGTGTGTGAGAGACGGTGTGTTACCAAATGACGGTTATACTGTTGGCCAATGCATGGTGGACCCTCTATGTGTGTGTGTGTGGATTTAAGAAGTTAATCCCTGAATAGAGAAGCCATTAGGGAGAATTAGGCAGGTTAGACCCAACCATGATCCCCTATGTGTGTGTGTGTGTGAGTGTGTGTGTGTGTGTGTGTGTGTGTGTGTGTGCTGGACAGCCGTGAGTGTGTGGCATGCGTCAGGGTTGAGGCTCTCAAGAAGGGCTGGAGGTGCGTCGGGAATGGAGGAGGAGGGGTGTGGTAGCCAACTCCTTTAATCTTGCCAATCCACCCCTGCTGCGCACACACACACACACGCGCACACACACACACACACACACACACACACATAAGTGGGTTCATCTCCACACTCTCTCAACAGATGGCTGTAGCAGAAAGGCCAAGGGTAAACTTTAGCAATACCCAAACCAGACAGTCACCCCCCCATTAACCCCCCCAGTGTCTACAGCTAATCACAGTGTCCTCAGCACGCAACCAAACACACTCTTTATTAAGAGGCAACTAAACACACACACACACTGTGCTCAGGTAAAACCTGAAACCGCTAACATGCAGAGATGTGTGTGTGCAGGATGTTGACATGGGATGGTTCTGCAGATTACGGTCGATTACTTCATTCAAATAAAGTATTTCAAAACAATTCATTCCCACAACAACAAATGAACAATAACTCATGTCCACTATAGTCGTACATTCACGGCGCGGAATTGCCCTGCCCAGCGATGTCGCTCGAAACTGGACCGATTTCAAAAGAATTTGCCCCTTAGAAACAAAAACATGGGAAAATAAATTCCAGGTTGAAAAATACCAAAGTTACCCTTTAAATATCGCAGGTATAGCCAGCAACTGATTAGCTTGGTGATTAGCGTAGATACTGGATGCAGGGTGAAACAGCTAGAAAAGGATAGACAGGCTAGCTGCTTCCCCTGCTTTTAGTCTTTATGCTAAGCTAAGCTAATTGTTTCCTCACTCCAGCACTTAACGCAGCAGACGTATGTGATGTAAAACTGTGACTCGGTAAACATGGCTGTGATGGTGAAAAGATTTTTTTCCTTCTCTCGTCACGTTAGCAGCTGACTTCTCTCTCTGTCAGGAAACTGATGGAGTCCAACGAGGCGAACGTCTGCACTAAACAACCTTGAGTTATTTGGATACAACCAGGCCTACACGCGACTAAAGTTGAGAAGTGACCGATAACCTCACGGCGTTTAAAACAACTTCTACTTGTTGTGCTTGTCCTTGTCTATTTGTTGTTCATTTTCCAGCTCCGTCATGTGAGTCTGTATCACTGCAGCGTACGTCAGTCCTGAGACGAGCTGAAGAACCCTTCTAAGAAACAAAAATAAATCAACTTTTATAAAGCACTTTAGAAAGAAAAGAAGAAAAAAAAAAAAAGGGACCCAGAGTCTTCCCGCACTCACTCAGGTAGCCATTAAAAACTTCAGGACATAAACATGTTCCAGCAATATTCCAGTAAACAGCGGAAACGTGCAGTGAGTCACCGCATGCAACAGCAGCGTGGAGATAACACACACACACACACGCACACACACACACGCCTGATGTCACGTTACCCCCTGTCCTGGTAGTTTCCATTATAACAACCCTGAGGACAAACCACTCGAGTGCAACTATTACACTCAAAGACTCATCGTGTGTTTGCGGTTGAAAAAAAAAAAAAAAAATCTAATTAGTAGTGACTGCATTCTTCTTTGTGGTGTTTTTATCCTCCACTATATCACCGTTATTAAATTCCTAAAGTATTTTTTAATATTCCTGAAGTGAGTTAGAGAGGTGTTTGTTGTACTTCTTCTTAAAGTTTTCTTTCAGGAGTCACAAAGAGTCGTGTTGGATCGATTATTGATCGTTTCTTATGGCCGATAATCGACATTTTGGGACCTGGCAAAAGCTGCCAACGTGAACACAGCTGATCCAGGACACGCTAGTTGTTGCAACGTAGCGTCTCGCAACAAAAATACTGAATGTGTAATATAATAGTTAATATAATGTAATGGACTGTAGTGTACAACTAACCTTTCTTTCAGTATTCTCACCGTATTTATTTGTTTTGATTCATATTTTGCAGAATTAAAGAAAATTCTGAAAGAAGTGAGAATGAGACATTATGCTGTCTTGGCAGATATTTAAGATATTTTACATTTAAGTACTAAGTTATTTATTTAGGTTCATAATAATCAGCAATCTACACTTTTGCTTTTATCTCTGGAGTATTTTACCCTTTTCTTCCTCTGAGTGTCCGTATGAAATAAAGCCCATTTATTAAATATTCATGTTGGAAAGCGTACGTAGATCTGTCCTTGTGTGTGTTTTTAGCTTTCAAGTTGCTTATAATTACTGAGTTTTACTGTACTAGGAGTTACATTTTTATTAATTCATCCATTCACAGATATTTATTCATTAATTTGTGCTCACATTTATTGTTTTAACCTGACTGGATCGGTTTTGATTTCTCTTTCCTCTCTGGTGGCCAAAGGCTTTCACCTGTCAACAGTTGTATTCAATTAGAAAAGCTTTAAAAAAAAATATATTAAAATAAAAACAATTGTTAAAATGACAACTTAGTTTGTGGACTAAATAAACCAGAAATGTAATAAATCCCCACCTGTTGCACACACAATGGCCACTTTATTTTACCTTTCTGACTTCAAAAATCATCATAACAGATACAGAGGTAATCAAGCTGCTTTAGTGATATTACATGAATATAACATTACACCTATGATTGCACAAAGTCCCTGCAGGAACACAAAGAGAATAGCAGATAATAAAGACAAATGGAGTTACTTTAACGGAGCACGGACATGCTTCATCTTTCCTGAGGACACCGGAGGAACATTTCAACCAAATAAAACCAATAGCCTATTAAAATGCTCTAACGCTGAAATACGGCCAATATAAATTCACAACTGATTACCTGGGAGTCTTTATCGGTGACTCACACAAACTTACAATACATCTGTTCAACTCATTTTAACGAGTGGAAAATCATTACAGCGACTAACAGTGGACCTGAGGCACGTCTCCCCCCCCCCCGTCTCCCCTGCAGACCTCCCGCCGGGTCTCACCTGTTCCTGCGTGCAAACCCTGTAGCCGTCCACGGTAACGTGCTCCTGCCGCTTTCTTCTTTATTTCTCT
The DNA here is from genome assembly GCA_943590825.1 of Bovichtus diacanthus. Taxonomy (NCBI): domain Eukaryota; kingdom Metazoa; phylum Chordata; class Actinopteri; order Perciformes; family Bovichtidae; genus Bovichtus; species Bovichtus diacanthus. Next base: position 3,397,166 of record CALSBV010010223.1, on the reverse strand, counting down.
ACAGTAATCCCATATTAATACCAGAACTCCTGAGTGTGTGTGGGTCCTCAATGACTTAAGTGTTACTTTGTGTGTTTGTGTCTTTTTTCTCCCCCACACACTAATATCTTAACCCCTCCCCTCACCCCACCTCCTTTTTGCTTTTAATCCTTCCTTCCTCCATTAACCTCTTTCTCTTTCTCTCCTTTATCATCCCGGTTTCTTTCATCTTCTCTTTCCTTGTTTTCCATTTCCTCATTCTCCTCTTTCCATCCTTCCTTACTTCCTTTCCTCTTCTGCCTCTAGTTTCTTCTTCTTGTCTACTTTCTGCAGGGTCTCTCCATTTCCCCCTTCCTTCCTTCCTTCCTTCCTTGGAAGAGACTTGGAAACTTGCATGAAACAGGTTATTATTGGTTTGTTTGTCAGTAGGATTACGGAAAAAAAAACCAAAATGGCCCGATTTTTAAGACACTGCAGCATAGGTCAAAAAAGAACACATTACATTTTGGAGCCGATCTCATAGACGGGGAGGAGACAAACATTATTTTTCTTTTGTTTGCAATGACCTTGGCACATGTCTGCGCTCTCGGAGTGCCTTTGTACTTTTTTGGGACATTTATGTGCATTTTCATACCTTTCGTACAGACAGTTGAAAGACCACATGTTTGTCGGAGACTCTGAGGTGTGTGTGTGTGTGTGTGTGTGTGTGTGCGTGTGTGTGTGTGTGTGTGTGTGTGTGTGTGCTTTCTTAAATGAAGACAAACACTCAATACACAAACTTTGCACTGTTATCTGCCTCACATTATGGTAACTAGTAACTCACACCTCTGATATTAATTGTCCAATTAACACTTTCTACTTTCACTAATGTGATCACCCTGAACACACACACACACACACACACACACACACATTTCCTAACAGCATGGGTAAGTGGAGGAGGGAAGGACGACTGTTAACGCATCGTTGACACCCCACATCTCCCGTCTCCTAAACCCTGAAAAGACACACAGAGAGTGTGTGACTTGTTATCGTGTTATCTCATCTTCAGTTTGCAGGAAAGAAGTTCTCTGATTTCGGAGTCGAACAAACTATCGGCCATTTTAACAGCAGCAGTCGAAAGTCTTCCTTCAGAGTTAAGATCTGTGTAAAAAAAATGAAATCTATGATCAAAGAGCAGCATTTAAAGCTTTAATTCCTGGCCTTTTGTGATTGATTTGCAGACTAATTTTCAAAAGTGTCGTTCATAAGAGGACTTTAATGGAATGTCAGGGATTTTTATTTAAAATGGAATCATAGAGAAAACGGACCAAAAAAAGATTTAGAAGATTAGAAGAAGTCCAAGCAAATGATCTCTGGGTCCTTTTTAAAAAACACATGTGATGCAGAAATGTAAAGGTAAATGACTGCAGAACATTTACTGAAGGGGGCAACAAATCAAACACACACAAGGACGCACATGACACACTCTTCAGCCAAATGAAGCCGAATGAAGTGAGACAATGACAGAAAGTGGGTCACTGTGGGGAGCCGGACGCTCCGCGCGCTCAACTGACAAAAGTGCAGCCCGACACGCGCGCACACACACACACACACACACACACACACACACACACACACACACACGCTTGCAATAAAAACATACATTAAAATATCAGACGAGGATACAAATCCAAAATGAGAAAAAGAAAGAAATACTGACTCTTTCAAATATTTCTCTTCTGAACTGTCAGTTTGATTGAACTGTTTAACCAAAAGAGTAAACGCTGATTAGATTGGACGTGTCAGAGTCTGCAGCAGCTCAGTGCACTCAGCTGTGAAGACTTAATTACATCGCTACAACCAGCACTTTAATTGTTCCAAAGTTCATAATGTTCAAGTGGGTGTGCTCGTGTGTGTCCAGATTGAGTGACCAGTCATTAGGGGGTTAAATAGGGTCTGTTGTCCGAGTGCTCTGCTGATTAAGCTGGACTGGTCAGGACTGGTGGGCACCTGCCATAATCAGCCTCAGCCTCATCCATCACCCGCTGACCTGGCTGCAGCCTGGCCCCTGGACGCCACCGAGGCCCCGGGGCCCTGGAGGCTCCTCTGCCCAGAAACGGACTAAAACCCTTACCCCCTGGACCTGGAGCCAGGGTGACCCCTCCTTCTCCTTTCTAACCCCGAACCCAACCCTCGCTCTGACCCTCCCGGATGACCACTACCATAACCCCCAAAAACTTGGATAAATGTGTCTTTCAGAAGTCCTTCGATGCTCAGGGCTCTATAACTATTAGGGCTGTGTATCGACAATATCAGTCCCCTTAAAGTGATACTGATACCAACAGAGTATGTCATTTGATGTCTTGTTTTCTTTCCACTCACACACTGCATTTAATCAATCAAAAAACACACGTATGGTCATTTTTTTCTACCAACATGATTTGGAACCAAATTGACTTGTTAGAAACTGTGCCTAACTAAGTCTAACTAAGCAGTGCCATAACCCACTAAACTGCAGTTGAGATGACCCCTAAAAGCCCCTTCCCCTGTCCAACCCCGGTTCAAACCTCGGTCCTAACCCTCACATTAACCCTGGAAGTCCACCAGTGCCATAACCTCTGTGACCCGGGCCAAGTTGCCCCTCGGAGGGCCATCATGGCACAAAGCTGACCACAACTGTTACCTCCAAGACCTCGGGCCAAATTAGGTGTTTGCGAAAACACACAGGGCGTCTACAGCCCCCGAGAAGTTTAAATGGGTTAAAGGTGCCGCATGCTCTGCTATTACTGCAATAAATCATTAACACAGAGATAATCTTTTGAATACCATAACTAAGCAAAACTGGGAATGTAAACCTGTTGCAGCCACTAGAATATGTATTTGAAGACACTTTTACAACACAGAACTCTTCACGGTCACTTCCTGGAACTGGAGATGGATATCGTCCATTTGGCTCCAATCTAACTTTTCTTTTTATACTTTCAAAATGAATGAAACTGAAGTAGATGTTCAACCATACTTGGTGTGAAAGACCCGCTTAAGGTTTCTTGTAAAGACAAGTCTAACCAAAGCAGAAACATAATTGTATGTTGCTCTGTACGAACGTGTTTTAAAACTCATTACAGCTTTAGTTGTTTGCACTCCCGACCAGTGTGGAGTTTCGTAACTGCAGTCAAGTAATAGTGGCAAAACATCTAAGAAACCAACAGCTTCAGCAAGTCGGCAAAAACGGGTGCAGGAAATGGAAACGAGGGATACATTTTTCATTCAATTTATTTTCTCTTTTTTCTAGTTTAAAAAAAAAACATGTTGGAAAAAAGACAAAAAAAAAATCATGAACAGACAGTTTGGAACCATCTCGACAATTTATTGCCAAACTTGAAGCCCATATTGCATTGATAAAAATAAATGAGCAGATTTCATTCTTCAAAAGTGTCCTTATCTTCATCTATATTGTTTAAATTGTATCTATGGCAGGTATGTAGTCACCTGAGGCTCTAAAAACAACCCGACACTGGGCTTTAAACAGACAGTAAAGTATGCAGTATTTTAAATGAAAACACGTCCGCTCCTCCAGGACAAAGCTTTAACCAGACACAAGCTGAAGACACTCACCTAAACCAGACTCATGCTTAAATATCATCCGCCTTAAGGAAGAAAAATCAATACAAAATAATCAGCGGCCTGTGTCTTGCACAGTGCCCAGCTGTCAGCTGTAAATCAGAATCAGATTAATAACCAGATTAATAACAATACATCGAAATTAAACTGCTCGTGTTCATTTTGTAATCAGGACAAAAGGCGGCGGGGGGTCCCCGAGCAAAAAAAAAAAACACAACATCTCGCAAGAGGCAAAAGTCGTGTTGCGACTGCACATCACAGCAAGGATGTTTGTGTTCATATTTAAAAATGAGTTCATATACGGGTCTGTGATAAAGAAGTTATGAAATGTATATCTGTATGATACTCTGTGAATAGTGAAGCCAGCTCTGGGAGTGGGTGTCAGTGTTTGGGCAGGGTTTAACTGGTTCACGGCCTCTTGAGGTCTGATAGGAGCGCAGTTCACCGCTTCTTTTATAAGCAATCACACACACACACACACACACACACACACACACACACGCACACACTGCATTGCCTGCCTCTTATCAGCATGCAGAGAGGCTGTGTTGCTGGTAACACTAACCCAGTGATCTGCTGGCCTTGAAAAGTGAAATGGATTTACTGCTCGTCTGTTTTCAGCCTTTTTCCCCTCCGATTGCCTGGATTGCTTCATTGTCGCTGTCATCGGGTTTTGTTACAACAAGCAGTGGTAGTATGTGTGTGTGTGTGTGTAGTGAAATATACGATGGGATTATTGAACATTATGGGGTTTTCAAGGCCTGTGCTGAAGTTCATATATAGTAACATCGAGCTCAAAAAAACTATATTAAGAAGTGCAATACAGCACTGCAGTGTCTGATGTACTACACAACAACCAAAACACCTCAATTATTTAGAATCCATCACTAAATTCATGGCAAACAACATTTATTTCCATTGAACTGTGTTTCTTTAGTAAGTTGCACTTATATGTTAGCGTGACACATGCACTGCTGCTCTCCGTTTCTGCTGCTGACAATTCTAACAATAAGTCACTCACAATTCCTTTTTTAGGTTGGGTCAACCTTGTGCACCTTTAACCTTCACATACATGCATCCTATCATCTCACACACACTCGTATATATTTTCAGCTACACAAAACATTAACATAGGCTATAAAGGCCGCGCATGCCTTCTTTATCGCGGGTGAAGTCACAGCTTTGCAAGCACAAGAAAGAGAAAGGAGGTGAAAGATAACTACGTGTGTGTGTGTGTGTGTGTGTGTGTGACTCTGAAGTGGGACACTTCTCAGCACAAAGCCTCAGGTGCTTTTGTTTAGCTGTGTGTGTTGGACAATAGACAACTATCCTCCAACTCACACACTTACAGTATCAGAGAAATATAAGGGGACAGCTAAAGGAAGCATGAAGTTCAGAGATGTTGCTTTGGTTTAATTTCAGTTAACTTTTGAAAAAGTAAACACGTCCCATCTGGTGCTACACGCCACTGCTGACTTTTTATTATTCAAACAAAACCGCAAAAAAAAGGCCTCCAAGACAATCTCTAACATGAAGCCAAATTCAAATAAGACATTTGCTCCATTTTGATTGGCTGACTTCAGAAGCAGCATGTGTTACTATTCTCAAGTCCAATCTAAATTCAGAACAGAGCAATTATAAAATATGGACCTGAAGCCCAGACTGGTTGTGCCCACCTGCAGCAGCAAGAAAACGAGACACAGGAAAATATAAATCTCAAGATACAAACACACCACACACACACACACACACACACACAGCAGGCTGCGGCGCGTGGCTGCTGTACGAATAAGTTTGGCTTCAGTTTCCCTGGAAGTCTGCCAAGCTAAATACAGACACACACACACACACACACACACACACACACACACACACACACACACACACTGGTAACACACACACAACCATTCACAGCTTAGCGCCAAGCTCAGATAAAGGCTTCCCCCGATCTGGCTGGGTGGTTGTTCCTGTGTGTCTGTGTGTGTGTGTGTGTGTGTGTGCTAGTGTGCGTGTATGTGTGTGTGTGCATATGTGTGTGTGTGTGTGTGGACGGAGAGAGTGGAGAGAGAGGAGGTAAAGTTTAAGTACAGTCAGACAGGAGAGAGTAAACACTGATAAGTCCCAGCTGTATGTGTGTGTGTGTGTGTGTGTGTGTGTGTGTGTGTGTGTCTGTCTGTCTGTGTGTGTGTCCATGCGGCCATGTGTGCACGCCCCCCCAACACACACACACACACACTAAAACACTTCCGAGCCCCCCAACCTTTCCATCAAATCCATCGTCCCACACACACTTCCACCACTTTGATGAGGTGAAGGAGTGTGTGTCCGTGTTCAGTCTATGTGCGTGTGTGTGTGTGTGTGTGTGTGTGTGTGTGAGGGAGAGCCTGATCTGTTTCGTGTAAAGATCAGAAGATTTGGCTCATGGGCACGGCGGAAGTTGAAGCCACACAGTTTGAAGAAAACAGAAAGAGAGAGGAAGAGGAGGGAGAAGAGGAGGAAGAGGAGCGTGGGATGAATGGAGAAAGCAGCAGCTCTATGTGTAAATTATCAATGATCAATCAAACTGATCAAATACATGTTGAACATCAAAGGAACATCGTTTAAATTCTGTCCTTCTGTCTTTCCGACCTGATTCTGCACCACCCACCACCATTGTCTCAGGATGTCGAGGGAAACTCCACCTCCACCTCCACCACCAGCGACTAGACCAGGGGTGCAACTAATGATTATTTTCATTATTATTAATCTGCCGATTATCTTTTTGATGAATTGCTGAATAGTTCGGTCTATAAAATGTCAGAATCTAGTGAAAAATTTCCCAAATATATTGACTTTAATATGATATAAACAGAGAGAAGCAGAAAATCTCCATATTTTACAGCCTGAAAACAGCATTTTCTGCTGTTTTTGCATGAAAAATTATTTCAACGATTAATCAATTATCAAAATAGTTGGCAATTATTCATTATTCTTTCTTCTTTTAATTCTATTTAATTTACTTTCTTTGTTGCTAACTTAAATAAATTCCAATCGATGTCTCGTGATTGAAAAGTTGATTCGATATTGTGAGTTTCTAATCCAATCTTCAATAATTCTTGATTAGAATTAAAACTGGATCAGCGGTGAAGCAGCCAATAACTGCTTCCTCTCTGCTGAAGCCACATATTTTGCATCGAAAGATTAACCAAAGTATTTCACATAAAAATAAAACCAGCAATTTAAGGGTTTAAGTTTTTTCTCATACAGCATCAGCTGATTTATTTCTACAAATAAAAACGTGTAACCCCAAAACACACCTATAATCGGGATATGAACATTAGCTGCTCTGTTTCTGAACTTTTACTGACTAAAACCACTTCAAGAAATAGTTTTGAGTTTTTTTCTTTCTTTTCTTAAAGAGGTTTTGTCTGTTTTTTAGAGCTTTTTAGGAATGCAATGCATAACTCCACACATTCTTTTCATTATAAGCCAATTTCCCAAGCTATTAATATACACAATAACACTTCTATAATTTACAACGGACAATTCCTCATTCCTGCTCAGTTACTCCTAATTAATGTTAATAGACAGACGAAGGACAAACGGATGGAACCAGGGAGGAAACAAAGGGAAGTGGGAACAGTAAGGAAAGGATGTATAACGTATGGAGGCAGGCCTCAAGAGATGCTTAGGTTTGGCAAATGATCACCCATAATTTAAAATATGCATCATTAAAGATGAATGGGCAAATAAAGGACTCCACAGGAACTAAAGCCTGGAGATCTGTTCACTGTGTTTCGTCGCTCGTGTTTTCAGGCTGAAGCTGGATGTTTGGCTCCATGGCGGTCGGCCTGATGACACACAGCTCTGTCTGGCCTGTGGTTTAATCTCAAGTGGTCAACAGACCCCCCCCCCCCCCCCCCCCCCCCCCCCCCCCCCCCCCCCCCCCC
>CALSBV010010223.1:3352640-3369293 GCA_943590825.1 Bovichtus diacanthus | reverse complement strand
ACACACACACACACACACACACACTTGGTCAGACAAGCACGTTCATGCATGGACAAACACCCACATAAAAATTACGATACAGTATATGTGAATTCAAAACACATAAACATTGAGAAAACAATACACACTGAAAAAACACACACGGATTTTCACCAGTGTGGACCTTTTCAGACACACACACACACACACACACACACACACACTTAAATATGCTGCAATCTACTGGGAGTTCATCACGCAAATACTTGTGTGTGTGTGTGAGAGAGAGAGTTCACCTTCACCCACAGTGTCAGAAATCCCAAAGCCCGACAGGAAGCGTGAAGCGATCAGGCTTTACCACTAAAAACACACCAATCGAGAGTTGTTGCAGCTTTGTCTTCGCCCTCTGTGGCAGGAGAAACGATTCTAGGTCGAGTCGAGTTCATTGAGTTTGTCCCCTGATCCCATGTCCCCCACCTGTCCCCTGACACCCTTGGGTGACGCCCTTGACAAGGGATAATCCCCGTCACTGTCTCCATCACCTCCAACATTTTGAGTGTTCGATTTGGACGCTTTTTGCTCCATGAAGCCAAATGTTAAAGTTTAGTCTTTACATTTGTTGAATACAATTTTCCTTTGATCTATGCATTTTTTCCTGGTTTTAATATTTACTCTTTGTTGCTTTATTTGATACCATGTGGTTAAAAATATGCTTTTATATAATTTTCATTTCAAAATAATATGCCCGTCTGACAGAAAATAATCTCCTCTTTTAGCTTTCGTTTCATTTAATTCAACACTTTTTTAATGTTTTGGTTGGACACAATTGAAAATACTGTAGTTATCCACCGCTCTCTAGATTCTCTTCTTTTCTCTCCTTCGTTTCTTGGGAAATGTCCAAAATAATATATAATATGTTCCATTTGGAGGACACCCCAATCTTTTACAAAAGAAAAGTTCACTCTGTAATGGGAAACTAACAGCTCAAATCCTGTTATACTGGGGACATAAAGAGGCAGTACAGTGAATGTCTTTCTAAACCTTTACAAAATTATGACTTTTTTAAAAGAAGAACAGATCGGCAGATGGTTTTTGTAAACCTCTCAATATCCAACCAATCAAAACAATGCAGTATGTCATTCTACTAAATTAGTTTAGAGCTAATTAAAAGTATCGTCTCATCCTGCCACTTCTTTAGAGTTTAATCATTAATGACAAAATGCATCATACAACTGACTTATGTATCGCAAATATTCACCCATTTTAGTCAGTCAGTAATGCTCACCTAACCGTTGAGTTCTCAACCTTTACACCAGCAAACACTTTGAAAGGTTATAAAACCGGCCGAAGGTCACCATCCATGGTCGTCTTCCCCCTCCAAGCCCCCCCCCCCACACACACACACCTCCACCCGGTGTAATCTGACGGAGGGAGGGTCACTGGGTTCTTGGGACAGTTTGCAGAGTGCCTGAGGTCACTCTTCTCAACCTGTGATATTAACCTGCTAATACCCAACCCTGTGCCTAAACCCTGCAAGGTCAGGACGACTATCAGCATCTTTACGTGAAAGACAAACACACACACACACACATAGACAAACTATGTATTTGCACACACACAGCGACACGCAGGGGGGGGGGTTGTGGAAGCCCTTAAGTATTTGGTTCCTCGAGATCTCCCGAGTTAAGCAGATAAAGATCGGTGATCCATACTTTGTTGCGGTGGAGATGAACCTGCTGGCCTTTGTCCCAGCTGGAGCCGGTCAACGCAAGGGTTAACCCACTTCATCATTTCCCCGTGTCGGTTATTTATGAATAGTGTTAACAGACGGTTCAACAGAGGGCAATTCAAATGAAATCGAGAAGGGGTCGAGAAGGACTTTTGCTCTTTAAACGATGTAAAAATAATCCCCGCAATTACGAAAGAGGAGAGTACAGGAAACATTTGAAGGATTCAAGAGAAATACGCGTCTCGGATCTTGTTTATGAATAAGGAGAGTGCGGCAATTACAGTCTGGAGAGCAATGAACTTTACTTTCCAAATACAGAATGTCCTCCTGACTAACACAGTGAATTCAGAGCCTTTGATGAAACACGACAAATCAATGTAAGACACATCTGTCACTTGTGTTTATCACTCATCACAATGGCAGGGCGTCTTTCAGAGCAGATAGTCTGGAAGATGAAGTCACAGTTTAATGGTTGTTAGAGCGTCTTTGTTTAGGCTTAGTGCGCATAAGTTCCTGCAGAATATGGAGTGCTGTGGAGGTCCTCCACCCACAGCATATGATGGGAGGTGTTAGCTAGTTACACTAAATACAATTTTGTTGGATTACTTTCTGTATATACGTCCCGAGTGCAGGATAAGTTTCCCAAAATGAACCTTTCACAGGAAAAGAGAGGGATTTTTGACAGGTACCAAGAGATAACAATTAAGTTAAAACAATTAATGCAAATTAAAAATGTGCATTTTATGTTAATGTGATTAATTGTGCTTTACATTACTGCATTACAAGTTTTTTATTTTTTCTAATCAGTAATTGTTTTTCTATGTCTTTGTTTTGTTTTTTTATTCTTAATTCCACTCACTTCACATCTTGGTGATTGTAGCAAAAATTAGGAAAGAATTGACAACAAAAGAGAAGCAAAGATTGTAATAAACGTAGGCTAATAAACACATAAACCTGATAAAATATAATATTAAAGCACTTTTTTTCATCGTAATGCAGATTAGATAGATTGAAGAATGTTTGCGTGATTTTTGGCAGAGCAGCCAGAAGAAGAAACAGAGATGTGTTTTTTGTTCAAAGTTCTTTTAAGTTTGTGAATTAATCAAATCGACTCGATTCACTCACTTTTGGAGAGCTTGTTGGTCAAATACGAAACAGGTTTTGGGCATGGGTAATATCTCTGAACCACTTTACTTTTAAACCCATCTTCATGTAGATTTATAGCCTCTTCTCCCGGCTTTGTTGTTGGATGTTTCATTAAAGAACATCAAAAGAGGAAAAAAGCCCATCAATCGCACACACTTTCCCTCTGTGTCTCCTTTTTATTAGTTTCTTGTCTTTTACCCTCTCTGTTCCAAACACACGCACACACACACACACACACACACACACACAGAGTGAAACGCACACTGTACAGGTTTGGGTGCGTTTGATTTATCCCACTGAGTTTCCTCCATGGCTCATTTCCATAAATCACATGTCAGTGTGTTTGTAGCCAGAAGGACGTTAACAAGAGGCCGCAGTCCAAACACAGAGCGCATAAAACCCCTGAAAACACTCCCGGCACAGCGCCGACCGGCTCTCCGTCCACATCTATCAACGAAGAGGGGAGTTTGGAAAATTTCACGGGGAGACGGCGAGGAAATGTTTTGTCATCTGAAGAGCGCTGTTGAAAGAGAGCGTGTGTGTGTGTTTCAAGTGTGTTTGCGTCCTCCACTTTCTTCAAGTCGGACCACATGCTGAGCTGCGGGAGGGCCGGTGAGTTCAGCCAAGAGCTGCGCCAGTGTGTGTGTTTGCTTACTGTGTAGTGCACACAGGTCCTCTGGGGTAAAAGTTCAAATACACCCGGGGTTAGGGCTCGGGCGGCGGTCGCCGTTTCTATGGAAACGGCCACTTAGACGCTCCTTCCTGTGTTGTTGTCCTGAAGGCGGACTGGCTGTTTATGTGTGTGAGTGTGTGAGCGTGTGTGTGTGAGTGTGTTTCCCACGCTGCTGTGATTGAATCAGATACTATCTACTGTCCTCCCACCCCCTCCTGTTTACTAAGTACTTCCTCTCTGGCCTCAGGGGTCAGAGGTCACTCTGTAAACTGGGACTGGAGTCTGGCCTTGAGTTTGGCCTGGACTGGTTTTATATGAAAAGTCCAGTCGCTGCTTTTAAAAGTTCACAAACAAAGATCTGAAGATGCAGACGCCCTGTTGAACGTCTCCTTCTGGTTCAGCTTCATTCCTGCAGTAAATCAACCAATTGAGCGCTTTGAGGCCATTTGGCTCAGTCCCTTAAAATAAAGCAGTGTCTACTTTCCACCCATGTCACAAGTGCAGACATTGTTTTTTATTTGGTGGGGAACTACTGAATTAGCCCACCCTCAGACGGCCAAATTGGAGGTTGTCTAGTCTGTAGTCGGTGCTCTTGATAGGTTGTAACCATTTTGAACTCTAGGATTTTTTGCTTAGTTTTTACTCCCCTTATTTAAAGGTTTATGATTCATGGACCTCCCCCCCAAAAACAACCCCGTAGGTCGTCTGTGCAAGCAGCTTATTACAACCCATATTAACGTTTACTGCTGGATGCGACGACTAGCGGCCGTACTATATATGACAGGAGCAAAGAAGGAAGTTAGATCACCTAGTATAAAGAGCCACAGAGTCCGGGTAGGTCGGGCATGGACGGGTCAAACAAACACGGGACTTTCATCCAGGAGATCGCGTGTTAAGTTACAGATGGAACAGATACTTTACTTTACGTAGGCTTTGTATCTTAAGTTCCGCAAGAAAGGTACTTTTTATTAAACCAAACCCCAATCTTTTCCTAAACAAGTAGTTTTGTTTCCTAAACCAAATAAAACTTCACAACGTTGACCACATGTTTAAAACTGACATTTAGGACGTGTTGATGCCGTGTTTTTTTGCCTGCGTGTCCAAAACAGCGTAAGTGTTTGTACATGAAGGTGTAGAAGAGAGTATCAGTGTCAGATACACTTCGGTTGCTAGTAGCTATATACTGGCCTATTGCCATACTAAACTATTGCAGTCCAATGCAACAATCCCACAATAAATTCTACCTTCATGAAGGTTATAATGTTTTTTTATTTTAGGAAAGTGTTATTCAACTTCATGGTCATTTTGGAGGCTGCAGTTTGTGATGCTGTTGAAATATAAAGCATCTTCCTTTAGCCTTGCTTGGTCTTTTTTTTAATTTTTTTTTTATCTTGCTCTTAGGTTTATCAAGAAGGTTCCTTAAATGGCCTGTTAGACTTTATAGGTAGGTAAACAGATAACATCATGTGTCCTTTTCGGATTGATGACACACAATCACAAACACGGCTCCCCACAGGAGCTGTTCTGTGGCCCTGAGCAGTGCCAACATATTGACTTATTAACTGCCTCTGTGACAGATGTGTGTGTGTGTGTGTGTGAGTGTGTGAGTGGGTGTTGATTGTAATCCGCGTTGCCCCCGATTAGCGTCACACAATCCCCCCTTTCCCGCGAGACAAGCTGTCAACTCGGAGAGGAGAAAGAGACAGAAAAGTGGAGAAGGGAAAAAGAGGAGGGATGAAGGAGAACGTGCGGAAGGAAAGGGCGGGAAGGACGGAGGTGGACGAAAAACGACAGAAAGTGAAAAACAGAGAGCGAGAGAAAAAACAAGAACGGAAGGACATTGTAGAGAGGTGGAGAAGATTCAGGGATGACACCAAAGTCTGCATGTCGTCATAATCAAAGGCAACGTTGACTATTTATATGAGATAAAACATTAACCGTTGAATAAAGACAGTAGAAAGTGATGGAGGGTCGGAAAAAAAGAAAGCAAAAAACTTGAGAATACGAGAGACAAAGAGAAAGCAGTAAAGATGAGATAGGACTGACTCAGAAACAAAAAGAAAAAGAGGAAGTGATAAAGAGATAAGGAAGAAAACAGAGAGTGATGACGAGATAGAAGAGGGAGAGTTTGTCTTCTGTAAATACCAGACTTGCTTAGAAACTGTTTAGTTTATATAAGCACAACTTTTTCTCACAGTGTTTTACAGTGGAAAGAGAAGAAGAAAAAAAAACCTCACATTAAAGGGCCACATGCAGCAAAACAAGCATATTGATATTCTACATTCTGCACAGTAAGCAATAACAAAAAAAGACTTAATCCACATTGAAATGCAATCCTGGAAATTCAAGGGGAATAAGATTTGAGCGCTGTGACAAGGAAAATGTTTTTATCCATCAAACTAAGCCTAAGAAACACCGGAGTGACTAATCGCTGACATTGCGCAACAGCGTCACTGGAGTTTTGCTTGGTGTTTAATGACAGGAAAAATTGAGATATGAGTTTTTCCACTGAGTTTCGCTCCCTGTGGCGATGTTCTTTCAGATGCAGAAAAAGGGGACAGATACAGTTCAGCAGAAGATAAAGAAAAGCCTATTTGTGAGTAAAACAAAAAAAAAGAAAAGATCTGTCATCTGAGAGAAAAACTGTTTTTTTTTCTGTTTGATAATCCAGGGACAAATTCTGTTCACGTAAAATCCGAAGGCTGTAGATGTTCTCGCAGTTCAGTTCTCTGTCTGCTCTCTGATTGAAGAGCCAGGGGACGAGCAAATGAACCACACCTGCAGCAAAATACCTTCAGATCCCACACTGTGTGTATGAGCTGGAGAGAGAAAGGGAGGGAGAGAGGGAGAGAGGGAGGGAGAGAGAGAGGGAGAGGCCTTGACCTGCTGACTTTGCCCTCAGCCATCTCACTTTCTCGCAGAATTTTGAGAGTTTTACGTTCATGTCACACCTCCCAAACACTTCAAAACACTTCTGAAACCTCCCCATTCAGGAAGGGAGGGGTGAGAGAGGAAGAGGATGGCGAGAAAAGGGATCAAATAAAACCTCACCCATACAATGCCTGTTCCCAAACCCGGAGGCTTTAATCTGCCTCTTCTGGTTTCAGGCTTCACATCAGATTTTGGAACCTGGCTGCAGGGATTTGCTCCCCTTCAGCCACAGACGCATTAGTGAGGTCTGACGTTGGTGATTTGTTCTGGCTTTGTTACGTAGAAGCAAATGAAGGCCTTACACCAGGCTGTTCTCCTACACTGTCTGTAGCGACACCTACGAAAAGTCATTTTTTCCTGAAGTTTCTGTCAAGACTGTAGTTGCTAGACATTCATGGAGAATGAGGAATAACTTTTAAGAGATCATAGGAACCGTTGTATAACAATACGTAGCTTACACACACTGTTGAAAATACGTCACGGTAACTTTTGACAAATATCTGACATATACCAAGAGAACAATGAATACGGTTACACTGCACCTGTACAATGCATGACTCACAAACGTACGTGACTTTATGACATGACAAAACCAGTGATGAAGAGGTGAAGAGAAAGAAGAGGGAGGATGAGAAGACAGCCAAGAGACAGGAAACCAGCACACAAACAGAGACAGAGAGAGTGATCCGGTCCAGGTGACGGTTACCTGGCCTGTAATTTATGCCCTGACGACAGGGCTGACGCCGGCGACATTTCCTCGGGGACTGTCTCCCGCGGCAACCTGATGGAGCCATGGGACCCGCCCCCTCTCGTCCAGCTCTTTGATGTTTGACGTGCGGGACCTTTTAAATTGGCGGTGTGTTCGCGGCACGGGAAAACCGCTTCTAAGTGCGTGTCACCTGCACGGGTAGACGACCATACTGTGACTCAGGCTCACGGGAACATGAGTCCATTACCCGCAGCGGGTTCACATGGAAAGGTGAGTTTCTTTTCTAAAATTAGCTCTGGGGAAAATACCAAAGTATTTTCTCCTAAATGTCAGATTGGGAATATAAACTACATGGAAGAATAACACGTTGGTGGGGAGTTTGAAATATGTAAGTCACCATGAATGATAGAAATTGTGGTCACGACCTTTTGGCTGCCACATTTCCATGTGTTGACTTTCCTTTGTTGGCCTTTCCACAAGACTCCTCTCAGACAGGGAGAGATCCTACCGGGCCCTGCAGGTATCCGGGCTAAATGGATGATTTATGTGCACACATCAGTAATTTGTAGCTTCCAATGAGTGTGTATGTGTAGCTAAGTACAACATCAAAGAGAAACTCTATTAAAGGAAAAGCTAGACATTTCTTTGGGGGGAAACGCAATTTCCGTTTTTTCTTCTTGGATGAGAAGAGAAGATTGATACGACTTTTATATCTGTCTGTTCAATATGAAGCTGGAAGGGATCAACTTATCTTAGCATTACGACTGGAAACAGCTAGCCTGGCTCTGATTCAAAGAAACTAAATGATCATTTGTAGTTTTAGCGTCAGGTTATGGGCCGGTCTATTTGTTGGCCCCGGGGCAGAGATTTCCCTACAAACAGTTGCTGTATTACGGCAAGAAAGTGAGTACGCGTATTTCATCAAACCTAGGCTGAATAAAGAGGAAGAGACCAGTTTAAACCTTATTTTGTGTAGAAACATGTGTTCACCTGACAGCAGCAGTTTCCCCTTCAAACCAGTTCAACCCGGTAACAATCCAGGTCAGGTATTTAGGGACAGTGTGTGTGTGTGTGTGTGTGTGTGTGTGTGTGTGTGTGTGTTTTTCATGAAAATATTTTGTATTTTTTCACATTCAAGCTTTTTTCATGAAAATATTTTGTATTTTTTCACATTCGAGCTTTTTTTCATGAAAATTAAGTTTTTTTTCACATCCAAGCTTTTTTCATGAAAATATTTTGTATTTTTTCACATTCGAGCTTTTTTCATGAAAATTAAGTTTTTTTTTTTACTTAAAGCTTTTTCCGTGAAAATTAAGTATTTTGACAACCAAGCTTTTTTGAAGAAAATTAAGTTTTTTTCACATACAAGCTTTTTTCATTAAAAAATGTAGTATTTTTTCACTTCCAAGCTTTTTTCATGAAAATTAAGGTTTTTTTCACATCCAAGCTTTTTTCATGGGCCGAGACCAAGCTGTTCATCCATCTATCATTGACAACTGAGAGAGAAAGAGGGAAAGAGAATAGAAAGTTATGAAAGACTTGAAGCAGAGTACAGAGCACAGATTGGAAATGAATAATAAATACGTACGAGAGAAGAGCAGAAATAAAACAGTGGACAGGCAGAGAGAAAGGGCAACAGAAACAACTGCAACCTCTTAAAAACAGGAAGAAGAGAAAGAAGAAGAGAAGAAAGGAGACAAAGATGGGGGCAAAGGGGAAGATGAGAGAAGATAGTTACATACAATGATAGAAGGATGGAGAGGAGAGAGGAAGCCAAGGTCACAGGGTGAGGAGGTCAGAGGAGGAAGAGGAGATGCGGGTCGCAGACAGACCGAGGAAGATACAATTTGAGGAGTGCGTCTCCTACATTTACAGGAAAGCGCAGAGGTGGGGAAACAAAAGAAGGGAGCGGCTGAGCCTCCTTTCTTCAGGTGAAAGCAGAGGAGGAGTGGAGGGAGGTGAAGAGGATTTACAGGCTATAGAGAGAACAACTTGGGTCATGTGGTGCGCCAGAGACTGAGGACACTTAAAAACATCCTCCACTTCATTCTTCTGTTTTCTTATTATTTTTAGTTGTTTTAGCTTTTAAAGTTCAGTATCATGAACAGAGGATTAAGTGGAGTTGACAACCATTTTCTGTGTAAACTTTTAAGACCCTTAATTTAGTACATCATAGTGTCACATCTTTTCTAAGGTGCAAAAGAAAAGTTGATTTTTTATCAAGTTCAGTATTTATCGCTTATTTCCTTCGTCATCCCTAATCCTCATTTGTGGAGGAACAGTCTTACTGTGATCATGACAAAAAAAAAAAGAGTTGCACACAGTTTTCCAGTGCAAAGGTGGATTATAATGGAAACTTTGGGTATGATTACCTTCATTTTCTCTACTTTAGATAATACGGTTAAACTGCAGATTTATTTAAATCCTGTCTGAGTGTCTGACTGCTCGTGCTGCTGCGATGACCTCTGTCGTGGCCACGAACCTGAGAGAAGCTCTGAGGAAGGTGTGGTCAAAACTAGGAAAATAAGAAACACATTGCAAATAGTACATTTGATGATGTTTCAGTCCCTCGGCGTGTTTGTCTCTCACCGTCCATCCTGCCTCCCTCGCTGTCCGTGATAAAATATTAAAGCAGAGAAACTTTGCAAACAGGCAGCAGGGCGACACCTCCTACAGTCATCTCTACCTTGGAGGGAGAATTTAACACGCACACACACACACACTCGCACTGAGGGGTCCTCCTCCCCTCCGTACCCTCTGGCGAGCTGTAAAGCAGCAGGTTTGTGGGTTTTCAGGGTGTGGACGATTCAAACTATTGACTGGCGCAGCGCAGCATCGCCGTGGCTAAATTAGCAAGATGGCACCTCCCTGGGAGCGACATATGTTTTACTGTCTGTCTAAGTCTTCCCCCCATACACACACACACACACACACACACACAAACACACACACACAAACAACACACAATGTCCCCCCCGCCCACACCTCCTCAGGTCAAACAAATCCCTTTCAAATCTGGGCCTCCAGCCGCCACACAGGGGGTAAGGCGGGGTGACTGTGAGCAGGGCGCAGTGTGTGTGTGCGTGTGTGTGTGTGCGTGTGTGTGTGTGTGTGTATGAATTCCTGGATGGTCTGTTAAAACCCTAAGACAGTCTTGCAGCTACCTCGGATCTTTCTATGATATTCTACAAAAAAATCCTATTTTTTAAACCTTAATGTACATTTTTGATTTCTTTTGTCAAACGACATCGAAATTGGTAATTCAGGTCTTTTTTTTCTTTTCAAGGGAAATTCTTCATTTCTGCAAACTGGATGTTATATTTATAGTTTTGTCCATCCTTCCTGTCTGTTGTGATAACATTTTACACGTGACGGTTATTCCTGACTTCTGAGAAAGAAGTGACAGCAGTAAAACAGAGTCCATGATGTCATTGCATCGTCAGATCTCAGCAATTACGTTGTCGAGTGAAATGTTATCATTACTGATCGGAGCGATAAACAAAACTGTATTTTCCTTTCAGGTTCTTGCAAGTTGTTTCGAGGGTGAAGCTTCTTCTCCGAGCTTCAGTTATTTTAATGTGATCCAAAAAGAAACCCTTTCAGTCTCCCCATGGATCGCATTTGTTTGTACACAAAGTGATGAAAAGATGGTGTATTCCTCCTATAAATGAGTTCAAATGTCCTACAAATCCCAGCGCCTTAAAGGCAAACCTCTCAAAAAGCTGTAATATGTGTCGTAAAAAAGTCAATCAAAGCCTCTTTCAAAGCTTTCAAAGTCACTGAACTGAAAGGAAAATTCAGGATGTTTAGAAGGAAGCGTCTCATTCCCCACAAAAACTAGGGTAGTGTGTGTGTGTGTGTGTGTGTGTGTGTGTGTCTGCGCACGTGTGTGTGGTAATTAGCTGAGCTGAGTTAATCATCGGCAGGGAATGGGGGGACGACCTGCAGAGCGCGGTGACGTCTCCCACATGCTTCTGTAGCCTAAACAGACACAATAATCCTTCCCTCCTGAGTGTGTGTGCCATTCGTACACACTCACACGCACACACACACACACACACGCACACACACACACACAAGAGTGATCTTATTTACAAAATATCCCACTCTCATGTATCTTACTGGTTTCAGGTTTAACATGCTAAAATCCAAAATGCCGATATGATGTTCACTGCCTTGATAATTGTAGTTAATTAATTAATTATTAATTAAAGTATTAGATGTTCACTATTAGTAACAGGAAGTTAATATGCTACTGTTTTTTACACTTCTAAAAGTCTTCATTTGTGCTTAATTATGGCTTAAACCCCCCCAAGCTATGTGTGTCAGATACAAAAAACAACCTATTCCTTTGACAAAAAGAATTTAAAGCAACATTTTTCTTCATTACAATGTTCATTGTTGGTGCCATATGTGTAGAACAAAAAACAGCCTAAGAATATCGTAATTAAAATTCTACTTTTAGAACTTTTTAAGTCAGTGTACCTCGTAAAAGTGATGATTTCATGTGGAAGTTTGGTGGAACGTTATTCAACCTGTTATAATTTCAGGTGACTGCACTCTGGGAATTAAAATAACAGCATGCATTATGTGTAAGAAGGTCTCAGGCTGCACTGCAAACAAAGACAGATCCAGTGGATACAAAACAATGAGAACAGACTCCAATGGATTAGTCAGATAAACTGAATTCACAAACTAAATAAAACTGGGAAACTCCCGCGCAAGCCTTGTTCGTTTTAAGCGACTTGCTGCGGAGGATTTTGGGTGGAGTTCTCTGCTTCTGTACGTTCAGCTGTTTGACTGAACCGACAGAACGGGGCTCCACCCGGGGGGATTTTGGGCTGGGTGGAGGATTTGGGCTGCGGTCTGATTTTCCTGCAAGCTCACTATCAAAACTTTAAGGCAAACAGTTTACAGCGAAGATGTAGAAGAGGAAGAACGTGAAGGCAATTTAGTTTCTGCAACTTGACACTTTTAATCAGTTAAAACTGAATAATTGGTTTGAAATAGTGTCATTGAGTCTGGTATTGAAGGATATCCTGGTCAATTGATTTGTGTTTGGAGCAGCACTTTGTGTGTCACACTGAACATCGGAGCCTCTGGGGGTCTTTATCTCCTGTCCAGGCTCTGTGCGGACAGAGAGAGTCATCTTTGTTTTGGCGAGTCCCGCTCCCCTCGTTTATAATCTGCTGAGGCCAGTTCACTGTCTCAGACACTGGATTTAGACCAGTGGATTAAACTGGTGACGAATTAGCCTGATGAGGCCCCCAAAACTCCCCCAAATTGTAAGCTGCTCACAGTCTGAAGACAGGCTCTCGCTGTCTGAGACACACACACACACACACACACACACACACACATAGTGTTTCACAAGGTCGAATTGTTTTTCTGCTATTTTGTCATTTTCATTTCTGCTCGATTTTGTGGATTGCACCTTTTTCTTCATAGTCTAATTTTTACGCTTTGACAACATTATCCTTGTTACATGCAGGCAAACCCCGGACGATTGCGTCGCACTGGTTCCCTCGAGAAAATTCCATTGAATTTTGGATTATTACTCAGCAAGATAATCTTCACTTTTTGAAGCGTAAATTCAATCCCCAGAAGTAAAAAGGAGTATTTACTGATATAAAGATCAGAAGGCTGGGGTTTCTATTTTTAATGCTGTTTCCTGAAAGCATGTTGATAAAGGAACTGAAATTATTCTTTGTACTTCATGTCCACAATATGTGTAGAACAATAACGTCATATAAAGTTTAAATAGTATGTGTATGCATGATAGCCACGATCGTTTTCATTGTTGGTATCTTTACAAATATACAAATGAAAAAGGTAATTATCAGAGTATATTTACCTGCATATTGCCTCAAGCTGAGTCCCATTTCTGGTAATAACGGTAATGCCAGTTGTTTCTGCTCTTAATGCATATAACGTATAAAATATGGACGTAGTCTCCTTGATGTCAGCCAAAGGTTTCTAAGAGCCGCTGTGAATCCTGCGATGGCACCCGCCTGTCACTCGAAGTGGCCACGCCCTTTATTATGCATAACTTTAAACCATAATATCATTTAAATGAGTGACTTAAAAAAAATCACTTATTCAAGTTTTTTCTCGTGAATGAAAATATAGTCTGCTTTCCCAGAGTCACTGATAAACTCCTGAATGGACGCAGATATAATAAAATAAGTATTTCTCAGCTGGGCCGATTTCACTCATTTAATTCAGTTTCTCCTTGTTTGTTTTTTTATCTTTCTCTTGTTCTCGCTGTAAGTGGATTTTACTTGTTCCAGAAAGATGATTCATTTTATTTTAGAAACTTTATTTTATGAACGGTTGGCATTTTTTTTATTATGTAAATTGGTGTCATAACATTCCAACGTAGTAAATCATGTAAACATGTTTCTCTCTGGAGATCTTCATAACCTCCCGGCTGACAAAATCAGTTTACGCAGTTTTCGTCATTCCAAAAGCACAAATAGTGGTTATTGTTTGAGAGCTGGACGTGTGCTGCCATACATCTTTACAAGCAACATGACTGAGGGTTTTAATAGGAATATACCACACTATATATTTTCAAATTTACCTTTGCATCAATCAGAAATGTGTAACTTGTAAAATATTAATTCAATTATTAAGATTAACCTTTTATTCTTCCAAAAGGAAAACACCAAGGTCTGACAAGAGTGCTGTGAAGGAACACTTTACAAGTCAAGCTGCATTATTCATCTGACATTTTTCTTAATTTTGTGCTCAAAAATGAGATTGAAGTGGGTGAGAAATTGCTAACGTGTTGGATTATCATACGCAATTATTACCTCTCACTCATAAAAAGCATGCGAGTGTCAGCATTTAGCTTTTCAGGAACCACCTCTAACATAAGACCTGAGGTGTTCGTATAACCGATCTGTGCCACTGTAACATGCACAGGCTTTTTAAAGGAGGGAGAGTATTTTGCCTCTGTCGAACATCAAAAAGCAGTTAAAGAGTTGCAAAGGAAGTGCTAACGACTCTACCTCAGCCGACTTTGAGCTTGTATCAATAAAAGGCAGTTGAGCGAATGCTAATACCGGCCCATTCACTGCCTTTGTTCTGTAGCTCATTAATGCTAATGCTAGCTGTTTTGGGGGACAGCGGCTACGTAAACAAACCACGAAGGGGAGCGGATTGTATTTACCGACGGTGTGTCCCACTTTGAGTGTGTGCGTTACAGCAGCGCTGGTCAATGTTATCGGAGAGATAACACATACATGTGCACACACACACTTTGCAACACTGTTTCCAGTCTGTGTTGTGGTTGTGACACTCAACTTCTCTTTATCTTATTCTCAAAAAAAAAAACATCCGGATACAAACTTTAGACAGGCTACACAACAGGAGGAAATAATGTGAGTGCCCATTAATCGACTGTATTCAGTTCGCTTGCGTTGTGCACGTACCTGAAAAACATCCAAAAAATATAATTTCAAATTGCTTTGCGTCTGTGCACAGAACTTGCTGTGGTCTGCAGTTTCTGCACATTTTCATATTCCAAAATGTGTTCTTTCCATACAAGTGAACTTTTATTAACTGTTATGGAAATGATCCCAATGGCGTTTTCCTCACTTTTACAATCCCAGCAGCACTACCGTAACTGCCATTATCTTGTATGTACATATGGAACAGGTTTTCTCCCAGGTGGAGAGTTTGCATCAGAATAACTGCTCTGGTTTTACCCCAAATTATTAAAACTGGACTAGAAGTGATGCAAATCAATGTGCTTTTCCAATAAAGATTTGCATAGATAGTCAGGCCTTTGGTTAAATAAAACAAAAGGTGATCTGATAAGAATTGTATTTTTCTTTTTACTGAGAACACTGCAAAGTACTTTTTCTTATCAAGCTCTCGTTTGTCTATAATTAAGTTGATTTCAACCTTTAAGTTGAAAACAAATTTCCTCGTTCTCGATTCTAATGCAGCAAACACTTGTTTCTAGAAAGAAATGAATGAAGATGCTCTTCCTGGAGACACTGAGGAGGGTTACAGTGACTTTCAGTGACATGAACAGTGGATTCTCATACAACCCGCCACCGACAGCGCTTAGGTCAAAGTCGCCGTGCCTTGACAGTAGGACTTAAGGTATTCACAGCAGTTTTTCTCGACGGCTGACCCCTAATGATGATGGACGCTGCTGTTGTGGAGAATCACGCCATTGTTCCAGGTGACATTCCTGCCAGTCCTTTGGGGCTGCGTTTGCCAGCCCTCCTCTCTGCATGACAAAGAGCCGGGTCACCTGACGCCCCGACTTCACCGGCTTCACTCAGCAGCCTCCCGGCTAAAGTAAACAAACTGTTAATTCAGGATAATTCACCATAACCTATAGCCCCGGCCATATAAATTCCTCACCTCTGTCCCTCCCTTCCTTCTCTACATTTGTCCCCCCCTTTCCTTTCTCCCTTTCCCCAAATTTCTTCTCACGAAAAAAACAAAAATCCAATGAAGTCCAACATAACAAATTAAGAACATCTGGCACAGTATACTCCCATATCATACTTGTTGTTTTGGGTTTACTGGGACGTTCGTTGAACAGTCATCTTTCTCACACGAACCCAAAGTTTTCCAGAACATTTTGCAAAGTTGCTGGGAAAATGTCATAATCAGACATTCTTGTCAACATACTTTTGTTATGAAATAAATAAATAATAAATCAGAGCCATGCCATTTTGTGGTTACTTGTGGAATGTTTTGTGGTGTTTTTGTGCCACAAAGCCAAAGGATACGAATGCGCCGGTGCCAGGACTTTTTTTAAAATCATCTATAAAGTATTTCTTAGCCACTTTTGTCTAGACTTAAATATTTCAACAAATATCGGCATGACATTTAGCACTTTTAGTCTTATTTTGCCCTGCCATGAGGTTGCCATTTTTTGGGCTACAGTAAAATTCCTTCCCAGAAAAGCTTGCATTGAGCTCACCTCTAACCAAACTCACCAGGATCAGGAGTGTTTCCCTTTTATTTTTTTGTGTTTTATAGAAAGAAACCTCCAACATTGAAGCTTGAGACGTATTCCTATGGGAGAGTTTAGCAGTGACAGTAAATGAAGTGAAGGGTGTGTGAAGGTAAAAACAAGGTAATTTCTATCGGAGGTGGAGAAGTTGATCGTGCCTCTTCTTTTCTCCTCCTCATGCCACAGTGAACGGGATCATTCATCCTCTTATCAGGTGAGTCCGCCCCCTTCACCTCTCCCTCTCTCCCCTGGCCTTTGTCCTCTCCGACAATGGGGCGATCAGGGGTGGGGGGGGTATAAAGGGGTGAAGGGGCAGTAAAAGAAAAAAAAAAAGAAAAAGAAAGGTGGTGTTGATCCGTCGTTCTTTACGGAGAGGTGGTTCAGGTAAATAGGGGCCTTTTTCTCCTCCTTGCTTTGTTGCAGCTTCTAAAGCATAATGAGGGGGTTTGTCTGTGTGTGTGTGTGTGTGTGTGTGTGTGTGTGTGTGTGTGTGTGTGTGTGTG
>CALSBV010010223.1:3233128-3319488 GCA_943590825.1 Bovichtus diacanthus | reverse complement strand
CACGACGCGGCTCTGTGGCTTTCACCCTGATACCAGCTGCTGTTTACTGTTTACACTTTATTTACCCGCGGCCGCTTTTTTTTTCCGCGTCGCCCCGCACCTCGACCCCACCCTATTGCACATCCAGAGAGTCAGCTACTGCGAGACAGCTGAGGAATCAAACCTCACTGACAAACAATGAGTAGACCCTCATGTTGTGACAGGGATACACTTCATGTAATGGGCTCTGTCCTTTCCTAATAGTTTCTACGACGTTTCCTAGATAGGAGCACAGTTGGCGGTGGAATGTGGCTGAAAGTACATTAACTCAAGTACAAATCTCAGGTACCTGTATTTTACTTACGTTTTGCAATCTACATTCTTCTGACAGCAAGTTGTTTGGTTCTTGTTGCAGGACAAGACTTGTGTTCGTGTTAGATAAGAAGCGTTGTGTCGTCTGGTTGACTGTCTGCTCTGCCTGTGATAGAAAGCTGATGTTATTGCTTTATGCAAAATTTGAATTCGCCATCAACAAAACAGTATTCTGTCTAATCCATGCACAACTTAAGGGCACCATGATGAAACCAATGAATAGAAAATGTCAATTTCTCCCTTTTGGCACCAGACTTTTTTGTCTCATAGGAGAACACAGGACACAATGTGCAGTACAGATATGTACATATGCTGTAACAGACAAGAAATCACCTACATTTAGCATACATAACAATGCAAACATAACAATGGCCCATTATTTCACAATAGTTAAAAGAAATGTAAACCACCGACTTCAAAAGAAAGAACTCACGTGGAATCATAAAAAAACACGTGATACACACTGGAACAAGTTCACCTGTAATACCCCATGATCCTTTGCGGGGAACCTGCAGTGCCTCTGCTAATATAAAACTAATATATATAATATATACTAACATATGATATTTTCAGGCTTCATGTGATTAATACCAAGAAGAGAAGAAGACAGCCAACTTGTAAAGCCGACATGTTTTTTTTCTATTCCAGAAAACACATCACTTGTCACTAAATGTGGGATACTTTGAAGTGATATAAATATAATATAATAATATAATATATAATATATATAATATAACAAAATCTTGATTAAAACCCCACATTAATAATGTTAAACTGACCTCGCAAAAGGCCGTTAAAATAAATACAAGTAATACAAGAAAATAGAAACATTTTGTGGTCGATAAACCTTGAACTCGAACAAAAATTAAATAGGCAAAAGCATAAATGTTTATGACCGGAATATTTCATTTTCAGTAAACAAAGTGCTGACAGTGTGCGGGGAATTCATTACCTTCTAAAGCAAATACAAGTGTATTAGCATGACAGAAATGTAAACAACTATTCATGAATACATGAATTATTAACTAAGGTAAAACCCTGATCTGAAACATTAAGATCAAGTCTAGATATGAATAAAGTTAGCTTTGATTTCAGTAGAGTAAACATTTGCAGTACTCACAATAACAGTAGAACTAGTTGCTGTATTTATAGTAATAAGAGTTGAAGTGGTGCTACTGAGCAGCAGTTGTCATGAAGGGTCTGACATGTCTGAGTGTGTTGGGATGCTCAGACACCTGTGTGTGTGTGTGTGTGTGTGTGTGTGTGTTCCCACTCATTCATTCATCCATTCCCGTCCCTGCTGCTGCTGCTGCTGCGGCTGCAGGTGCTTCATTCAGCTCAGTCCTTCATTCAGAAAAAACACAGGCCGTGGTGGAAAAACAAAAGGAAGGATGTTGCACTTCAGCGGGGCAAAGAATGGACGCATTGTGTCCCACAACGCCACATCCACCACACATTTCTCACACTTTTCATTTTAAAGTGGACTTGAAGGCGTTGAAGTTCACAATGTTGGGAAACGTTGGCCGGGTTTATTTCCACAGCGCTCACCGTTTCTGTTTTGGAAAAGACACAAAATCCTGAGCAACATCAGTCAGCAGCTGGAAACATGTGGCACAGAGAGAGTTTTTGCAGGTTTTCACTCCCATTCACTGACCTGCCATTGTTGGCTTTCAACCTGGGGGTCAGATGATACGTTTGAGTCATCCTGGGCATACACTGTTACTACTGTATACTAGGGTAGTAATGACTTAGGACATGTGGTACAAAAGATTTTAAGGACCCCTCAACTCACACAAATAAAACCGTGGACCCCATTTGACAGGATTTGTGTTTTTAGATGTTTTATTTTAAAAGTGTATGAAACTAAGGACCAAAATAATCATTCATTCTGTCATTGTGTTACTTAAGGATGGTATTTTTAGTGAAAATGACTTATTCCACTATTTGGAATAAGAAGACAAACAAATTATGAAAAGGTTTTTTTCACAAATCTTTTTTTCCTTTTTTTAAATGTGTTTAAACATTTCTGAAAATTCACAAGCAACAAAACACAGCCAATCAATACTGAATATAACCATTTATTTCCTCCAGGAGGCCGTTATACAACCAGAAAGTCTCAGCAGCCTGTTCCGTGTTCATCCACACCCCAGTGTGCTTCAGACATGTTCATAATGTAGAAAGCCATTTGAAAGTCTGACAGGTTAGCAGTTCCATGGATTTAAGTGCTGTAATATGTCAATAATGACTCCACGTTGAGCCACACGGAGGCCCTGACTGACTCACAGACAAACAGTTGAAGTTACCTAACATCACCTATATTTATTTTTGCCCCTCCATTGTTCAGAAATGACTCATTGATGTCCCAATCGGAGACTAGGTGAGTACGGCTAATCCCCCCGATCTCCCTTTCTCCACACCCCGGGACACTCAGGACCACACCGCCTGCCCTGTAACCCCACCCTGAGTCACCTCGCTTTACACCGGCCACAGCCCCAAACCCCAGCGCCGCGGCCTCGGCCCACAGGACGGCCAATCCTTCAGCCACAGGCATGCTAGCTTAAGCTACGCTAAGCTAACAATAGCCCTGAGGATTACCCTGTGATGAAACTGTGGTTTGGAGAGGTATTAGGGTAACTCTATTGTTTTTACTCCCCCCCACCCCCTTTCTTTTTGATCCACAAGGATTGTTTTTGAACGGTTTCAACTTGCTGATGTGCATGCTGACTCGTATGTGGTCAGACGCCACGGTTCAGCGCTAGGACTCAGCTAACTGGATTTTGTCCCTCGATTGTTAGCGGTGGTGAGATTTCTAGTGATTCAAATGACTAGAGAGCTGTCTCGTACACAAATACACACACTGACTTACAACACACACACAAATAGAAAAACGGATTCAGAGTAAAGCAGCAATCCCATGGAATGACTCGTCTGGCGTAAGTTTTAAAGACGGTGTTAATAATGTTTTCATGAATACCATATAAATTCACGACCATCCCAACCACCTGTGAACACATATAATATATTCTGAAGAATATTAACATTTGAGAAGGAAATCCATAGAAACAGATCTACACATACTGTATAATTACACACAAAACAATATTTACACACACGCACAAATGCAGAGGGAAAAGAAATACCCTAATTGTTTCCATTTTGTAAGACGGTTATTCTGCTTACAATTTTACACTCTTTACTCAGCCACATGCATCCAACAACTTGACATTACTAGTTTGAAAGTCAATATATGACAATATGAAGTCAGAAATGTCTCTTTCTCACTAGCTTCCTGGGGTTTTCCATATATGTATGTTTGAATACTATAAAATTAATAATATCTGCTATTGTAAAAGAAAAAAGAACATATCAAGATATAACATGTACAAGATAGTAACATTTTAACACCTGCCAAAAACAAATAACTATATGCTTTTATCAGCATTCAATTCTCCCATAAGGCCAGAAATGATTTGTTGCTGATGTTAAAATACAAACAAACACCTTCCGCCTCAGAAAAAACTGATGACAGTGAACCCCCCCCCCCAGCCACACACACATACACGCACGCACACACACACACACACACACACACACACACACACATTCTCATTTAAGTCGTTTAACATGAAATATATCAAACAAGGAAACAAAAAGAAGCCTGGGATGATGGCAACACATGTAAATAAAATAGACACACACACGCACGCACACACGCACGCACACACACACACACACACACACACACACACACGCACAGACACGCACACACAGCAGATCTGTGGTAATGACAGAGCAGTCGGTTGGCAGGATCCATTCTGTCCAACCATCCTCATTCATTCAGAGCTTTGACTCAGACCCACAATGAGTGAGTGTGTGTGTGTGTGAGTGTGTGTCTGTGTGTTCTTGGGAGTTTGAGTATGTACTGACATTTTTAGAAAGTGATGACATTGTGTCCAGTCCTCACTTCTTCAAAGAGCTGTTTGAGGGTTAAGACTTGGTTTGTAGGGTCAAGATTTCGGTTTAGTTTTAGGGTTAAAGGTTAGCGAACGTATTTTGTCAATGAGAGTCGCCACAACTATAGAAATGCAAGCGTGTTTCTGTGTGTGTGGTAGGATGTCTGAAAATTCCTTTCTACTTTTTGCTTTGAAGTTTCAGCAAAATCATCCCACTTCTCTGCAGGACACACACGCACACACACACACACACACACACACACACACACACAAATACAAATACAAACACACACGCAGATGTTGTGAACCCATACCCATTCATCAGGCCGATCAAAAGATGTGTACAGACACACACACTCACACGCCCAAATGCACAAAACTCATCCATCATGCAGCAGAAAGTGCTCACGAACGCACACAACAGAAACTGTGTGTGTGTGTGAGTGTGTGTGTGAGTGTGTGCGTGTCTAATAAACAGGCTTATAAATAACTTGAGGAGGAGGAGACATACAGCGTTTCTGTTGTGGTTTGATGTTTTGTCGCTGGAGGATCCTGCAGACACACAAACATCCCCAACAGTAATTACCGTCTCCACGGACACTGATGACTGACGAGCCCCCTCTCAGCCAATCGCAGACTGAGGAGGGGAAGAGGACTTTTGAACTCCGCCCCCCCCCCCCCCCCGGCTGTGGATGCTCATCACACCATCCTGAACTGTCCACGAGCCAGCAGTGAAAACAGGTGAAAACCTCCAGCTGCAATTAAATGTTCACTGAACATGTTACATTTTCGTTGGCACACTGACACATGCACAGCCGAGTGTCCATGTCTGGAAATCACTTTCCACACGCAGGTTTCTAGTTGTCAAGTTAATATTGCCAAGTTTCTTCATCCATCAATCGACATTTTCACTCTCAAGGGTCTTTTTCTGCTCAAATATTAGAACATTACATACAAATGTCAGTAAAGGATCCAAGGTCAAGAAAATGTCAATTCTCCTTGAAAAACAATGCTGCTCAAATCAGATTTCTCTTAATCTTTTAAGGTCAATTGTGACATTCCTCAGGTCTTTAGAGACTGTTCTATGAGTAGCTTTGAGCTACACATCACAACCTAGTATATATTAACCAATAGTTGCTGTCAAACAGTAACTCCTTCTCACCAAAACAGAGAATGTGACGGTCATTTCGTCAAGATTATACAAATGTGATACTTAAGAAGTGAGTTAGCAGAAGGCTAAAGTAACCATACTAGAGAGGCACATATGATGCACGGCAACTGACACACACTCTTACAATTGAACCCATTCGATTACATTACATAACTAGAAAGGCACTCGGAGAGCAAAGACCTCCAGCTGGTGGAGAAATAATGTGTGGGTCTGCTCAAAATTGGCCCATACTACAACCTTTATTTCATGAAAATCCGAGTAAAATGAACAATTAAAGTTTCAGTTTCAGTTTCAAGTCCATCCAATATGCTCACTCCTTCGCTCTCACTTTCCCACAGCACTTTTTGTTTCTCTCTCTCTTTACCAGTATCATTAAATGTCTGTCCACTCCCAATAGTTGTAGTATGCTACATCGCACTGGCGCACCTCTCAATACGACCAGTCCATTCACTAAATGCCCACCTGCTTCAAGTAACCGATGGAAAACTTTACAAACTTCAGACCTGCATCCGACCCGAAGGGAGATCCAGCTGATGTGTTTTGACCCATTCACATAATCGGCCATCACGTTACTGTGTCGGTCGGAATGAGGTAAGAGTGTGCTTAATGGAGGAGAGAGTGACCAAAGGGCTACAATAACCTTTCTTTGTTTATGAAAGTAAACAGGAAACACACTCACACAATGAAAAGGATCCATCCCTTTGATTGTCAAGGCTGTGAGAAAAACTGCACTTCAAGTGTGTTCGTGTGTGTGTATGTGTGTGTTTGTGTGTATGTGCGAAGGTATTGTTGCCATGAGGCACCTGCTGCCATTCTTTTACTGCCCTCCCTCCCAAAGTCTCTTGGACTTGAGAGACACACAAACATTAGGATGTCCACACACACGTTCATACACACCAGGTGTTTCAAAATGAGCCAGACAGTTTGTTTCCGTGTATCAATTACGTCCCGTCAGATAGAAATGGGACTGGGCCGTAGGGAAAGCTTTGAAAATAGAATGCTGCTTGTTTACATCGTCATAAAAAAAAAAAAAACAGAGCAACAACAGGTTTAAAAAAAAATAAAAAAGTCTTTTATTTTTATTTTTTTTTAGTTTTTATCGCGGTTTTCCTACGTTGCTTGAAGAATCAATTGCATTCAGTTTGGAGAGACAACATCATAACGAGTATATAATGACTTAAATCTGAAGGCACAGGGCCAGAAATCTTCTTGCTAAATGGTCGAAGCAGGAGACATTTTGGGAGTCGTGGTTGACTGCCTGGAAGGGTCAGATGGAGAAATGGAAATCAGTTGCATCTGCAACATGTGTCCAGTAGAGAAATGTGTTCAACCTGTCTCAGCATAAAGACTGGAAGTGAGGGCGAACAGCTCCATGCAAAGTGAATAAAATCCACTTTTAAACTTCTCCAAAAGTTGTTGGATTTACATGCTGAATCTTGTTCGTTTACCATGTGTATCTAACAACACATGACATGAAATAACACAGCGTCTTCTATTGTACAGACTGCTGTTGAAGGACTTTTTTTTGCTTTTATTGGAAATCATTAAAAGTGTAGTTTTTATCATTTGTGTTTTGATTACATCTGATGACAACGATTTGAAACGCACACACACGTGTCCAGCCTCGTGCAAAACACACTGACGAGCTACATGTATGAACATGAATGTATAAACATGGGCATATGAATGTACGTGTGTGTGTGTGTGGGTGTGTGTGGGTGTGTGGGTGTGCGCTCTGAGAATAGCTCTGAACAGGAAGTCTAAATCCAGCCTGGACCAGGAAGAAAAGTGTGTGAGAGGAACAAACAAATCAGGAAATCCTACCCCCCCCCCCATCCCCCATCTCCACATAACACATACACAGTCACACACACACACACACTCACACACACAGACACAAACATTGCCTCTAAGATACAGAGGGGGTAACTTCATCGCCACTCACTTTTATCGTGTCTGTCTGGACACCTGCGGACATTTAATCTGTAGGCCTACTTAATCTTTTTCATCTTTTTTTTTATCTATTTTCTCCAGGAAGACGTATGCAGAAGTAACTCACTGCCAAACATGTGAGCAGAGCGGTTGTTGGACCTCTGGCTGTATTAGAGCTGTGCACTGTTGAAAATCCTCACTATTGTCACTTCATGTAGTGAAACAATAAACCATGGAAAAGTCGAATGTGAATGACGTTCATAACTTTCGCTTGTTTGTTTTTCCTGCTGTCAAGTCCATGTGTAGCTTCAGGGTGTTTATTTGGGAGTTTTTCTCCTCAGTTTCAGAGGCAGACAAAGTCAATGGAAAGATGCAATGGGCCGCAATTAGTTGCAAATTCACCCGTATTTCAACAGGAGTGAAACATAGATGCTTATCGTGGAGATTAGACTTCCTGGTGAGTTCTGAGATAAATCTGAGCTGTCACACAAAAACACACACACATGCACAGAGCGTCCGCTTCTAGCTAGCTTACAGCTAACAAATCAAAATGGACTGTACAAACAGACTACACAAGTGTGCCCGCATGACACTCTGTATTAGAAACACAAGCCCTTTGAGGAAGAATTGTGATTTGCAATTTTGGGTAAAATGTTCTGAAATTGAATTCACCACCGTTCCAGTTCCTTGGTCTCAATTCATTTCCCCATGGAATCAAACTCAAAATGGCACACTCTTAAACGTGCTTGAGAGAAAAAGACCGATGACGTGATGGATTCACAGCACTCACAGAAGTTTAAGAGTCCGCTGGTCCGATCCGGTTTTTCGTGGAAACCAATGGATGTGTGGAGACATGCATTCAAACATTTCTAACAAAATGATGTCAGTGGAAATGAAAACTGTCAGATGTAAAGTACCGTATTTTCCGCACTATAGGGCGCACTGGATTATAAGGCGCACTGTCAATGAATAGTCTATTTTCGATCTTTTTTCATATATAAGGCGCACCGGACTATAAGGCGCATTAAGCGAAACAAAACAGTCAGATAAGTCAAACTTTATTAAACGTGTTCACAAAAACTCTCAACATTGTTCAAACGTTAATGAGCGTATTCACAATAACTCCCAAACTTGTTCAGTTGTAACACGTAAAAAAAAACAGTCTGATACCGATAAATCAAACGTTAGCGTATTCACAATAACTCCCAACCTTGTTCAGTTGTAACACGTAAAATACAACACAATACACTCACTTGCAGCTGCTCTATTCCCATGTTCTACTGCGTGACTGATAGCCTTGAGTTTGAAGTCCGCGTCGTAAGCGCGTCTCTTGACAGGCGCCATTTTGGGGTCCTTATACACACACGCTGTAATATTATGGTGAAGCACAGTATGTATCACTCCGCGACGCTCCTGACCACGGTAGCCGTAATGCTGCAAGCGGTGCAGCTTTGTAGTTTACCAAAGTCGTACTAAAACATTTTGACAGAGCGCGTGAGCGCCGTGTACCACACAAAATCGCTTCGAGGTCAGTAAGCACAACCAGAATTAATCCATATATAAAGCGCTCCGGATTATAAGGCGCACTGTCGTTTTTTGAGAAAATTAAAGGCTTTTAAGTGCGCCTTATAGTCCGGAAAATACGGTATATGTGATAATAAATGGCATTAAACATGTAAAACCGCCTCCATCACTCACAAGGTGGTGCAGAATCAACGCCTAAACCGCATGCAATGAGTCAAGTGATCTGATTGGTTGATCCAACTCCGGTCAGGGGACAGGATTCGAAATGGAGAAAAGAAGAAAAAAAGAACGCAAACGTACACCCAAAAACAGTAGAAGAATACAGGAAGCAGCTTCCAAAGAGCCTGGAGAAGCATGTTGCATTCTTTAATGATTATCTAAAAATGTGTGACATTTATTCTCCTTCACTGAGCCTGGCAGTAAACACACACACCTGCTAACACTCACACACAGAGGAGGAAGTACGATTCGTTTTTTCCCTGAGGAAGTCTGTACGTGTGTGTGTGTGTGTGAGACATGTTCTCAGGCCGGCCGGTACTTCCTCCTCCTCCTCGTCCTCCTCTTCTTCTTTTGTCGTTTGTTCCTCCTCCAGCTGGACTCCAGACAGGAAACAGATGCTCTCTCCCCCTTCTCTTCCCTCTTTCTCCCTTTTCTCTTCCTCCTCTCCTTTATAATCTCTCTTCCTCGCTTTCTCTCTCTCCCTCTCCCTCCACCTCTCCTGCCATTTCTCTTTTCCCTCTCTTTCACTTACCCACCTCCACAAATCCTACATCTTTTTCCTCTCTGTATTTCATGTTGTCTCACCCTCTTCCTCCCTTCCTCTCTCTTTCCTTTTTCCTGTACTCTACCTTTTCCAGCTCTTATTTTCTTCCTCCCTCTCTTCCTCTCCAGTCTCCTTTGCTTATGTTTTTTATTTATTTTTCTCCTCTTTCCTTCTGCTTTGTCTTTCCTGCTTTCCTTCTTCTTTTTATTGTTGCTTCTTACCTTCTTCTCTTTCTCACGGCTGCCCCAACTGTACCTATTAAGTCTCTCAATGGACTTTATTACAAATATATCAAAAGACATGTTGCATACATGAAAACAAAAATAGCCGAGCAATTTTTATATTTGTATTAAGTAGTACATATTTACAGATATTACTGTAAGCAACAGACGCAATGAAAACTGTAAATGAGTCATTAATCTTCTATATTATATATATTATATCTATATTCTATAAATGTATTTTAATATTTTTCTTATACTATAGTAATACTCTGTAGTAATATCAAAGTCAGTATTTCTTATTTAAAAACAACAAATGCTGACCATAGCCAGAACGTTTTTGTTTCTTAAAAAATGAAAACAAATGGATGTATAAGCAAATAGATAAATGTGACATAATACAAGCAGAAGACACAAAATAATAAAAGAAGTTTAAAGAAAGAAGAACTTTAAAAGATGCAGCGGATGAACAACTCATTAATTTCACAGGGAACTGTGAGTGTGTGTGTGTGTGTGTGTGTGTGTGTGTGTGTGTGTGTGTGTGTGAGAGTGTTTCTGGCTGTGTGTCGCCACCTTGTGGTCACGCCTGGATTGCTCTGGCGCCTGCTCTCTCAATTTGAATTTTAATTAGAATTTAATGACTTTTTTCACGATAGACATTTGTGTAGTCGCAGCAGGGAACACACACGTGAGTAACAACAGAGTAACGGTGGCTCAGTTCCATTAGTGTCCTCATTAGCCATGCTAATGAACTAGCATGTACAATGACTCTGGAACTGCATATGCCAAATTACCATTATTTACACCTGTGCTCTTTGCCCTTCATGACGTGCCAAAAATGTGAGCTGTGAAAAATGTCTTCTGTCCGGTTCCTGGCTTTCTAGGAAAGGAATTACGAAGAGTGAACTTTGAAGATAATAATCATTCTTTCTGTTGCGTGCGTATGATCTGTACACCCAGCCTGACTGTCAGAAGCTCCTCAGGTGTTTAGTTCACACATACTTCATTAAATATGACATTGAAGAAGTGACGTAGGTCGATTTCTGAACAGAAACTCTTAATAATTTGTTCAAATGTTTTCATATTTTGTACCTGTGTAGAGGAAATGTGAAGTCTTTGTGGCAGTGGCTACAGATACGTGACCCTCTGTCTGTGCTGACAGTAGCGGGTCGTGTTGACCTTCTTGTATTCGGTTTCTTTTTGTCGTGTCATGACTTTACGGCCTGCAGAGAGACAGTAAGCCACAAGTGTGTGAGTGAATAGGAGCGAGAGCGAAAAAGAAAGCAAACTGGTGCAACAGTACTGGGGACACCATCCGGTTCGACTTGACATTTTTACCTCACGTTTGTAGCGCCGTGTTCACCCCGAACATCCATTTTGGTCAAGGGGAAACATGTTTAACTAACGCAGTTGTGTCCTAACCTCAGCTCAAGCCATCCAGGACAAAGTGGTGCCCACCTAAAGTTCGCTTCACATTTGGTTGTTGCCAAAAAAATAATAATCCAAACCAAAAAAATCAGATCTATCTGTCAAGACCTGCAGTGTAAACTTAAATCCACATTTTAATTCTCCAGATCCAAATCTGCAATGATGAGCTCTTCTCTCTCATAACCTGTGTTTGTCTCCAGCTGCATGTTGCCTGAAGTGAACATGGAACTGGGTAAGAAGTATGGGGGGGGGGGGGGTTTATGGTGCTGTGTAATCCTTCCAGTAAAACCAGTCCAAGGTAACTAGAACTCAACGCAATCTGAATGAATCAGAGTTTCCAAGTATTCTGTCCAAATGACCCCCCGCGCCCTTATACCTGTACACACACACACACACACACACACACACACGCACGTCCTCTCCTGAAGCCACCACAGCGGTCACAGGAAGCAGCCTGGAGCTCACGGCTGCACTGAATTATCATCCAGCGGTGGCTGCTCTCTGCTGCATGTTCTGACGGGATGCTGCTCCGCTTCTGTCTCCCTCATCTATCCTCTGACCTTGAGTTAATATTCTCTCTTTCTCGTTTTCTTCTCACGCTGTTATTCTCCTTTTTCATCGCACTTTTTCCTCTTGTTAGGTCATAATCACAGACCAATCCGAACATCTAAAGGGATTTCTCCTCTGGTACTTAAAGTCAAATGTTCAATGTTTGTTACTTTAATGTTGTTCTCTCTTTCACCCCAAAGGGTCATTTTTTGCTGAACGGGAAAGAGGACTTTCTCTGAGTCCAGCTACAGACTCACTAAACGTTGTGGCTGATGCAGAATCTCTCTGCACGCAGGACTCTAAGCATCCCGATGAGGTCAGATGTCTTGAGCGTGGATCATTACTTTTAAGAAATACGAGTGTGAAATGAAATCTGGTTAAGCTGGTGTTAGCCTTGTTGTAAATTGGGGTTCAGGTCATTCCAGAGACTGAGGGCGTTGTTTCACTCCAATACATCGTAAACATTACACCAGTCTGAGCTGTATATATTTAATTTGATTAGTTATACTGCTAATACATTTGGGTTGTGAGAATATAAAGGTTTTCTGTCTCTCTCTCTCTCTCTCCTGGTAGCGGGGTTACCTGCTGGTCATCTCAGGGGCCAATCACAGCACTCATACATCACGTCTTTGTTGGGAGGAAGTCATTAGGTTTTTTTGCGGCGACCCTGCCTTGACCCCGCTGAAGCTGCATTAAAAACCCCGACCCAGGGGTCAGGACGGGGGGCGGGGCTTGTACTTGGCTTCGGCCAATCACAGGTTCCTGGGTTTTCTGTGAGCGTGTGTATTCTTCTTGCAGCCCTGCTGTCTTAAAAGTTGAACTCTCTGCAGGTTTTTTTTCAAACAAGGCTCAAAACCTGACTGTCAGAGCACCCAGAGCACAAAACCTATTCATTCCTCCACAAGTACTACGTACTCTTTCACCTTCTCTGCCCGTAGCTTTGCTCTGACCACACAGTAACATCCTCTGCTTTGGAAGCTCTTTGCATAAAGAGGAGCCGGAGGAAGAGCATCATTTCCAATTCAACTTTGGATGAGCCATACAGTATATGTTGGCAACATTGCAGTATACCTTTTTAATCCAGTTACCTTATTTGTTATACAAATGTTATACAGTTCAACAGCACCACAAACTACAGCCTCCAAAATGACCTAGAAGTATAATCAACGCAAAGAAATGATATATGAGGATATCATCATTGCAGAGCTGTTGCATTTGACTGCATTCATTTTAGCAAGGTGCACCTACCGTAATTTCCGGACTATAAGCCGCTACTTTTTTCCCACACTTTGAACCTCGCGGTTTATACAATGACGCGGCTAATTTATGGATTTTTCCCGCTTTCACAAGCTTCATGTCGCCAAAAAACTGAGCACCGTCGCATAATGTGACGTAAATCGAGTGCGCTCAAACTTCCCATTCATTACGGTAATTAACTTTTTTACGAAATTTCTCGGTGTTTCATTCAGTGTACCAAATGAACCTCTAAAAACATTATGCCAACCTTCAATTGCATTATTAGTTCTTGGAATGTCTTCAGCAGCGGACATTATGAACAGCGGACATTATGAACAGCGGACATTATGAACAGCGGACATTTTAAACAGCGGACATTATGAATGGTCGCGATTCTGATTACGGTCATGTTGTCACCCTCATCATGGCAAAGACACGGAGAAAGGCATATGATGCAGCTTTCAAGTTGAAGGCGTTTAAAAGCCTATTTATTTTTGTTCCAAGCCGTGTTTCGTTAAAGCCTGTGTAAAGTTCATTTGTTTCAATGTACCGGTAGACACCTGCGGCTTATAGACATGTGCGGCTTATTTATGTACAAAATACATATTTTTGAAAAAATTCAGTGGGTGCGGCTTACATTCAGATGCGCTGAATAGTCCAGAAATTACGGTAATACTGTACCTGAGGGCCTTTGGCCCATATATACATATGATCCTGTATTTGCATTGTCGTGTCCCATTGGAAACTTCTCTTTGCTATCAGAGGACAATGGTATTGTTCTCTCTTGTTGTTATTTTGAAATTAGAAAAAAAGAAAATGAATTTGTTTGCCTGCTGTACAACCCTTAACGGCAATTTACAGCAAGCAAACTTAAACTCACACCTGCCTCTTTGACGTAATCCACCCCACCCTTGTGTCCCAATCGACTTTGAAATCAAATTTACACAATTGTGAAACAATGTCATTTTTAGCCGACACTAAAGCCACTTCTGGATCTTCTCACCCCTTTGACCTCTGAGATCCTCTCGAAGTTCTGTGTCAGTGCAGTGTTTTTTTGTCTCGTCATTGTGGACCCGTTGATGTTGAATACTCACTTTCAGTGGATGTGTTCCGCCCAGGGGTGAGGCAGCTGGGGGTGTCTGTTTGATGAACAGGAGGCATAATGTGGCGCCGGGCGTCCCCTTACCCTCCACCTCCCCTCTTCACCTCTCTTCTCAACTTCCTCGGCCCGGATCCCCTTTCTGGGGGTCAAAAGTCCTTCATTAGGATGCTCTCCGTTCCTGATAATACACACATACACATGCATACACACAGAGTGTGTGTGAGGGTTATAACCGACACAAGACTCTGCCAGGGGTTGCGAGGGCCGAAGAGGGTTGACAGCTACCATCAGTCTTTAAACAACCCCCAAAACCATCTCTATCTCACACACACACACACACACACACACGCACACACACACACACACACACACACAAACTATGCCCCCAGGGGTATTACTGTCCTTACTCTGCCCTGAAAGGGAGTTGCACTGACCGGTCACAATGATGACAGAAAATGTGACGCTCCATCGGTTCAGCGCCAGAGTGAACGGAACCATTTTACACTATTCAGGTGTTTGTTAATGTTTACATCTCAAATCTCTCTTTTGAGTACTGAACAATCCCTGCAGGGGAACAAAAGGTTAAGTTTTGTCCTTCGCGGGAGCACAAAGACAGCAGTCAGCTGGGACTCACAGCGGTTACAATTGATGGACGAAGGCCGACAGCAGCAGACGGTAATACTGCTCACTGCTTGTAGGAATGCAGTGAAATGTGTAAAGGAGGTGCTGCTGGTAACTAGTTCACT
Organism: Bovichtus diacanthus; assembly: GCA_943590825.1. Taxonomy (NCBI): domain Eukaryota; kingdom Metazoa; phylum Chordata; class Actinopteri; order Perciformes; family Bovichtidae; genus Bovichtus; species Bovichtus diacanthus. Next base: position 3,304,512 of record CALSBV010010223.1, on the reverse strand, counting down.
GTCTCATTATCTACTAAAGACTCACTGAGGACCAAAGTAAAATGTGTTCTTTTAGAGAAGGAACCTGGATTTTTTAGGGCTTTGTATAAGAAAAAGTTACAGTATATATTTGGAAACATGCTGCTATCACTGGTCACCTACCAAACACCTACTCAGGACTTTTGATTCTGTTTCCTTACTTGTAAATGTCTCCGCTGTGGGACGAATAAAGGTTTTCTGATTCTGATTCTTAGATTTCTGTTCTGGTCAAAACAGGAAATCGAGGCAGATTTAGTATAAGAGAGTCTTTGTAACGCAGATTCAGAAGGTCAGTCTGCTTGTAGTCGGTCATTACTCGCATGAAAAGAGATATAAACAGTTTATATTTGCCTTGTTTACACCAAGGAAACCTCTAACCGCACACGCACACATATTTACAGTATGCAACTTAGTTTTAAACTTTCTCTTTCTGTCCTTCATCCTACAAAGACACACAAACACAAATGTTCCGGCAATTAGGAAGTTTCCTGGAACGAGTATTGACTCAAGTGTCAGTGAAGATCCATCCACACTTACTGTTGGAGGAGAACAGAAGTAAGCACATTTCATGAAAGTAAAACTACACAATGTACAGTATTACCATCAGCCATTCAAAAGCTCATCCCCTTTGCAGGAGGAAACACTTATTTCTCTTGGGAGCATCTCTTTCCAGTAAATTTGGTGTATAAAGAGGCATTTTGAAAGGTCTAGGAACATGCAAATCTTTAGATTTTGTTCTGGGGAGTGTGTCTATTCAAAGCAAATTCCATTGCAATCTACAGTGTATGTACTTTAGGCAATCTGGCGATCTGTTGTTGAGATATCTCTCTGTGGACCAAAGTCAAAGTTTGACAAACACTTAAAAAGTCCCAACTTCTCTCTGGAAATATTAAATTCAAGTTTAATTGTCATTTTAAACATAAACTATCCAGATCAGATGAAACATCTTTTTTTCAGCCTGGTCTCCTAAAATGACGTTCACGTACAACTAAGTACCATTATATTCAAGAGAAGGCAGAGAACTCTACGACATGATATCTCCAACACTGGGAAACTCACACCAAAACAATCTAGATTGATAAAAAGGTAAACAGGTTTACCTATGGATGAACTGTCCCTTTAAAGGCTGTTAGGTCTCTTAGCCTATCACAGTCCAGCTCAACCCAGGTCCCTCCCCCAGTCCATGCAAGGATATGATGGTACCAAACAACTTTAAAAGACGACAGTTAGCTGTGAAATCAAATTTTAGCCTTCAAAATGTCCTTTCAGTGACATATGGTGACATGACTGACATTATGTCCATTTTGCCCTTGAGCAAGGTGTTCAACCTCTGACCGCTCCAGGGACGGTCTACCAACTGTGGCCTCCGTAGTTAAATAAAAAAACAAATAATAAAAAGTATTTAAAGTCCAGTATGCTTCTAATCATCTTCGTCTAGTTATTTTATGAGCTTTTCATCAGGCTTTCACACACACACACACACACACACACATTAATCACTCCGTCGGGACAGCCTGTACAGGTCATGCACCTCGTTGAGCAATCTTGAGTGACGTCCCATATCTGACACTTTAAGTATAGCTTCTCTGTTTCTTCTTCTTCTTCTTCTTCTATTTCTTCTTCTTCTTCTTCTTCTTCTTCTTCTCTTGCACAGTGCTGCGTGCATTGTCTGGGCTCAGTGTGACAGTTTGATGAGCCATTAGTCAACATAATTTATCTGTGTGTTCACTCTGCCTGCAGACTCCCTGTCTGCTGCGGGACGGCGTGCCTTTGTCCTGACTGCTGAACGGGGCCGGGCCGGGCTGGGGGTTTGTCACGCACACTCGCATATATGTACGGGCTCACCGAGTCATACACCACTGATGTAAAAAATATGTTAGTGCATTTGGTATGAATGGCATGGCATTATGTTACTGGTACTGTAGCGTTGTGTAACGGGGGTGTGTAGCGCTTCATTATTGGTGAAGCATTTCGTTTTGCATTCTTATTATTCGGCTGTGTACAGACAGGCATTGGAATATGTTTGCATAGGACATTAAGTGCACATGATGAGTAACAATGAGACAAGCAAGTGATACGTTTAAAATCCTTTCATCGAATGATTTATTGTTTTAAGGCAATTACATCATGTTTGTTCCAGATGCGGTGGAGGGATCGGCCGTGGAAACAGTATGCGATCTTTCCGTATTTATGTGGGACTTCAGATTGTTTAGGTGGAAGTGGTCTGGAGTGTTGCACCCCTGGATTTTGGTAGCACCTAAGGGTGGGGCCTATAAAAGGCTGCTCTTATGCTAGAAAAAAGGGGGGAATTGGTCATGGCAGTTGGCCTTGCTGCTGCATTTGTGACATGAATATTAATATTTGCAAATAAATGCCCATATTTGGGATTAGCTGTATCTCCTGCCTCGGGCCAGAAAAACATTCGGAAGGTCCGGAAAGCAACTTTTCTTAAAACCTCTATGATACAGAAAGAGAGATGTGATGAAGGATAGACCAAGGAAGGGGCCATGGCTATGTGGTGGGGGAGCTGATGTGCCCGGTGACCTCTGACCTAAAGGGCAAGATCGGGCAGCGGTCATGGCGACGACAGATCTTCACAAAGGTTATAATAGCCTCAAAAACTTGGTGGCTGTCTGGAAACATAGTGAAAACAGAGGCCAAAAAGAAAGACGAGAACTTTTCTGAAAAGGGTTAATGGTCGACAAGGCAACAATCAGTCTTTTAAAGTTCATCATAGACGTTCTTCACTTCAGCCCGATCTCCGTCTGCTGTAGAGTTGAATGTAACGTCATCGGCGTCTTCTGTTTATGCGATTCGGCTCCCACAGCTCTCACTTTATCAATGTTGTAACCGATCTGTCGGCTTTCTGTCTGGGCGAAGGGCAAACTCCCAGTTCGTTAAGAAAGGTGAGAGGTAAACATTGACCTGAGTCCTATCGCTGCTTGTCCAGGTCCATCTTTCACCGGAGAAACTATGCAAACAGAAGGGATGCACTGATAACTCTCTTTCACTCCAAGCAGTAAACTTTAAGTATCGTCTGATAACGAGGAACAGACCCGATGCGTCACAGTTTCTACCTTTTTATTATTTTAAAATGATCCATTTGTTGTAAGGTGTATTATCAGGTGTTTCATTTAAGCATTTTCTCTGATAGGATGTATGATTACTCTCACTATTGTTACGATCATTACTTTTTCTTCTTAAATCCATGTTTTTTGCTGCTAAATTTCCATGTCATCAACATCAATTGTCGCTTCGGAAGGAGGTTGAGAGATAGATGTTTGGGTCCTCAAAGCATGTGACTTTGACATTCGAGACCACTGTTCACAAATACCGTTTTTTTTTTTTTTACAAACAGTCAATGTTGGTTTCTTTTAACCACAACCATTTTAACCATGATATTCCCCTAACCTTTACCAAGTCGTTTTTTGGCTAAGCTTGCAGCATTGATCTAGGGATTTCAATAAATATTACATGCAATATCATGAATATTACATGCAATATCATGAATATTACATGCAATATCATGAATTTCGACCATGAATCCTGATGACTTTGGTGATCCACTGACTTTCCATCTTGGAAACAGGACAACAAGAGTCTTCACAGGTGCTCACAGTTCCAAGTAACCAAGATTTAACCAATTACCTCAAACGGGCGAGGTCCAAATCATATTCAGTGTAACCTGGTCTGTGTTGGATTCCTTTGTGTTGCCTTAGGTCTCAACTCTGTGCATCAACATGTCTACTACCTGAGTGGACATCAACTCTGATAACGTGGTGTCATGTCCATTCGAAGTGCATGAAAGATGACATGTATTGCTGCTCTTTTTTCTCTCTAACTAAGTGTTTGTTCGCCTGTTTCGATCAGGTTTAATTGACCTTGGGACTGGTTCTCTATTCATGGATCATTAATATTTTGCATGTGGAATTTCATGGGATTGTTTTGGACCTGAGATGAACTTTTACTGGAAAAATAAATCACTTGCTAAAAATTTGTCCCATAACAAAAAATCACTGATTTCAAGTTTACAGCCTGTTTGAGCCTTCCATTAAATCAGTATGACGATCATTTATTCCGAGTAAACAGTGAGTAACTCCAGTGGGAACACATGATCCAGGGAATTGGGAAACCCAAAATGGGAGGATGCAGTAAAAACCACAGAAGAAGGTTTTACTTCAGTTCAAACAAAAGAAGGAAGGTAATACAAGATGACCCGTCTGTTAATGGCTAACTGGATCAGTACTCATGTAGACACACACGCTGCTCTCCTACACGGGCTTCATGCAAACATATAAAAAGGCATTTGTACACAAATGCATTACCATAAAAGTGAAATGGGCCACTCCACAAAGTAATTTTCCAATTAGTTCGGTTTAAAAACCCTCCACTCGTTACAATGAATTTAGTCTTTCTCTGAACTTTCCCTTTTATCAGTCCCATGTTATAGAGGAGTATATTCAAAACATTAAGTGTTGGGCTTTTTAAAAGCTAGCAGAGTATACAGGTAGCTCTGTTCTCACATTTTCCAGTCGAAATTCATATCTTTGAAGAGCATCTCCAGGAACAAAATGTAAATAATGTGTGTAGGTAATTAGCCACAAGGTTGGTTTCACATAAATAGGACTCTTTAAATACAGCTTTATTACACCGTGATGTCATAGAACACACATTCATGCATGCGTGTGTAAACATTTCAAACAACTGCCGCTCCAAACATGCGGTCAGGATATTGAATCTCTCGGTGACTCTCACTGTTAATAAGATACATACAGCACATTTCCTGCCCATCTCCGTCACAAACACACCACCAGCCTGCTAACATACAAGGTCATGTTTGACTAGGGCTGTACATGATGCCAGCTATGGCCAACTTAATGATGCATGACACAAACAGTGAGTGGAGGGGAGAGACGCTTTCAAAACACTTCTCATTACGATACAGTTTGGACATACAGAAACACAACATTGATAAGCAAGCACGTCATGGAGCTAAGAGCCAGGTAGGGGAGAGGTTCAATATCATCAGGGGTAAAAAATGTTGAGTGTATCAGTTTTATGGAGGAACATCTCCCCAAAAACAACAACTCCGATGCTTGCAAGGCTATCAGATTCACATGTATTTATATTTATTCGGAAAGCAAAATGACGGCCAAATTACAAGATGGACTGAATCTGCACAAGGAAGACAAAGAAAACACAGTCAAATAGAAAATATGTCGTCCTTTCATGCTTGAGAAATATGCTGTCACACTGATAGAAAGGTTTTCTCATGCTGTTATAATCCCTGTGCTATTTTTCAGTTCCACCAGAGGTCCCTACCTGCCTCCTTGCCTGAGAGCTGAGTCTTTGCAGCTGCCTGCAATCAGCACTCACTCAGCCCGTCAGCGTGTGGGAGTATGACTGACCCTTCTCTCCTGCAGTCTCTGTTGACTGTAATGACTTGGCCACAGAGTTCCTGCCAGAGATTTTTGTCTTGGCTTGTCCTCAGTTTATAGAGTGTTTTGCCGTATTTTTGGTTGCAAAGTAAAAACCTTTGAAGAGAAAACTGCTTTATCTCCTGTCTGTTTCGCAAGATACATTAAACACGTGAAATTCCATATACATATAAGCCATGAAAATGCATCAATATGTAGAAGGACAAAGCCTGAAGTTCATTTTAGGAACCACACTCACCTGAAACAATGACGGCTAACGTTAAGGGTTTCATCATGAAGTCTGTGTCTCCATCTGCTGGTCAGACGCTGAACTGCATGCTATGTCCAATTAGAGCTGTACACCATTGAGAATGCCAGAATGAGAGTTTTTACCAGCTGTGACGGCATGTGGCTGGGATTGTTTTCACCTTGTGAGTCTGTGTGTGTGTGTGTGTGTCATTGATTGCGAAACATCTGGATCTGCACACACTTGTTGTCGCAGGAAATACCACAGAGGACGTTCTTGCCAGCCGTTTCTGTTTCTGTTTAGGTTTTGTCAGCGAGATCGTGTCACAGCCATGCACGACACAGTCAGGAAACTTTACTGGGGAGTAGCTGAGATCAAAATGAAGGCTGCGTTCAAAGATGGGTTTGGTCCGAGCAAGGGGCCCCTGAAAGTGCGGGGGTCGGGAGGGTGGAAGGAGCCATTGCCCCCCCTCCTTTACCTGGGTAGTTGGTGGCTGGTGTGATCCTATCGCAAGATGGTCTCCAGTGGGTTTTTTTAATGATAAAAACACTTGAATATTTGAAAGATGATTCCATTACATTCACAGTTTATTTATATGTATTACTTTTTAGTTCTGATTTATGACTAGAACAACTTGCTGAAATTAAGCTTCAGGTTCCCAGCTTTCAGAAGATGCAAACCACCTCTACCCATCAAAATAATTTATCTATTTTCTCTTCTAAGTTTGTCTTTCCTCCCCTCCAGGAAAAATATCCTTTGAAATTATCTTCTGGACTTGGAGCAAGCAACTCTTCAACAATAAACTAACAAAAGTGGAAATATTATAGCTTTTATACAACATTTTTTTCTTTCATTTGCCATAAATTAAAGGTGCCTTATGGCCAACACAAGGGGTTCACAGAAGAACTGTTGGAAAGGTTTTGACTCATGGTTTTGACTCATGGTTTTGACTCATGGTTTTGACTCATGGTTGTGGGCGGCTCTGGCTGTGTTTAGGCACAGCGGTGCTTTTAGCTAAATGCTAACATCCAAATGGTACAACGCTCACAATGTCACATGCTGATGTTAAGATGTTGAGGTCATGAAGCTGCTGAATGCTTGTTCTGGCCCCCGACCTTCCACACTGTGTTGCTCTCTCCATCTTGAGCCTCTGCTTCCGGCTGCAGTATCATGCCACCAGAGCTGGTGTTTCTGAAGAGTTTCTGCATAAATGGCTGTCAGACAAGCCGCTGTTGCATAATTGAAGGCGACTTTGTAAGAGCCCGTATCGAGTTTCCCCAGACTGCATTGTGCGCAATCCTTTCAAGGGCTTTAACCTTAAATGCTACTTCGCCGTGTGTGGTAATGAAGACGAAGGATGTGCGGCTATGATGTTTCAATTCCACCTCTGCCTGCTGGGAATTTGTTTTTTAGATATTTGCCAGTAGAGTCTCTGATGAAAGCGTTCGGATTTGAACATTTCTCTCTCATGTGCGTCTCATTCTTAAGAGAGATAATGAAACCCAATATCTCAATAGTTACAATATGTGCCAGCATCTACACTTGAACCTTTTAGATGTTTTGTAGCGATCTGAGATTCATGTGGCAGATGGCTTCAGACTCAACACTGTGACTTGTACAGGAGGGTGGCCCTCTGCCTGTTAGAAGGGAATTCGAGCAGTAACAAGGACACCAACTGCCTGCCCTCCTTTAGTATATATTTATAAAGCACTTCAAAGAAAATAGCATATCAATCTTGCAGTACACAGTATATGGAAACGCCTGTACCTGCAATGGACTGATCTGAGTTAACTTGGCCTTTTAATCCCATGTTGTTTTTTTTTCTTTATATTTGATTAAATTCTTGGTTTGATGCCCATTTGTAGCATTCTTCTTCGTTATCCTAATCTTTCATCTGTATTTTGTGGGTTAATGTTTCTCTAAATGTTGGACACTTTGATCATCCCGTGTACATCCCTTTGCGAGTGAACTGCTCTCATTGGACGACCCCTTTTGTAAATAAGGATGGAATGAAAAACGAAATGTAGATCATACATCGTGCACATTTGAGCTTATCTCCATTGGATCCCGTCACATAGGACTTAATCTTGACATACAAGGCATTGCGTGGTCAGACCTCTCTGTTCTTGAAGGAGTTGTGCAAACCAGTGCAAGGATTTAAAAAGGACCTTAAAACCTATTGTTTTGTCTGGCTTTCTGCATATTTTACATCTTTTATTATGTGGATTTCACTATATAGTCAGTCTCTTTTTATCTCTCTTTTCACCCTTTTAATTTTTTGCTTTTTTGGCTGTTGGTTCAATTCTTCAACGTGATTTTACACATCAAAGTCTGTTTAGGTGGGGAGTACTGCTGCATATGTGGGGAAACAAAGAAAGGTGCATAAAGCCTTTTGCACAAAGTCTAATAAACTGAAACTAAACAAAAAAAAGTATGGGTTTTGACAAACTCAAACGATTAGCACATGCTTTCATAATCGCAAAAGACTCTCTGTTGCCTACAGTGTGCTTCAATAAATGTCTGTTTTATCTGCAAGTCAAGGTGACCTTACCAGTATTCTGTCTCTAAAATGAACAGCCATAGTGCGTCTGATGAATGAAAGCTGATGTCTCGGAGCTTCTGGAGGCACCTGCAGCATTTTCACGTCAGCACAGAGCAGAAGGAGCACAGCTGCTGGGTGAGCAGGATGTTGGACTGGGAGGCATGACTCAGACCCAGGGTTGGAAAATGATAAATGATGTCCTCCTGAGCATGTAAACCTGCTGAGTGAAGTCTTTTGGGGGAAGTTTTAAGGCATTTAAGAGTTTATTGAGCGGCGCAGCTCGAAGGTATTAGAACATTGAGATATTGAGAGGATGTCTTTCGGACAAATGGAAAATTGTGTTATAACGTGCATACCAGAGTTTACTGTGCAAACTACAAACTATTTCTTTTAACTTTTGACATTTGAATCCACCAGAACATTTCGCAATATAAAATGGTCATACTCATGTAAACATCAGAATAATCCTTTCTGTTGGCTTTATACTAAGGAGCTTAAGAACATCATTTGGGACATGTATGTGCCAGTCTCTGCAAATACATGTCTGTCAGACAATTTACCCTGAAATGCTTTATTTGCGTAAAGTCGTCTCCGTCTGGCTCTTCCAGCCTGTCACATGTCTGAGCTGTGAGATGTGCATTTTATTAATCTGGATGACTGCGCTGTAATCTGTTTGATGTTTTTTGAGTGAAATGTCGACATCCTCACTTTCACTTTTGATTGGTAGCATACAAGCTTTCAGTGTTCAGCAAAGAGCTCTCAAATGTAGACATTTCTCTTTAAATATCTTCAGATAACGCACCTCATATTTATGTAGACATTTCTCTTTAAATATCTTCAGATAACGCACCTCATATTTTCCAGAATCTACTAGCATTTACTTGTATTGTATAGAGATTGAACTAGTTTGCAGACTTGTTTTGTTTGCTGCTGGGCAGGCTAAATGAGCAATTTGACAGACATTTGACATGATTTCTGACGTGTGTATTCTTTTAATAAAAATGTTACATTAATCAATACTGAAAAAAAATCATTTAGTGCTGCCCTCATGCTGAAAGTTGAATTTTTGAATGTGTGAAATCGTATCATCTGTAAACATACTGTGTGAATGTGGGACATTCCGAGACAAAGTCCTGTGCTTTAATAGTCTGTACACATATCTTATTTAAGGTGAGCTGGTTATAGCTGAGTGTATGTGTTTTTATATAGAAATGAATTACAATCAACATAATTCACAGGCAGCTCAATCTTTTTTTTTTCTTCTTCTGATCAGTAAGCATCTCATTTCACAGGAAATGCATCATTGAATCACTCTGGAAAAAAAAAGGTCAAACCAGGAGTCATTTAGTAACTGGTGTATAAATGTAATGCAACCCAATCTGCGGAGATGAGAGAGATTCATGGAGGAATTCAAATTGGTTTGCAAATGTTCTCATAAATGCATAAAAGCTTCTGTTGCCTGCAGTGCGTTGCTTCACTATACGTCCGTCTCATCTGCCAGTCAAGGTGACTTTACAATATTATCTCTCTGAAATGCACAGCCAGTTTCTGAAGAATCAAAGAGCGTCCCAGAGCCTTTCAGGACCGCATCATTTAATGCGCCGCTGTTTTCCTTTCAGAATAAAACCGATGTGGAGCTGCATGATGAGCAGTGCAACGATGGACGGGGAGGAAGGGATGACGTCAGGGCCTTGACAGCTGGCTGACATGACCCCCGGCAGACACTGGGTGGTGCTCAAGGTTGCCAGTAAACTGATGAAAAGGTCTTATATTGCTCAGGTTTACAGCACGAATTAATTCATTCACTTAAAATGCTGAGTGAAGTCTTGACTTCAAAAAGTTGCAAATTCAATCTGGCTCGAGGGAAGAGATTGCTGTAGTGTGCGTCTTTAAAATGTTTTTTTTTTTAAGACATTATTAAGCCGTCCAGCTTGCTTCTTTAAATAAGGAGACATGTGGAAACGGGATGACATCTTTATTAAGGTGGAAGACTTTTCAGGGACAAAAAGAAAATAATAATGGACGATCACAACGCTATGCTGTGACGAATGATTCAAACATCTACGTCCCTAAAACGACTAATAGCGTTAGTATGTTGTATAGAAATTATGTAAAGAAAGGATTATCGATTGAATGTGAAATATCAGACTTTCGTAGAACCAGGGTCCTCCTTGCTTTTCATTTGCTCTTCTCATAGTCTATGAAGAATTCATTGCTGGAAATAGTCAGTTCAACAATCAGAAGGACAAACTCCTGGAAGTCCACTTGGCCATCCTTGTTTTCGTCCAGGTCGCTCATTATGTTGTCGTACACCATGGGGTCCTTGCTTTCCTAAAAACAGGAAGAAGAAAGTTCTGATGAAGAAAATTCAAAACCAGAGAGACTTCCAATCCTTAAGAATCTATTAAGTTATCTGTTAAGATATCCAGCCACTATAGCGCTTCCCTAAAAAAAATGCTACACACCATAATAGTAATGTAATATGTTCACGAGAGCCGGAGAATGGGCCTCACGCCAGAACTGCTGGTGAAGGATTAGTTCTTCAATTTTTTCCCGTTCTCTTTTCATTACATTATATTTTCTCTTGGGTACGAACGAAGTTCATGAGTAGTCGAGCAACATTTACGGCACACTATAAAACCTTATGGACAGGAACTCTCTTTTTTGGGGCCTGATGAAAGAAGATATCCCACAACCCATTGCGGGTCGTACAATCAATGGTGCATTTGGTCCTTGTCAATTTATAAAGTTTGGAAATATGACATGACCACGCTGTATTAAATCATGAATCTGCCGTCAGCACAAGATCAAGGCAGCAGTCAAGTTTCCGCTCTTAACCAACCGCAAGTCCTCAGCACACAATGGGAAACACACGTCTTTCCCCCGATCGGCTAATATGTGCAACCAACATTGGTTTTATAATGACTTCATTTCCTCATTTCAAATTGATTTAACTGGTCTGTTCTGTACTATAAAAAGTTTATTCTGTTGACTAAAAGAAATGCTCTGTGGTTGTTTGACAACTTTTATCAAATCCAGAAGCTGAATAAATGAGTTCCAGATGATATTGCAGTACATTACTGGTATATCATTGGTGTTGCACATTGAATTCTATTGTGAGGTGACAAAACGTTTGGTTAAACTCAATACTCACCTTCAAGAATTCACCGAGTTCCCCCTGCAACAGGCTCTTCATCTCCGCTTTGCTCAGCTTGTACTTGTCACCTTCTTTTCCAGAATAGGAGTGGAACACTTTAATGAGGCCCACGATAGCGGTTGCCAGTTGGGAACACATGTTTCAGTTCTTCTCTTTGTTTTTTTTCAGTTGTACAATTAATGCCTGCAAGGACAAAATCAATAGAGTTACTGTTAAAACCCCACAATTGTATTATCAACTCGTTAAAAGTCATAAGGAAAATGGCATTTCAGCAATTTTATGGATTTCACTGCATTTATCAGGTTGCCAAAGATGTGACTTTGTGGCGGTGTTGAAGGTCACAGGGTGAGATGTTCGGTTAATTCTTTGTGTGCCGGCGCACAATATGCAAACCTTTCCTGATGTGTTGTTCATTTTATGCAGTGCGGGAAAACAAATTGCTTCAAAATATCTCAAGCTCAAGGCTTATTCTATATCTATCTATTCTATTTTTTTAAATTTCACTTCACTAAAATGAACGCATACTGAAGCGGGAATTCAAGTTAGATCGCTTTTGCTGATTCAAAACTTTTTTTTTTTTTTATAAATGTCCTCAAAATTCCAAGAAAGCAAGTAAGCATATTTCAACTATTCCTCTAAAAAGTAAAAGCTCTGCAGCGAGTTAGGTGAGAAGATTGATAGCAAGGATGAAGCTCCAGCCAGTTAGCTTAGCGTAGCATAAAGACAGGTACACACCTTGCTCTTTCCAGAGAATAGCTGGAACAATACGGCATTTTAGAGCCTGATGGTGATATTTGGGAGCTTGAAGGAAAATGAATAAATAAGTGGGAATTTTTACAGTTGAAAAATCAACTTATGGAGAAACAGTTTCTAAATTAGCTTGAAACTAGTTTGGTATTTCTGTACTGCAATTCCCTAATAATTATACAGCCAATACACCAAATCAAGAGGAAGTCACTGTGTTTGGCCAAGAAGTAGTTTAGCTTTACATTATATCAATTTATAGCACTGTGGACTTATTATTATTAGGAGTATTTTGTTGACAACACTTCTGTACTTTTACACGAGTCCCGACTCAGAACATGTCTGTAAACACAACACTCCATGTTGCACCAGCTTACGGACTCTTAACTTCTTTAGCCTATATTAAAAACATTTTTACATAAACATTAGAGGCATTACAACACATCTCAGCTCAGAGTCAGGGAGAGGAGGAGAGGCTTCAGCTCAAAGTTGTCTTTGTTGCCTTTCAGCAAAAAAAAAAACCCATTTTGATTGTGTACTAGTGTCATAATTAAGTCCACATGAGAGCCATTTTAATAATAACTTCAATAAGAGGTTAGGACGAGTGGATCCAGTGTCTGCATTGAAGTACACTTATGAAGTGTGTTTTGTCCTGTGGGAGGACATCAATCTGCTGATTGTGATGGGTAACCGCAGCTACATAATAAAGAGAACTGAATAAAACGTCCCTTCAGAACATAACAAAAATAAGCTGAAAAATATGCATTTAATTTATTAATTAATACAAATTAAATCATGAACCAAAGAAATTGACCACATTTTGGTTTCTCTAAAGTTTGGTTTGATGTCTGTGTGAAGCTGACACTCAGCTTAAAGCCAAATGAAAAGCAGGGTGGAGGAGGGTGGAGGAGGGTCAGGAAATGCAGTGAGTTAAAACAGTTCCAACATCTAACCTTACACCTGCCCTTCACTACCGGACACATGAGAAGCTGCTGGGGGGGGGGGGGGGGGCTTTGCCTTTCCCTCCCCCCCCCCCATGAGCCAGTGGAGGACAAAGGACAGACCTCCTGCAGGGCAGCTTGCACACAGAATAGATTTTGCACCGTGGCTTGCGTTACCTTTTCAGATAAACTATCTGATGCCTTCATGCTGAGGATTAACTGTCGGTCATGTTTCATCATTTGAATGTCTGATGGTTCTTTTCATTATGAGGAGAGACGAGCTGCTGTTAATAATGCAGGGCTGCTCCACAGCCGTCTGAGTGTGTGAATAACTCACTCTCAAACTACGGTGAGAGAGCCCGAAGTGCTACATCACTTTCCTGAATGATGCGGCGCCACATTGCCTAAATTAGTCTCGATGATTTCCGTTAATCATTCACTCCCGCTGCGATCGGGGAGCTAATTAAAAACCTTTGAATGCCAAATGCAAAGCATGTTAATTAACTGAGACTGAAGCACGGATATTCTAGCAATGTTAAAAACAGACTACAGATGCCACCACACATGAAAATAATAAAGACGCACTTTCTTAGCATTTCCCCTTCTTCTTTTGGCAGAATGTATTTTGAACTCTCACCTGGCAGATATCTGCCTGCACTAATCTGTCGAGCATCCTAACCTTTCGCAAATGAAATAACACAGGGACACAAACAAGCAGGAACTCACCTGAACAGCTGCTGCTGGTGGATGTGGCTTCATCTCTCATCTCTTCAGTTATATGGGCTCCTCTCACCTGTCTGCAAGTAAATCAGAATCAGATAGGCTCCTCCCCCCGGACAGCAGCTCCATCACCTGTAGTTTATTATTTTTTTCCCCCCTTTTCATCGCAGGAGAGGCACAACTGCGACTAATAAAACAAATTATGAGCATTTAGAAGCAAGGCATGGAAGCAAACATGTTTAATATAACCCTGCACATACAGTTAGGACCACAGTCATTACCAGTGTTGGTTACATATCACAAGTCTTTGTACAATCCATGTGCGCAAGCTCTCTCAAATGTCTTAATTAACTTCATTACTATGAGTGACATCAATGCTGTTATAGTTAGGTTTACAGTAAAACCACACACACAGTTTTCATATGTACATATAACTTCCTAAATAAATACTACATGCTTTATTGACATGCATATACTGTTCCTATCCACTAAATTTTTTTTGCACTATTCATGTTATTCATAACACTTGACTGATATTATTGATATTGTTGGTTACTGGTGCTTGAATACCCTTGAATTGACTGTTTGATTAAATAATTGACTGTTTAATTAAATAATTCTGACTCAATACTGCACGTGAGAGTGAAAGGAAATAAGTCCTTTGGAAAATACCTTCAAACGCTTTCATTCATCATCAAGGCACAAGTGTGAGTACAACTCAACTCAAATCCACCAAGACAAATCCCAACAAAGCTGTTGCTGACCACCTATTGTAAACACAATCAGATCAAGCTAAAAAAATACATTTGGTAGGTATCAAATTAGCGATTACCTGTCACTAGAGGGTTTATAGAGAGCCAAAAATGATGAGCTACTTAGCGGAAACTCAAAGAATTGGTAAAACAAAAAGGAGTGCAATAAATTCCCAATAATTTTTTAGCTTTGGTTAGCTTTTTATGTTCCAGGTTAGCAATTTCCCCAACACATATGTTGTTCCTGTGAGGTATTGTTATTATATATCCTGTTGAATTGGCCTTTGAACACTTCCGATCTCATACCTCTGAGGATGTAACAGAGCACAGTCCTTTCACAATGTGGCTCCTGTCACCATATCTTCCTGACCCCTCGCTTGTTATCCAGAGTGTGACATGGGAGATCTCATTTGAGCCGTTGAGTTTGTGGCCTTTCAGAACCTGTCAACTGGGCACTTGGCCTGACACACTCAGAGGGAGAGTGGAGCAGAGGGCATAGGCTCGGCCTTCAGGGATAACATGACATAATGCCATGTGCAGGCAGGGGATCCTGTTGTCATCATAATGAGATGTTGGCTTTTGCTCCCAGCTTTGGAATAACCTGCACACAAAAAAGTTTAGTGAACTCTCCTCAATTTTCTGACCTCTTTTGTCAGAATGCCACAATAGGGATTTGTCTCTGATTTGTGTCGTGTTCAAAATCTTCGAGAAAAGCAGTAAGGACTTCTGGTCGAATGAGGTTATAGTAAAGTTGTTTTATTGAGTATAAAGTTGTGATGAGAGTATATCTCGGCCGAGGTTTCTGAAAGTCGCGTTCCACAGTCCACAAAGCAGAGCGATGTAGTTATCTGTCTCTCGCTTCTTTCAGAACCCCGAATTCAAGTTTGTGCAAAGATTTATACATTTTTCTGTTTGAGGCGCTGCCTCTCACTCATTGGTTTGTATAAACGTAAATAATGTAACATGATCTTCTTTGTTGGTTTCTGGTTGGTGCACATGTCCACGCCTCTGGGCAACACGAGTCCTTTAACAGTAGGCGCATCATGAGGTTGTGACCCTGAGTTGTAGCTTTGTCTTGCTATGCACCTTTTAATACAACAGTTTCCACTCGTACTTTCTTATTATTTGGTTACATGAGTTCACACATAAAAGATATAAAAAAAGTAATGTAAAATCTAAAAGATATATGAGACTAAAATCATTTCCTTCAGTGTATTAGCTATAATGCGCATTTCTGTAAACCTTTCAATGTCTGCATATTTCTGACCTTTCAATGTAACAGCAGCATTTCATCCACAATTTTAGGTATGAGCAAACCTATTAATAATGGTTCTTCAGTGAGCATAAGTAAAACTAGCGAGATGAAATAATCACACTTCTACATTTGCAAGCTCAGAATTTTTTCTCTCAATAATCTAATTTTTGGGTGCTGCTTCCTTGTCCGCATTAGGTTTTTCTCCTTCTGGCCTCCTATCCTCGACGGGGGGCCCAATCACAGAAACACCTCCCACAGAGGAAGTTTTGCTCTGAACCCTGTTCATCATTGTTGGCTTGACCAGGACACTTCTCAGCTGTGCCCAGAAAAACGGCTGCTGGTTGACCTGCTGGGGCCATTCCAGGTATGTCTTGGAACTCAGCATCTTCTTCAGCTTGCAGTACTTGCTGGGAAAGGAGCTGGGATCCATGGGCTCCATCATCACTAGTATGACGTCACTGAAGGTCTTTCCCATTGCTCGCTGCTGAGTGAAGTACAGCTCGTAGTTGCACCACTCGCTGTTAACGAAGTGCCGAGAGAGGACAAATATTACCTGAGGAGACAAAACAAAAAGTGGAAAAGAAAACATGAATTACATTTTGTAATCTGTTTTCCTTATAGATCGTGATTAATGATGGGTTGTGTTGTATTCTGGCATGTAAAAGCCTTTTTAAAAAAAACTACATTTTGTTACCTTACGACTGCTTTCAATGTTGTCAATGATGTTATCGATGATCCACTTTCCTGGCATGAAGTCCCTCTCATGAATGCACAGACGATAGGAGTTCTTGTTGTTCTCCAAACCAGGCAAGAGGTGTTCCCTTACCCAGTCTGCGTCAGAGTGGCTGTAGGATATGAAGGCATGATAAGTAAAAGTCCCTGATTCCCCTGCTGCCTTTTCTTTGTGACGTCTGTATTTGGCCCTGATGATCTGATATGTAGCTTTAGTGTACCACGGGAGGTCAAAGATATAGCAAATAAGCATCAATATCGCGATCACTGCTGCTGTGGTCGCAACACAGATGATGATAACTAGTCTGGTGTCACAGGCCACATGTCCTGGAAAGAATTTGGATACGACTGTGTTGAGCAAGGCCTCTGGATGGTAACACCTGTAGTTCCAAGGCCAGTCTGTGAGGTTAACCTTTCCTTTTGACAATGTGTCCTGGACAAAAGCATGGAGCTCACAAGTGCAATGGAAAGGATTGTTCCCTGCCATCAGGCGAGAGAGTTGAGGCATGTCCTGGAAGGATGCCTTGCTAATGAGACCAAACGAATTCCCATCCAAAGCTAGTGACTGCAGTGATGGGCATTCCCAGCCAAATGGGATGAACTTGATTTTATTCCCACTCAGCAGAAGCTCTTTCAGGTTGGTGGCTTTCTCAAAGTATGTCATGTCCAGCTGGTCCAGCTCGCAGTAGGACAAGTCCAAGTAGTGCACTGTGGTGGGCAGACAGCGGAGTGCTTCACTCACGAAGTGATTGTGGTGAGCGATAAGCCGAGTTAAGTTGTTTTGCCAAACACAGTCCCGACTGTTTTTAGCAGATCCCAGTTTGTTGTTGCTAAAGTCCAACACCTGCAGCTGCTGGAAATCCCTTGTTAGCAATGACAATTCTTTTAAACTGGTCAGGTCATTGGTGCTCACGTTGAAGGTGTGAAGATTGGGCATGGTGCCCTTGTAATCACACCGTTGGTTAAAGAGGAACTCATTCTGTAGGCGATTATTGGAGACATCCAGAAACTCCACACCTTTCATCTCAACCCAGGAATCGCAAGGCACAGAGTTGAAGTACACGTGCTGAATAGACAGCTCCTTAATTTTGTTGAACCAGGTGAATCGCCAGTCAAATCGCAGCACATCAGGGTTGCTGATATACCTACAAGAAATAGAGATTTGTAATGTTCTGTGTCAGTACATGAAAAGAAATTACCCAGCCCCAAACAGTTAATTGTGGTATTATTACCTTTGCACTACAAGGAAGTTTGCTATATAGTGTGCAACAGGACTTTAATTTGAGATCGGCTACTAAAGGTTGATCTGAATTGAATTACGTTAATGCAGTTGGTTGAATATGCATAATTTCTGATTATGATTGCAAGACTGGGAATTCCTGGAGGGACTTAACACTACGTGAATACATTTTTATTTATACTACGTGAGCTTATAGTCCAAAAACCATACTAAAAGTGATAGTTAAACTTGTAAACTGCTTTCTGAGACATCATGGGGCAGTGTCAAGCAACATATCATATTCTGACATTAGCATGGGTTGAATTTCACACCAAATTATTTATATTTTACACTGGCACATGATGCCCCAAAATGAGGAAGTACTCACCAAAGATTCAACTTATCCAGTGCCAAGTCTGTGATGCTGGAAAGTGCTCCGCTGTCAACAAATGTGGGTGAACGGGCAAAGTCGATGTACTGAAGTCTCAACTTTTTGACAGGGGCGACTTGTAAGTTCATTAAAGCCATCCTGAGGAGATTCTCATTGAATTTACCTCTGTGAAAGATGAGCTGGTGGGCTGTGATGTCTTTTAAACCCTGGAAAATGTCCTCCTCTTCCATGTAGTACACAAACTCAAAGATGTTTCGGAATTGGATGACACTGAAGGTCTTGTTGGCAAGGTCACGTAGCATGTGAGGGAGAGCATTTGGCAGTTGATCTATGGCCATATCGAAGCCCATCTCCTTTGTCTGGATGACTTCTAAACTTCCAGGCTCGTAGTAACTTAGATTGGAGGAACATTTAATTGCAAAACCTTGTAACCTGATGTTCTTCAAGGGCTGTAAATCAGCTTTCTTTAGTCCCATCACCAGAGGGCCGCCCATAGACAGAACTTGGAGTTTGACAAATTTGGAGAAGCCATCAGTCAAAGTGGCATGTTTGTAAAGGTTATTGGACATGTAGAGCTTTTTCAGATTCAAGAGAGGAGTCATAGCTGTGGCAGGAATTTCCTGCAGGGAGTTATTGAAGATGTCAAGATGCTCCAGTAGCATGTTGTTTTTAAAGGCATCATTGTCAATGTGTGAAATGTTATTGTACTGCAGCTTAAGGATGCGAAGTTGAGGGAGGCGGAGGAAGTCGTCAAAGCGGACAGCTTGTATTTTATTGTAGGAGAGATCTATGTCTTCCAGTGTGGATGGAAATTGTCTTGACGGGACGCTCTCAAGCTGTCTTCCCAGACAGTCTGCGGAGCGGCCAGAGTTGTAGATGCGACAGGATCCTCCGTCAGTGTTCGTGGTGCGGGGTGAGGATGGAGTTGGGGATGTGAGTGCTCCAAGAAGGAGAGCACTAAAATGAATCAATCTCCCAATCATTGTCACAGACTTGTAAAGAAACAAGACAAGGAGAGGTTCAAATTAAAATCCCCAAAAATAAAAGGTTGTACCCTGATAGTGAAACGAAACACAAGTCATCTTCACAGTGAGTACTTTTACATTAGGTAGTCATTTTTTTACAATTAAGTAACATTGCTCAGCATATTCCTATTAAGAGATGGTTTAATACCTTGATCTAGGCTGTCATTGCATTAATAAAAGTTCAAATATCTTTGTGACCATGAAATGCACTAGCATCTAATCCTTGGTATCTTTTTTCTTGCTAAAAGGGAATTCATACTATTCAAAAAGACATGCCAAAAAGCTAAATAGCATTGAGAGACAACAGAGGAAAACAGCAAATGTGTAGCTCTACAAGATATTTGGTCATTTTCCATCATGTCACATATCTGCCTTTGCAGGACACACTGACATTGTGTTTGTCCTTGCAAGACTCACAACAGACAGCCTACACACACACGCATGATCGTATCTTAACCTTGTTACCATGGTAATGCACAATCCATCAAACCATACATTCCTTCATGTCTAAGAAATTTCTACCACACTCATCCATTTACAATTGACACCCCCCCCCACACACTTTATACAACAGCACTTTACAGCAAACACATTATACACTGCACAGTACTTACCCTCTTAAGACTATTTTCCTGCTTGAGGCTGTTAATGCAGACTCTCCACCTTAATTTATATTGCTGGTCCAAGGCTACGCACTGTTTTGGCCCTCACATTGAGGAGCCGTCAAGCTTTATAACTCCTGTTAAACAAACAGCACGAGTTTAGCCCAGAAGTGACGTGACTTGAATACATATTTGTATTTGTGCAGACATGGGTAGTATAGGAATAAATTGTTTCCCTATTTATTTAAGGTAATCTGTGATGGCTTGGACAACCAGAATAAAGCAGAGTGTGGAATTTAATTAAATTTTGTTTTGATTCAGAATGGAAATTAAAAAAAAATTACTTTACAGAAGCTGCAAAAACAATGATATTGGGAGGAAGATATTTAACATTGTTTGGAGCTTTTCCAGAGTTGATGAATCACAACATAAGAAGCGGGTGTGTACTGTATTAGTTTGTAATGTCTAGCATTTATCACGTGATTAAAAACCTCATTAGGTATTTTGTTATTCAGATACATATTTATCTCAGAATTATTTTGCCAACTGAACACAAAAAGAACGAGATGGATGTGGTAATAAAGGCCAGATCTATTCTTCTCCCACTATGTGTTTGTTTGACATTCAGCCAAACACTCCTCGTTCCTCTCAGGTCAACAAGTCATCTGAAAGACTCATTGTTTTCTAGATAATCACAAGACGGCAAATGAAAGATTTTATTCTTAGAATTAATTAATATCACCCTGTGTTTACTTTATGGCTTCCTTCCTTGATACATAAACATTGGCCGGGCAAGAAAACAGCAGTCACTGGGGATAATTCAGTCCTAAACGTATGTTACTGTCTGACATTTGATTCAGCAAAACACCATATGTCCTTTCTTTTCTCGTTGTAAAAATGATAAACTGCCTCGGGTGAATTCCTTGGTTTCACGAGGCATCGGAGGTCAACCAAACCTGTGTGTTCCTCACCTACAGTGCATACCTCTAGTGCTTTCTGTTAATGACCTCCAGCTGGTTTGATATTAACCTGCCTAGCTGTAGAAAATTTTATGGTTGACATGTGTTTGTGTAGTTTCCTGTTTCCGTGTAAGGAATGTGCTGGCAATGCTACAGGGTGTTTTTTTTTTTCATCAATGAGCGTCAATTTTTAGCTTCAGTGGTGAGTTTATAGGTTTTTACAGGACATACAATGTAAACGGCTCATTGTGTATGCTGTGTACACAACGTATTGATGGGAAAAGGGCCCTCTTTTTCATACTGTAAAACAACTGGGAAATCCCCCAAAAGCACAAGAAGAGGGACAGCATTGGTTTTCTCTGCATCCGGGAGATAGCTTTCACAAATCCTGTCACGTTTAAAAAGTATAGACTGACACTGTTCGGCAACAATGACATTGTTCCTCTCAGTGGAATAGGCCTTGCAACACGAGGATTCAAATTGACACTTAATCTTCCTGAGTCAGTCGTGTGGCAAGAAAGAGTAAATAACACAACTGGAAACCGACAAACCACAAAGAATCACAACTTATGTAGATGTTATGAAAGAACAATCTCGCGTCTCTCAACCAAAAATCATTAGCAAGCCAGTCCCTGCACAAACAGCCAGTCCCTGCGCAAACAGAGCTCAAGACCGACAGTTTAATAAAGGGAAAAAGATCAAAATCAATGCAGCAGAACGAGAGATATTGCCTTTTTTTTTTTGTATTCCCTGTCAAATCCTCACCTCACATTACTCACAATGCAACATGACTGGCAACAGCTGGGTCGGAGGTTCGGGTGTGTCATGCTCGTAGTGGCTAATGTAGCCTCGAGCCCTCGCCGCGAGCAGAGATGAGGAGAGAGCAACATAAGTCTGATTTCTTTTTTTTCTTAAACCTTAAGTGTTAAGCCCCAACTGATGCTGACTCAAGTGCTATAACTTTTTTAATCAGGCACACGCGCAGTAGCACTCCGCAAAACCTGCAAACATTGATGTGCAAAGGTACAACTTCAATTGATTTAAAGTTGAGCCAAATGTGCCGACGTAGAGCTGAGCTAGATGTTTTGAATCGGATATGTCCTCAAACCGTAGCAATGGGTTGTGTTGTTGTGCAAATATTTCACAAGATTTTAATGCGCTGGATATATTGGAACTTCCCAGCGACACATAAGCTTACATTCTGTAATGGTTGTGGGTGTAAAACGTGTAGCCAAGTCTGCCCAGAACGTTTGCCTGTCTAGCTTAACTTCTGCACTCACTCTAATCAGTCATACGTTAACACTGCGTTGTGGTAATGTGTGGTCCATAGCAACCCAATGCAACGTACATGCTGCAATTTAGGCTCCATATTGTGACGTGGTAGTCCTGCACTAAATTACCTTCCAGGCTATGAAAGAAACAATAAATGGCTCTGTCATTGATTAAACTATTATATTGGTCTGATATGCCATACATGGCGTCATCCAGTGAGCTCAAAGCTCTATTACTGTGTGTGATATTTACCCAGCAGTCAATAGTCAGTGGCAAACAGCTCTTCCATTGACATGTTGACAGCTCTGTGCCCGCTGCCTCTGTACGACACATTCATCCGGCAGCAGACTCGTTTCACTGATGAATGTTCTTTACTCTGCTTTAATGATGCTCCACATTTACGTGCTACGCACATACACAGCTGCACTTTTGCTCAAGCTCGTGTTCGTCCTCCACAGCGACAGACAATCCACATGTTCAAGTGCTGGGTTTGTTCACGTCATGCATCAAGTAATCTTTTCCTTTCCAAAACCATGCAACCTTTCCAACACCAATACACTGAATGAAATGTTAGTGAAATGTTAAGGGAATATTTTCTTCTAACTCAGAAACTCCACTTTTAAAAAAAATCTGACTTTTGTCACTACATTGTAAACTGTTGTTGACATTATTGGGGCCACTATTCCAGCCATGCCGACAGACTTGGTTTCATTTGTTCAGGTTTTGAAATATGGATGTCTGCCAAAAATAGGAGGAAGGGAAAGAACAAATAAAAGAATTGACAAAGGATATCCAGTGATGCTTCCCCTGGGTTTATTTGTTTGCTGTTCTTGTGTCAATCCTAACTGTACACTTCTTACCTGTAAATGGAGTTTGAGGATTTGCTGAAAAGTAAAAAAAAAAAAAAGTGTAAAAAAGCTGGCAGCTATTCTCCAGGTGACTGCAGAAGCTAGGAACATTTTGGAACAACTCACCAGTACGCAGAATGTCTGTTACTAATCCTGTGTTGCAAGAATGTATCCGCGCTGTGCCAGCTGTGCAGGATTTTGGAGAGCTGGCAGAGGTGCAAGTGAACAAAATCTGTTGAGAATATGGAGTTTGCTTTTGTCTCCATAGTATCCAGGTCTGAGCCTGTTTGAGCAGGTCAGGTCACTGGTTGCACATTAATAGGCTGGGTGGGGGCCGGTGTCACAGTTTGTTTCCCCATCAATTTCTGTCACATTTTAGGCCAAATAATTTCCTAATCTCAAATAGACATTTTCTGAGATGCTCAACCTTTACCCAACCTTATCCTAAAATATTCTCAAGCATTTTCCACACTGTCGATGACTACTGTATTTCTCTGGTAGGAGCATTTCTAAAAAAAATGTTTTACCATTGGTAGATACCACTAGAAAAGTTAAGTGAGAAAAAAATATAGTCATATAGTATTTGAGTGAAACAACAATTTACCACAATATAAGTAGTTTTATTTGTCATGCTCAGATTACCTCATTGGGTTGGGACATCTGGAAACAATTACAATCGATTATGGCTTTACTTATTTTCTGGGCATGGGTTTAAAATCTATTTCTGTGTCTGTATTTCTGCCAGTACAGCCACTGAGAAGATTGACACGTGAACGTCTATGCTGGATGTGTGTTTGTGTGTGTATAAAAGAGACAGTCCTTGTTTGCGTGTGTGTATGCTTTTTGATAACTGCAGAATAATGGATGTGCCAAACCAATTGAAAAGAAAAGAGGATTTACATTTAATGGCTCCTAGTGCTTATTACAGCCAGCAAATATGAATAGAGTTGATAGGCAGACATGAGTTGTGAAACAGTAGGCTTGCAGACTGAGATAAAGACTCATGGTCTTCATTAAAAGCAAATCTTTGTTCTTGAGTAGAAAGCTCAGGAATTGATTGACTGAACACGCTGCTTTTACCTCTGAAGGATCGAAGCACATTACGCGAGAGTGGTATCCAACTTCTCATCTCACTCAAATATAAGCACATTTCCCAAATGTACCAAGACAGCAAAAGCTGCTAATTCAAAACTGAGTTATAGTCAGAACGGATGCTATATGGTTGAATGAATATTTTACAGTACAGTTAGTTTTATTCAACTGCTCAGCGTTATCTCATTCATCTGTCACCATTCTGTGGAGGTCATTTTATCTTTTATCACTGAAATCCCTAATGTTAGATCACTAAGTTGCTGCTCAGACTGCTAACACACTATTGTATATGGTTCATTGTTTTTTTTACCCAAAAATACAAGATTCAGATTTGTTTAATGTGATTTTTACTCTCATTCTATTTCACCACACATCCAGGGGTTGTTGTCGTTCCTGCTACAAGAGGACACTGTTCACTGTCGATATATATTCAACAGGGTCCTCAAATGGTTAAACTTGAGTGCAGCAAATGTTATTCACATTTTCTTTTTTTTTTTTTTCATACTCTCAATTTAAAAATGAAAACATATAAACTGAATTTAATGAGCCTTAATTTCTGGCAGCACTTATGTATTCACAGTAGCTGCTATTTGCAAGGGGGTGATATACAGTGCACAAGCCCACGCTGGTGTTTGTCGCCACATCGCTCCCACGTCATTTAGCAATTTTTTTAAAAAGCAGGTGCGGCCTCTTTGTGGAAATGCAACGCCATATATTTCCACTTGCATTGAAAAAAACAAAGTAAGAGTATGTGATTAGGGAAGGCATAAAAAGGTGGGAAGTGTTTTAGTATCGTGCAAATGCATCCTCCTTCACAAAACTAATTAGCATGCATGTGATCAGGTCACTAAATACCTTTAGTTCACTCAACAGTTTCAATAAATACACTTGATGAACATGAATGGATATTTCATTTGTAAAATTCATCGGTCGTAGAGTGCTGCTTTCCCTTTTCAAGTCCTATCATGTAGCCTGCTGGCTGATGATTTGAGCAGAGAAAAGTGTGATACCCATTTCAGAGGCGGCTTCAGCAGAGTGGCTGCAACAACAGCAGCCAAAAACACTGCAATCATCTGGAGGTTTAAGGAATAACCAGTGGACTGGATTTATGAGTCATGTTTGTCAGTAGATTTTAAATAAACAAGAAACATATTCTTTTCAATCCACTAAATGTTGGCCAGCAGATGGTGATGCAACCTGCTTGTCCTGACAGAAACAACCAACTAAGTGTCAACCATTTTGTGATTTGGTGCAGATTTCCTACAATATTCTGCTCGTGTGAAAGACTACATGCAACTCCTTATCATTTAAATAGCTTTAATTTGAAAAGGTGGAAACTAAACCCCTTTGAAACAAAAGTCAAAAGCCCTTAATTATATCATTACACATATTTATATTATATATATATATTAATTTGAAATATTTGACAAATCCATTAATTATCAATTCATCATTAATACATTGACAATTAATTAAATATATTAATGATTAGGGTTGGGATTTTTGTTAAAATACAAAACATTTTCATTTTGATATTTTGTTCAGTATTCAAGTATCTAATTGGTTTATGGATAACCAATTGGATATGGATGGTTTAATTGATTTTAAAGTGCCAGAACTGTATAAAATACAACAATACATTGATTATTTACTTAAAATCCCATTAAATACCTTGATATCGTCATTATTAAAAAGGTTAATTATCGAAATGCAAAGGTAAATTAAAGGATCCAGTTTCACAGTGCTTTCAAATAAACACAGTAAATTGTTTCGTTGTAGTTATATTTTATTAATTTTCACCGCACATGTTCAGGGAAACACATGTCAATATGGATTTGTTACATGAATATCTATCGCACTATAGATATCTGTTTTTGAAAAAATACATGTTATGAGATGGCATTCGACTGGCATGGCACCAATATAAATCTCTTTTTTTCATAACAGAGTTTGGCATGTTACTTTTGAAAATTAGATATATCAAGACACAGAATCGTGGGCACACATCATGTACAGTACTTGACACTCAAAAAACCCAGAGCAAACAAAACAGCCACCCGCCTCACTCGACGTTGATTCGTTTACAGCAGATAGCGTGATCCATTAAATTGGTTTCCTGAAGGCAAATCAAGGGCTTGCTTTGAAGGAGATTAGCCTTTATCGGACTGGCTGACGATGACGGATGTGAGGGAGTGATAACTGGATTTCGATAAAGCGGCCGCGTGAATATCCATATCAAAGCAAGGACTTGAACGAGGAGAATTGAGGACGGCAACTGTTGGTAAATGCTGTAAATGCTATAAATCTTAATTCCACGCATTAACTGGAAAAAGTGTTGATATTAAAGCAAAGCCTTGTGGTGATGAGGATGATGGCTGGGTATAGTGCTGAAAGACGAAAGCCTGCTTCCACCTGCCTGAGGAGCAGACAACTATCTGACCACGTGTAGCACTCTGTGACACAGGGCATCTCTCCTGGTGAGAAAAAAACAAACCCTGTGTTCCCAAATCCACACTATCACATAGGCATGCTCTTTCGTACACCATGCATCCGCCAAATGAATGCCAATGTATTTGAAAAAGAGAGAGAGACTCCGTCACCTCTATCCTTAAGGTGTAGTTAAGTTTGGGCGACTAAAAGTACTTGGTTAAGTTTAATGAAAGATCATAGTCCTGGTGTGAATAAACCAACACTGATGGTCGGAGATGAACCATGTTCTCCCATCACAAAGCCACATGCTTTGTGCGCCATCCACCAGCCACTGCAACCTGTTATCTCATAGACTTTGGAGCGGTACCACCGTCTTGCTCGTTCCACCCTTTGCCTTATTAGCATCGGATACCATAGGTCTCGCCTCTCGGAGTGGCTTGCGATAACAGCTTTCTGAATCAAATCACGACGACACATACACAGCAGTTATAGTTACAGTATAAAGGAGGCTATACAGGAAAAGGCCTTGAGCATGTATGTTGAGTTAGATTCCTGCCAATGGTATCCAACAGCGTTAACGGCCTCTACTAAATGTTTACCAGCACTTGGGTCGATAGCTGGTGGTATTTCCCCTCCCTGGTGGTGACACAAAAAACACAAAAGACGATTAATACGCATGTTATACCTGCAGTGGGTTTGTGTGTGTGGCTGTGGGAAAGACCGGTGTGTCGTACCCGCGCTCAGTTTGTCTGGGACAAAATGTTACGCGGGGTAAGGAGCGAGGTGTTCTGCAAATGAACTCGAGAAGAAGCGTCGGGAGGATGAAGTGGCTCAACATAGTTTTTCTCTTTTTTTTCTTTCTTTTCTTGGCACAGTGAGCAGCCAGTGTCAGTGCAATGCAGAGAGCAAGCAGATCCCCGAGCAGCAACACACAACCAGGCTGAGCGGGAATCACGACGCTACCTCGAGATTTTCACAGCTGAGAACTTGCTCGCCGCTCGTATCTCTGACGGTGTAAAATAAATTCTTTAATACGGTGCATGGTGAGCCGGCTCCATTGTCTAATTAGCTATTAATGACACCTCTGCCTCTGTGGAAGGCTCGGCACGGCCAGATTTATGTAACACTACTGAATGATAATTCTCAAAGCTCTGGAGAACATGCTAATCCGCTGCATAATTCATCACCGCCCAAGCCTGTTTCTTCAGTCAGCTGATCAGTATTCATAAGGTTCGGCATTTCTTTTTGGCATTTCAGTTCTGTTTAACTACAGCTACATACACAACTCTTAATTCCTTTTACATTCAGCTTTAAACTGGCTTCATGGTCTTAATAAAGTTTTTGTTTTTAGAACAGAGGTTAAAGGAGGACGCTGCAGACGTAGCACGATGTCATAGCCGCTGCTCTCGCGGCTGGTTGTGGTTGCTGCCGCACATCAGTGAAGCATCTTGTTGGAATCTGTCAAGCCTTTCGTTTCACAGCATAGAGATACAAGTATGACAAAAATAACCATTTTCTTGTCTATTTGCACTGATGTCCCTGGGGAAGGAGCCAAAGCAGTCAATGGTTACATATCGCGTTCTAACTATGGCATAGAAACCCAAACAAGCAAGACAAAGTGTCACTTACGTAGGCAGCAATGGTAGAAATCAGCATCTGAAGAGCAATAAAATACAGAACACACTTCACGCATCTAAGTACAAGCCTTTTTTTTCTCCAAGCAAACTATAATATGCAAGCTTAATATGCAGTTCCATTTAGCTTTGTCTGCCCTTACGATAATGTAAATGTGTGTTTATTGAAATTGCTATAGCGCAACACCTTGTTCACATCTTTACGCATTGTCGGGTTGACAGAAATTGGATGTCATTCACAGCAGATTAGCTCTTTGTCGCTCTCTGCTCTGTTTCCTAAAAACTGACGGAGACTCAGAATTGGGGAAAAATTTCACTGCTAAAGTAAAGTATCCATATTTGAAACTTCCGCTTTGATTGATCGAAATGAATGTAATTAGTGGATGATGTATGTTTTTAACGCTCCTCTGTTAAAAGATTCTGAGGGCGGTTGGCTCCTTAGTGCTAATATTAAATAACTTTTTTTTTCTCAAGGAGCTGTAGGCGATGTTGTGTTTATCACTTCCTGTTGCATTTCTGATGCTCTGGGAAGACGATGGTATGTGAAAAGGAAAACAACGGACAAAGCTGTGAACAAGGCGCAATAACGATGTCTGATACCATCTGATAAAAAGATGCAAGAAAGTGCCTCGTCTGAGGAGGAGGTGCTGAGACACAGTGATGTTCGAGAATGAGCTCTTGCCCATCCGCCTACTTCCTGTCAAAAAGCTGACACTTCCTCCCAGCGATGTTGTTCGACTCAGCTGCACTAATTATAGCGCCAAGTCCGACCAAGGCTGCAGTATTCTGCCTCGACTGCAAAATTGTGCTTAGGAGTTTATGTCCCAGAAGTGTTAAGGCTTTTTAAATCTCAATACCAGACATTTTTCTATGTACTAATGAGCTATACCAATGAAGTTTAACAAGATGAACGATAAGATGTAAGAGCGGTATTAAAGGTTTATATATTCACAAATAAGCACAGTCAAGTCGATTTGAAAATAATTCGAGAAATGGTAAAAACAATTAGCCTGGTATTGGTGTTTTTTTTTTTTTTTTTTGCCCAACTCATACGATATGTTTTGAGTCAGAGAGGAAAGGTTCGCAAAGCACTTAAATATGGTTGATCAAAACTCGCAAGACAGCTAATTTATGGACAGTTACTCCTAGTTACTTTAGTATGTTAATGAATGTATTTCCCAGTTCTAATCTTATTGAAAACAGCTGCTGATATGTTGCTTTATGCAAAAAATACAGAATTTAATCTCTCATTCACATTTTGAGGAATCTTTCCCTATAAATCGATGTGGAAAAAGGTGAAATTTTCACCGTCCAACCCAACCATGTACTTCCATGCTCTGCGAACCTAAACTCCTAACAGAGGCTCCTTGTCTTTCTTGTCATTGGGAGCCAGTAAGGATGAGGGGTTAGCTTTAGCGGTAGCTGCAGTTAATGGAGCCACAGGGTAGCCATGGCGAGCAGGAGCGACGGCCCCAAGGTGGAGGCAAGGGAGGCGGCCAGGTGCCTGCCGTCGTTCACCAGCCTGAAGGAGATCACCTCCACCTTGAATCCGTCCTCGGTGGCCATGCAGCGGAAGACGCCTTCCCTCAGGGGCGTGTCAACAGCCGGCCCCAGGACGCAGAAATCCCCGGAGAAGAGGCAGGGATAGTTCTTGACACAGTTGTCTTTCTCCCAGCGGTAGGTGGCGTGGAAGGAGCGCACAGGGCAAGGGAGAAAGATGGAGGTGTTGGACTGCACCATCACTTCTCTGGGAGAAGTGCGACGCTGCTTCAGAGCTGTATGGACAAATAAATGAAGTTTAACATTTATTTTTTTTAATCCTTTCCTATTGTAAATGTTGATTGTACTTTTGATTGTCATTCAGTGAAAACTAAACATTAAGTAGTATTGTTTTTTAAACTCTAAAAGCAAAAGTGTTTTGTATAATTCCTTTGCTCCAAGATATCAGTTAAATATTAAAACCCGTTGCTTCCCATCATCTCCCAGTATTACTTTCTGGGGAAATAGATAGAACTTTCTCACTAAATCCACAGGCAGGACATGAGGCGTCAGTGACACAACTGGAAATAAATGCAACGTTAAAATCAGATCACTTTAGGAGATAGCTGTCCCTACAGAGAGGAGTTATGTCATGACTAGTTTAGGTTATAACTGGGTTTTGAGCTTTAAAGCAGGGCAAGCCATCATGTAAAAAAAGAAGAAGAAAAAACAGAAGGTTTTTGGACTTTGCTCAATTATATGATAATCATCTTTTTTTCCTGAAGCTGCTCAGAAAGATTCCATTTTGGTTTAATTAAGATACAGAGAGAGAGAGAGTGGGAGAGTGCAGATAAGGGCTCACCAGCAGCTTCTCCACAAACCGAAGAGTTTGAATGGTCCAGATTCTGAATTAGTGTCCTGTTGGAAAATAATAGAGATGGACAAATTAGCAGCAATAAATAGTTTCACAAATGACTTATGAGCCTCAACATCAACCTACTGTTACTCACAGATTAAAACATGCAGGGACAAATCATTCAACAATGTCAGCGGGAAAGGGAGGAAGGCTTATTACGGCACATGATTGATTTTCATATTTTCTCTTAAAATTGGAAATGCACAAGATCAATTAAAGCCAACGCAATGTGAAACACAATGTTGGCTTTACGTGCAGTTTTTCTTTTAACTACAGTCCCTTAATAATTAAAGCAAGTTTCATCCCCTTACGACCAATGAGTGTCAGTCAGAACACGAGTTGTTATTTCTTTGATTGCAGATTTATGCTTTAGATCAGACAGTACTGATACAGCGTTTATGAAAACGCTAATGAGAGCTCGCTCATCTTTTGTCGGCTCATGCAGAAACAGACAATGGCTCTGCAGCAGTGACATCAGATCTAATCATACCCAGTGGTGACGTTGTATCCAGGAGGGATGGGGATGCACTTCCTTCTGGACCTGTCCCAGCCGCAGTAAGGATCCCGGGAAAGGATGCAGCCCCTGCATGTATCGCCATAGCGACTGCAGTCAGCCAGCGGCAGCCGCTGAACCTCCATTGCTGTACCAACATACATGTGTCCCTAAGGAGGAAAAGATTCAATAGACTATGTGACCACTATATATATAATAATTACAAACAGTCACCGTCTTCCCAAATTTGTATTCTTTTTAGGGTAGCGGAGCCTCTGAAACAGCCTTAAAATCAACATGGGACACTAAAAACCTTATTTAAAACCCCACAGGAGGAATTTCCATACGTACGACTTCCTTCCTTAGCAAGTAATGTAAAATGACACATGAAATATTTTTCAGATTCTTTCTTCCTCTAATTAATTTGTTTTTGTCTTTCCATGTAACCTTGCCTTGAATGAAAATGAGTTTAAAAGAATCAGAGTATATCATGGTTGCCTTATAGTGACTATCTGACCACCTTACCCTTAATGAGAGCAATGAATTCTGAATAATCGCTTAGAATTATAAATCACATTTATTATATTTATTGTGAAAAGCAGGAATGCCACTGAAATCACTCCCTACCACACGGTGCACCATTATTACTCTTACCTTTTGGGAGTCGATGGCCATGTTCAGAATGGGGCCCTCATTGTGAAACAGAGAGTACTGAGATATGATGAAGACCCCCTCGCTGCTGTGGAGAACTTTGAGAACTTTGCCTTGTTCTGTGGGAATAAAGAAGATGATCACAATAAACTAATCTACAAGTGCACACATACAGGAAAAGACACACGTGGACATTTGTGCAGTTGGGTTTTCTCTTTTTCTTTTTGCAAGTATTTTATAAATACATGGATTTGACTTGGGCAGCTTCCACTGCTAAGGTAGGCTGGAGGGCCAAAGGCAAAATGGGAGACGAGAGTTTTAGAGAGTTTTCAAACAGGCATTTGTGAAGGCAGAGTTTTATCTGGAAATAGAAACCTTGGATGGAGTTAAAACCACACTGGCTACAGTAATACAATAGAGGATGTCTGTTACTTGGGCTGCAGATTGTAGGGAGAGGTCAAGAGGTTGAGCTATGTAGAACTGCTTGAATACTTTCACCAGGAAAAAACAAGTAACTTTTGGATCCTGGGTCAATTTTGGATCAATCAGTGAACTCCAATGCCAAGCTTCGAGTGAAACGATGGAGCATCCAATGTCCAAAAGCTTTTATAGTTGCCTTCCGCTGGGATCTGTTCCGTAGCAGCAGATAAGTGATTTGACACACCAAACTGATTTCTCATAAACTACGTTAAATCATGTTTAACAACTGGCCATGAAATAACCCAATAGTATGAAGTCTGATTGCAAAGCAAGCAACTAACCCCAGAATGCCAGGAGCCCCGGGGTGTGCGCTAGTTTAATACAAATGTGTTTGGGAATACAGTATGCAGCACTAGATATCAACTTGCAGGATGTAGGCCGTAAGGTGGGTTCCGCTTTATTGGGGCCCTGTGTCAAAAATCTAGCCTCGAGATCCTCATTATCACAGTTTTGTGCTGACATGTTGCTAATTTCCAAATTGATGTATGTTTAATCAAATTATCACCCTACAGACCTCGGGCCAGGTAATATTCCAGCATAGAAAAACTGTACGAAAACAGAGTGTTGGACAAGATAAGCTGTCAGGGTCGTCAGCTGATCGAGCTCGCCCTGGCCCCGAAGGCGATAAAAGCTGCCCAAGTGTTTACTCCATCTCTCCCTTCCTATGGCCCATAGGATATTACTTTCTTTTGGTAGCCACCTAAAACACCTCCATAGCACATTAAGCACACATCCATTTCACTGCAGATCTTAGAACCTTAGTTTTATAAAAATTATGTTTGTTTTATGGCAATCTCTTGCGTGGACTCTTGCGTTGTCACGTTCCCTGAGCCAGTTTGTGACATGTAGAAACAGACCAAAATGTCTCAACTAATTCGACATTGTGAGGAAAAATTGCTGTGGGAGCAGAAATCCATTCGTTCTTTTCTTACTGCCCTCGCCTGATCAATAATCAGCCCCAGGGGCGAAATTATCCTCAGACGGAAAGCTGATGGGTTCCGAAATTGTGCTTCTGGTTATTTAACCTGAATGTTAATATTCCTGCACTAACTTGTGGCTAACAGCTTAGTTAGCAACAATCACAGCTAGCATTAGCCTCCACTTCTGTTTCTTCACTTCACTTCTATCACTTAGATGATAAAAGGTAAGATAAACAAGTTTGTTGATTCAATCAAGTCCGTCCCTACTACTAACTGAAACAATAGCATAGCTTATTTTTCTGCCTTTGGAACTTGTGTTTGTGTTTTCAACATGGACAAATATGTTTCATTGCTGCACAAATGAACATGAGACACCAAGTCTGTGTGAATATTTGCTGCAACATATTTGCTCTCATTTGGTCCTAACGTAGTCTACCTCATGAACTGGGTTTCCTGTTTTGCGAACAACTCGTTTGAGCAGACTCACAGGCCTGCTGGAATGTAGCACTTTATTTCCTGGCGGTTAATAGTACTGTCTTGCGGCATGCAGCTTGATTTTGAAAGTGGAGGAATCATTATTGCAGCCCTGAGCCATCACTCTGTTCAATATATTTTTATTGGCTACCTCTTTTTGGTGCAGAGTTTGTGGATATTGGACATTGGACTAAAAGCCAATGAAAATGTTCTTCCGCCCTCATTATTTGCATTCTCTAACTCATTGCCTCCAGACGACTGCTCCTTCGCTTCCAAATAATGACTTGACAGATTTAAAGGCTCCCTGCAGAAAGACGCTCTAACTTGTTTATTCTTCTGCCACATCTAAGATTATTTTACCTTCCCCACTGTGAAACTGTGATTACAGTGATACCTTTTGTTTTATCTTACTTCTTAATTTCCTGCATGCTCCCTCCATGAGGCGCTTTCAAACTTGTAATTAGGCAGTCAGGTTCTTGCTGTCACTTAAGACTTATTTTGTCCTGAAACTGTCTCGTCTCTTTTTCATAAACTTCAAGTCTTTTTTTTCTTCTTCTTGTAGTCAAAGATAACATTTCATCCAGTTTATTCTCATAGGATTCTTTAATCCTGCCAACAGCTATTTTCAGCCCTTTTATCAAAACAGTGTTTGAGTACAAAGATAGCAGCAAGACACACTGAGGGGGAAAAAGGTGACAATGCTGAACTCATGCGGCATCTGCTGAGTGAATCTGTTTTTTCTTTGGGTTTTATTTATCCAGGGAGAGTTTGCTGAGTGCACATTTTCTTCCACAGCAAACACCTTGCTTTGTACCTTTTTACATATTTGCAGTTGCACACACTTATTGTCTAAAAACAGTGACTGTTGGACAGAAGGCCAACAGTCAACGCAGACATTTTCGCGGCTGTTCTATAAAAATTCTAACTGGCCTTCTTCTGTTAATGAGGTCTGTTTCCTACGCGCAACCTTTACACATAAACACTGAGTTAGTCACTCTACTTCATATTTTTCTACACCTTGGTCCACCACTCTAACCTTTAAGCCACTGCCACCTCAAATATCACACTGTGTGAAAAGAAAATAGCTTCTGATCTCAAACATAAGTCAAGTTGAAAGTGTTTTGCTCTGACATTTCTTCCATCCCTGAGGCGATCTTTCTGCTGTATCGCCTCCATGTCTGAAAAGGTCCAAGCAGCTTTATGTCTTCTGATGGTCAATCAGTTTGTGAGTTACTGAAGTAAAATAAGTCTTTCACTGGTGCTTGTTCTTTTGTATTATTTCTAACCGTTCTAACTGAAAGCCAGAAGAAAACCAGAGCAAAGGTCTACAACCTGTCATACCTCCTTTGCAGCTTTTTAGGGTCCTGACACAACACCCTTACGCCGACTGTAGATTTTGCAATGTGTCCAGCACTGCTGGCTCCAGCTGACACTTGTCAGCCGAGCCAACTGACTTGCAGCGAATCAGTGATTTGACCCATTTAGATTTCTCTTGAGTCGTCATCTCTGACTTTTCTTTTCCTCTTCCACAAGCCAAAGCATGGGCAGAGGCATCAGACATGTTGGACATATTCTTGAATTGTAGTTTGTGCATATAACAAATATGTTTCACCATATCAGAGGCATGAAGGTAGTTTGTTTTGTTTAAGAATAAAGATGATTGACTGAGAAAATCTTTGCATTCTGGTTGGCCATAGGTTGTAATCTTTGCAGTGTGCTTATTGCAACTTGTAACAAAAGACCTAAGTTGACATAAATAGGCAGTAGTGAAAGATTTCGCTGCAAATAATTGACTTTTCAGATGATTTAGTTAGCATGTCATGGGTCCACCTTGCTCTGTACAGCCCACTGGACAAATCTGCAGCCTCCTGGATATGCCCTAACTTTACTTTATTTGCCATATCAACAATATTTCCCTTACCTTGCCATTGTTGTGACATGCAGATATTGTAGAAAGAAATTATTTTCAAAATGGAAACATTGGACGTAAAAAGAGAAACTGAGTCATGGAACATTTTCTAGGGTTTCACAGAATTATCCACTGTCAGATTTCTCTCTGGTGGTAGTAAAAACTCAACAACTACAAAAAGGAAACAATTTGCCTCGGCATTGAATTTGTCTAAACTGCCTTTTGATCAGGTCTTAAGCTGCCCCAGACTAAAAACAGTGCTGTCTCTAAACGTGTTTTTACAGCTGTATCTATGGCTGTAAATATCAGCTGGACACTCCAGGGAAACTGAAAAACCCCACAAGAAAAGGCTTAACATACTTAACATTAACTGGGACATCAAACCCCAGCGTGTTTGGTGGAGGACATTTATTAGAGAATGGACATATCATCGCTACCCAGATGCTCTGAAATAAGTTCCTCTTGAGAGCTGTCTATAGAAATCAGGTCACAATCCATGAAATATTTGAAGAACTACAACTTTTTCTCACTTTGAGTGGTTTAGATAATTTTGAGTCTGTCATGTCTTCAGATATTGAAGTAGCTGGTTATTATATGCAGAAATTCTGCTAAAATATTTGCTGACTGCCGATCAAAAGATAAAATCCTGCAGCGTTCTGTCTTCCTGCATCTTACAGGGGAAGTCCCACGAGACTTACGCTAAGCTATTTAGCTAATTAGGACTCTGCATGGCACCGCCCTGTCAGCTTGTTCTAGGTCAACATTTCAAAGTGAATTCCTTTAGCCTCTAAATGTCATCATCACTTTGCCACACAACTGTGACTAGATTAAACAAGATGTGTGGGGAAATGTGATGAGTAATGTTCTCTACTTTTACAACAGCCACCATCAAGGTGCCATTGAACACGGCACCCGCAGTCGAGTCACTCTGCTTGATGAAATAAGGTCCAATCAACAGAGCAGCAACAGGAGCTCTGGCAAATAGAATCCATAGACGATGGAGACACGATGACGAAAATGGCTGCCTTAATCCATGCCTAAATCAAGTAAATATATTTGGTTTCACTTTTGGATTCACACATTGAGTCGCT
The DNA here is from genome assembly GCA_943590825.1 of Bovichtus diacanthus. Taxonomy (NCBI): domain Eukaryota; kingdom Metazoa; phylum Chordata; class Actinopteri; order Perciformes; family Bovichtidae; genus Bovichtus; species Bovichtus diacanthus. The sequence goes on along the minus strand of CALSBV010010223.1, from coordinate 3,268,102 downwards.
TTGAACACTCCAGTGTTTGTTTGGAAGCAGACATCCACCCAACTAAGGCGAACTCGCTGTGGTTGTGCATCAGAGTGACATCGAATGGCAACGTTAACTGAACTGGACCAAACAGGAAACATACAACGCAGTTCTTTTAAAGCTCAGAAATAGATTTATAGAAAGCAAGCTTTTACTGGTCTTCAACAGAGGGAGCCTCAATGAGGCCGAACTCATCCCCTTCAAAGATATTTATTGTTTGAACACTCTGTATTTACCCGCCAGGCTATCACACTTATATCAGCCATTGCTTTTTCTTGCATATACCGGTGCGGTTTGTGTCTCTGAGCTCGTCTTTGTGAAGGATATTTATTGGAATTTCCATCACCAGGGAAGACTAATGTCCCAGCGCTACCCACAATGCAATCTGCTTCGATTTCACTGTCACTGGTCCAGAGGTGGACCCTGGGCTCACCACTCCTCCTCTTCTGATTGGTTTAAACAGCTCTAATGCAACTATCCATCAGGAGGAGCTGTGTGTCTGTCTGCTCCACTCACTAAAGATTGGATTATTTTTAAGGAGCGAGCTTCTCTCCATCATTTATACAGATACAAGGGCTGTGTTTGGAATCAATTATGCAGATCCGGTCCCGGATGTCTGTTTTATACAAGTTTTATATTGAATCAATTTGAACATTTTCCCTTAGGCTATCTGTTGGTATGGCTGTCTAAACATCAAATCAAAGAATACACTGGGTAATATAGTGAATACAAGCATCAAAGTTAAAGTAATACAGCAGAGTAGTAGTAGTAGTCAGGTGCGGAAGAGGACAAACTCCATCCTGTCTGACAGCAACAATCCTCTCCATCAGGAGTTTCAATCCCTCCCTTCAGGGGAAAAGAGGAAGTTTGCCCATCAGGAATATTTCGGCCTACTTGTAGGAAGATGTTCACGTTGATCTGATTATGTTGTTGCCGATGGACAATTCTGTTTGATGCATTTTGATCTTGATTATAATGCTATAGTGTTCATACCTTTATGTAGGGGGGTGACAGGACATCATGTATTTCCTTATTGCTGTTCAAATGATTATGCTTGTGCATCGATCCAGTGTTGCTGAGTCTGTGTTACTCTGTGCTGCAAAATCTATTGTCCTTCAGGGACAAATTAGGTTGCAAGTTGAAGTTGACTTGGAGAAAAAAGAAATGCAATTCGAACGGAATTCAGAAAAGATCAAAAAAGGTCCAAGATCTTTGCGTTTCTTTTTCCCAAAGCCCAAGAGCAGAGATATTTAGGAGTGACAGCCAATAGATGTTCTCTCACACGCCTCCTCTTGACAATTGAATTAAAAAACAGGAAACATTGAGTCAGTGTGGAAGAGCAGATCTCCAGTGCAACCTGTTCCTCTTTCCTCAGATACCAGCGCGACTCAAACTGCTCTAGTTTCTTTTTTTGGCCACCACAGAGACCCGTGGCTGTTCATAGCTCTCCATCCTCTCCTTCCTATTACTGACACAGTCATTAAAGCCCACAGCGAGAGGCCATTCTGTCTTTTTTAACACAACGTTGGTTTTTGTGTGCTATTATTAGAACTAACCCAGAACTGCCTGATGAATGACAAGCACATCGTCACTTCAAGAGCGAGAAATTGTGCTCAGAAAGATGACACTGGTTCATCTTTCTGTGAACTTCAGCGCGGTGAGACATTCATGCAGACATGAGCATATGACTTGTGATGGTTGCCATAGTAATCTCCCTGAGGCACAAGGCAATTTTCGGAGTAACTGCTGTGGGCAACAGCCGCGTCTCAGCAATGCTGCTTTGATCAAATAGAAACAGTCGTGTGGAGGCCAGGAATTGTTTGAATAGATTTTGAAAAGAATAGATTTTGACTTTTCAAAAGTTTCTGTGCTTAGATTAAGAAAGCAAGTGCCTCTTTTAGCTGTACCTTTTCTTTATTAATATGTTTGCATTGATTAAGTGCCTGTGATGTTTTCCGACAGTGTTGTGCTGCTGAACTACAAGAACCTTTAGTCGTATGATTCATTTGCCCTGACATATTAGATATATAAGATATATAAGAACAAATGCATTTCAAGCAGTTGCAGAGAACATGATTCCCCCCCACTTTATTCACTCCTATTGCCAGAATAACCAACAACAGAAAAAAAGCAGCAGCCACATGACCGAGATAATACATACAAAAAATCGGTCGAACTTAAAGGATTTTTTTCACAACCTTAGTTTTTTCAGTTTCGGCAATCATATGTTTTCGTTGCAGCAACATTTCCAGCATTTTCAGCCAAAACTGATCTGACAAACAAACTGTACTGTGCCTGCTCAGCACCAAACGGCAGAATGACAAAGTTAGCGACTTGCTGAGGATGAAAATTAAACATCTGGGTGCTGAAGAGCCAGATATTGTTTTTCGACCCAGACTTTGGGGACAATTGTTCTAGACCTGTTTTTTAGTGGAGACCAAATCAGAGCTAGCAGAAAATATTTAACGGCGCTTTAACATGGATCATTCCAAACCTGACTTTAGAACAGAGCTCTGGTGAAGGTAAGAGTGAGTGAAGGTGGATTTAAAATTGTAGGCTTCACTTTAGCTGATGTAGATGCTTAGAAATATTCCAACATGTTAACGGCTATATAGATGCCACGCGAAGATGACAATTACTGTGATAGGTCGGCTTTGGCTGCTTTTATTTTTAAGTGACGTTTCTAATGCCAGTAGAGATTGTTGAGAGAAAAAAAGCTCAAGGTCATGGCAAGAATTTCTCAGAGTCAAAACGGAATGGGCGCCGTCCATAACAAACAGCTGAAGCTTTAACACACACACACATATATAAATGCATACACACCCGTTCCGAGGTACAGGACGCTGTAGTGCTCATCGTTGACTGCCAGGACGAAGTCCGCCACAGTGTGTGTGATTTGGTCATCTATGGGCAGGTCGAGTGGAGCCACGCCGACAGGCCGGATCACATCCTCAATTTCTGGGTGGTATCTGATCACCCCGAGGTTTTTGATGTCGTTGTGACCTCCTGCTGTCAAGTTTTTGCGGACACACTGAGGGGAGAAGTGACGTAATCGATTCAGACTAGGCTGGGCTCTGAATAAACAAAACGCCCTTGGACAAAGAGTTTGTAATTGCTTCTCTTTTATGAACTCGTGCCTTTCAAAAATAGCACTTCAATCTTTTCACATCGGAAATAAAAGGCCGACTCATGCAATCGCACATTTTCATCTCTATGCTGTTTTTCTCAGATTAGTGTGACAAAAGAGAAAAGAAAGGTTCCAGGGTTTTTCTTACCATCCCAGGGCGACTGCCAATGAATGGGCTGCTGTAGCCCTTCAGTTTGGATGTGGCGAAAGCCTGGTCAATATCTTCGATGGAGTAGGCACAAATCACTGTTCTGCCCCTGAACAAAGGCAGAGAAAAGAGTAATTACATTCACAATAAAAAAGCAGGACGAGTGGTTATGACATGCACGGATACAGTAAGACATTCCCAGCTGACCCATGTACCCAAAACAGTAAATATCTATGACCCCCTGGCGTGTTCAAGGCCAGTGGACCCCCATGTCTCCTTTTAAAACTGGAATGCAATTAACTTAAATGTAACTTGTTATTAAATCATTTCTGTGTTTGTTTGTCATTGTGTGTATTTTTTAATTGTGACCTTAACCGCAAAATGAAATGCGCTTCAAGCTAACAAGGTATTGTAAATTGTCCCTCACAAATGAATCCAATTAAAAAGTGGCTTTTGTCAGGACAGAGGTCAAACAAAATCAGTCCTTCCTGCATTCCCACGTGTCTCTCTTTTCTTTACAACGAAGCCTGTATAATAAAAGTAAAGAAATAAGAATCAACCAAAATCAGTTACACTTGTATTATACTGTAGATGTGAGGATGTACCATGACCTATACACTTGCAACCCAAACGTATACCTAATTGTATGTGTGTATTTCAGTTTGACCACTTTTGACTAGTGTTTTGTAGTTAAACATGTGCAAACAAATACATTTGAAAGGACAAACTTTAATCAGTGTTTCCTTTGGTAAACAATCAGAGGAATCGACGCCACAGTGTGTTTTGTACTTGTATTATCAAATGTATGACAGCCTTTATCGTTGGAACATGAATTGCAAGCATTGTGAACACTTGTATGGCAAATTCTTCTTCCAACAGAAAACAGATTTTACAGTCGAATGACACTTCTTCAAAATATGATATAATGAGAAACTTGGGTGTGTGGGTGTGTATAGTGTGTCTGCTGGTATGTGGTGTGTATAGTGTGTCTGCTGGTATGTGGTGTGTATTGCTGTGTGGGTGGATGAGTTTCAGTTGTTTTATTCATTGTATTATTTGACTGTTTATCTCCACCTTATACTGTGTTGGCTGTGAGACCGCCTTGGCCCAAAGTCGTTACAGGTGGCAGCATTACCAACTGCCGGAATTGGGTCGCGATTTGGTTTTAAATCGAAAATCGATCTTAATAAAATCTTAACAGGATCGACAATTCTGCCAGTATTTATTTTTCTCTCTGCTGGTCTCATGCTAGTATCCAATCAGGTTTCATCTGCAGTCACATATTAAACTATTAAAAATGACTCTAGTCGCTACCAAGTTACTTTGGTCACCAAATGTTCTTTAATGTCAATCAATTCTCCTGTGAATACTTCACATACAAGTATGGCTATAAATGTTTTTTGCTGGAAATATATGGCTGCCTCGAATTTATTTATTTACACTTGTGAGAGTTGTTTCTCCAAGTTAATATTTTTTATTTGTGTGAGTGGTTGGGAACCGTTTCTTCCAACCAGCTGAAATCGGTACCGCCACTAAACTATTCATATGCATTGTTTTCTGCATAACCCTGACCCAAGTTTGGCTTGTTTTAAGCAACTATGCGTCCAGAAAACAAACTGAGATAAAATGACTTTATTTCCCATGAATCATATTAAGTCCTTGTTTAGTAAATTGCGTAAGCATCAAACAGGAACATGTCAAGCTAGACTTATGTTTCTCCGCGCTGCACGTAGGCGAACATGCACAAAGGTCGCTCGCATGGCTGTTCCTTTTATACTCCTCTGCCAGCCCCTGCACACTAGGGTTACCCATAACCCCGTTCTCTGTGTTTCAGTATCTTCAGAGAAACATAATTTTAAGCTTCATGCAACCCAACAAAGCTTCTTCGTGCTTTCTTTGTTTTACATTCCTACATTCCTGAAATGGCATAAAATCGCAACATTTACAGTGTAAGCCAATTACACTGTGAAGGTAGTCAGAGTGTTTATATGTTCCAGCTCACCATGCGTTGGAAAACAGGCCGTACAGGACTCCAGCCCTCTTGTCCTGCGCTGTCAGCGCCACCGCCTGCTTCAAGTTGTTATACTGCTGCTGAGTGTTTCCTGCGCCGCACATCATCCGGGCCTTCATAAAGGTGGTCCATGAGTCTGCCAGCAGGGCTTTGATGCCCCCTTCATCCACCTGGAAATAACATAAAAGGATTGTGACAACAAAGTCATAATAGGGCAGCCAGGATGCCATATTGATTCAGAATTTTACTCCGAGTCCCCTGCCAGGATGTGACGCGGACCCCTTACCCAGGATACCAGAAGTCCCTTTCCCTCCCTCATAGGAATACAGGGAAAAAAGATCCAAGATGTGTGTAGTCTAGTTTAAAAGGAAATTAATGATCTCATTTAAAGGTTCTCCATATGGATTTCAGAGCGTATCTATGATTGAGGGACTGCTTAGAAAATAGAGTGGACATTAGAAAATAAACTCTAAAAGACTGTAGCACTATTATCTTTTTGTTATGTTGAATTTTCACTCCGCACATTTGGGATTTGTTTTGAACTCTGAACGGATTAATCCTTTATTTCAAGCTCACTTCAAACCAATGGTTTTCTTCTGCGACACAGTTTTCGTACAAAATCGTAAAAAGCGATTCAAATGAAACAATCAACGAACAATTTTATTATCTGTTCACATCTCAGATGAATGCAACGCGATGGGAAGTTGCAAGTTCGGCAACTACCAAGACCTGGATTTGTCCGTCTTTCCCCAAATACAGAGAAAAAAGTGAAATTTTTACCGTGCAGATTCGGGCGATGCGGGCCCTGTAAGGCTCCTCGTCCACTCTGGCTGTCTTGTTGATCTCACTGAAGAAGAAGTAGATCTCCTCCTTGTACTTCAGTGTGGACGGGATTATGGCTGCACCGGCAAACTGCGGATCTGGTGATGAGATTTAAACGTGTCCATTGAGATATTGCCACTTTGTTGCACCTTCAAGAAGTGGGTCAAGCAATTTCTTCTAGTATCTTATTTCATGATTACATCAGCTTTTTTCATGCTAATATTTATGCAAAAATAGGACATTGTAAGAATCAACAGGATTGTAAATGGCTGCTCTCAGTGGATATGTTTTTCGGTTCGCATTTAAACTGCTGTGAATACTGTGACCTGAACCATAAACACAGTCCCAGTAAATACACCTACATGTTGTTTTTTCCCACAGGAATAATAGTGGGTGATCTTCAGAGAGCACCACCCACCTTCTCCATATTCATTAGTCTAAACCCGTATGACTCCCCTCCTCCTACTCACTCAGTAGCCAAATGTTCTCCGTCTTTAAGAGTTTCTGGGGGCCAAACGTACGGCGGATCGAGCCGGCGTGACCTGCCACTGACGACATGGCAGAATACAGACTCCCATCTGAGACAGCGAGGGGAAAAAAGACGGAGAGAAGAGAGGGTGAACAGTGTGTGGAAAAAAAAGAAAACAAGGTTCAGAGGGATAGGAGTGACACAGAAAGGGTTTGACTGAAGCTGGAGGAGAGGAAGATACAGAGAGAGAACATTAAACACGGAGAGGGAGAGTGAAGACAGACAAAAGGAGTCCCAGGAGGACTAAGACAGAATTAACAAACAGGGCAGGGGAGGAGGAAAAGGAGAGCGAGAGCAAAGAAGACATCAAGGCAGAATAGCTGACTGATGAGCAGACACCAATCACCAACTCTTACAACCCCATAGAGCTCCGTCTCCATAGCGATGCCGAGGGGAATCATTCCAAATGGTGGCAGTAACATCTTAATTGGGACTGATGGCTTTTAGAATGCCGCCCAACTCCAGCAACGTTGCCGGCTCGTTGCTTCAACACTCGATCTCCATCTGGATGAGCGTCCTGCAGCGCAAACTAACCTCGCTAATTTCTGAGTGTCTCCACGAGCAATCCATCCGCACCAGATGGTTTAACGAACAGACAAATGTGTCCGTCCGTCATCGTAAAGCTGTGACCACCGGAAGGTCGTTTTTAATCCGAAATCATCTTTATATAGTTGGTGGGATTTTGCACTTTTCGATTTCACACAATCAGTAGTTTCCAGTCCCTGTGGAGAGGTGCAAGGAACTTGTCGTACAGCATGTGGTGACCTTGTAAAAACTGATGAATTACCTAACAATCAGTCTTTTATTTAGTCCATTTAAACTGGATTTGTAAAATTTATATAGACCTGCCATTTAAGAAAAATACAGGGGGACTTTTTCATGCAACCCTGTCTCCTAAAAATGACGTCCCTATACAATGAAACTGCGGAACGATGGTGACATTTTTAAACGCGTGGTTAACATTGTGGATTGAAACAAAACTATTTTGGTTAGGTTCAGGCAACGAAACTAATTTGGTACGATTTAGTAAAAGATGGTGGTTTGGGATGAATGAGTACGTTTTTGTTACGTAACTTCAAAATTGAAAATACAGTTTTGATGTTCAGCCGTCAGTTCTGCTTCATGTGACACGCCCTTTCTTTCTGACGCTGTGCAGCAAGGCGTTCGCCAACTGTCGACAATAATGAAGACGATGTACAAGAGAGATCCGCGGGGCAGAGAGTGTCCAGAAATACTTGGTTGGCTGGTGTCATTTTAAAGACGGCCTCAGCCTGATCAAAACAACTAGGACTTTGAAGGATATTTTGAAAAATCAGTGGACGGGCTCAACCATCACCGCCCTACAATCCCTCTCGTCCCTTTAGCGTCTGTGCAACTTGTGTCTGAATTCTTTCTGAATCTATTTGTGCAGTCAGTTGTCCAACATCGCCGGCAGATGGCTGACTCTCGAGCACGTTTTGCACGTGGTGTGATTCCCCCTGGTGATGTTACGAATGAAAAATGACATGTATGACCTGCTGACACAGAGGAATAAAACCATTACAACTATCTGAACATCCTCTTCTTACGGTTTCATCTTTCGTCTCTTCCTATTATTAAAGATTTTTTTTTTTTTTATGAATCGAGCGTCTAAGGATAGAGGGTGTTTTGTACTCTACAGATTGTAAAACCCTTTGAGAGCAAATTTTTGATTTGGGTCTAATTAAATAAAACCGATGCGTTTGCAGTAAAGTTTTAAACTTGACCAGTTCTCCTGAAATCCCGAAGAAGTTCTTCTTCTTCTTCTTCTTCTTCTTCTTCTTCTTCTTTTTCTTCTTCTTCTTCTTCTTCTTCTTCATTCAGCTGAAACTGCATGTATAGCAAGGCTCTAACACTGATAGATAAGGACCTTGATTCAATTGTGTAGTGAATTGAATCACTCACTCAATAGCTAATAAATTCACTTATGCAAGGCCCCTTTTTTATTGTAATATTGATTAAGAAGCTACTCGCACAGATGAAGGGTGTGTAACTCGGAAAAGATTTTTTAAGTCTTTAACTTTGTGATGTACAAAATGAAAGCAGAAATACAAGCTCTCCCAATATATACGGAGCGTTGTTTCCAGTAATAGGTAGCACATTAGATCTTGTTTAACGTAGCAATGCATATTTTTCGGCCAAGTATTACATTGTTTATTAAAATCTAACGCAGCAATCTTGTAGGGGATTTGGTCTTTAAAAATTGTGAGGTACTTTAGAAAAACGCATCTATTCATTTGCATGTTATGAATAGAGAGCGATAATTAGAGACGGATCACTCCTGGGAGCCCGGGCCTCACAAGTGCCGCTCTGCTGCTCCTGACTCAAAATGAGAAAAGTTAATACCAAGAGTTGAAGATGGTTCCAAAATAAGATATTTGAAAAAGTGACACCTTTTTTTTTTTTTTTTTTGGAAAAAAGTGGAGTCTTCTGAAATGGTGACACTTAGTCTTACAAAACGGCTGGAGACCAGCAGAAATGACGCCTCATACGGTCCTCACTGAAGAAATGATTTCTTCTATTTAGGCCTGCTCATACCAACCTCAGTCTTGCAACAAATTCAATTAATTTGAGTGGAAGAATCTGAAGATTTCCTTTTATGGCAACTTTGCTCAGTTTTGATATGCAAATCGGCACAGTCCAAAAACAAAAGAAGCTATCCTTTTTTTTTTGTATATCAATTGTACATACTTTTAAGTAAAAAAAATGGCTGCAACATATTTTTTCTCGCAAGCCCATCAGAGCAGTATGGGCTATTTAGGAGGGGCGGGGGGGAGGGGGGTGGTGGTGCTTAAGGAGACATCCTAAACAGAGCGTTTCAATACATTTCTTTCCAGTAGAAACCCAAAATTCAATTATGAGCCTGAAAATTAGCCTAATGTTTTTTAATATACCAGTTCTTCACTTTTACCCTCACAGGAGCCAATTACCGTAACTTAGTTCACCTGTAATCTGCCTCCAGCTGCTGATTATGAGGTTCGTCAGGTTCATAGTTTCACTCTTCAATCTTTTTTTTCTTCTTTTTTTGTCAAAAAATGTTTCATAGCAGTGTCTTCCTTTGCTGATACTAAACCATGAAGAATCTATAATTATGTTTTTGTAAAGGTTTTATTGTTTTTCCTTGACCTGTAATTTCCCTTTTTTCAGTTTGTTACCTGAAGGCAAGCTGATGGACCTCTGGGAAGGATAGGGTGGTGAGATGTCGGCGGCCGACGCAATCTGCTCGTTCCCCTGGACGTCGGTCAGCACGGTGTCGTTTACCTGCAGAGGGAGGAGGTGTTGAGCCTGGAAGAAGTCTGGCAATTCAAGCTCTGTTCATTCTAGGTATGCATCTTTATGCATTATGTATGAAGTGTATGGACTGTGTAACGCTGCAAAGGAATTGCCCTTCTTGGGATCAATAAAGTTGTCTGAATCTCAATCTATATCTTACAGTTTGCTATACCAAGACCCAACACTTATTCGTGGTGGTAACATATTCTTTACTGGGTGAAAATATCTTCCATGGCAATTAATAACTCCAGCCAGCAGAGGAAATAAGTGAGCAAATAAATGAATCATAGGCAATAATAAGGGGAAGATCTTGCAGTGGCTGCAAAGTAATATACTGTATTATTTTTCAAAGGATTTGTCTGAAGAAACACTTACCAGCATCCAGCACCTGGGGCTTCCAGCATTTGTTCCACATATTATCATTGTGTCGTTGACTTTCTGAATGACGGTGATGAAATTATCACACTCCAGCTGCGAGAGAAAGAGGCAGTAATAGAGAGGGACAAAGGCAGAAAATGAGCAAGAAGCAAGAGGAGAAAGGAGAGAAATACACGGATCGGGAGAGGGATCAAAGATGGAGAGAGACGGAGAGACAAAAGAGATAAAGACAGAATATGTGAGGAAGTGATTGGAGAGAAAGAGGCAGCACAAAGGGAGAGAGAAAAACAAGACATGACCATAGGACTGATTGCAAACAAACAGGAAGAGAGGGAGGTTGAACAGAGGGATCGAGAAACAAGGCAAGAATACAACACAACACAGATTGCAAGAGCAAAAGCGGATTGCTCAGAAAGAGAGAGAGAGAGCGTTAAGAAAAATTGGAGGGGATCCATGCTCTGAACATTTTTGGCAGACAGCACACAGGAGGCTTAGCCCTGCAGTACAGCACCGCTATACCCCATATGCATCACTTATTCATTAAGTAGAGAAAATGGACTGCTTTCTCAAAGGCATTACTGGATGGTGGGTGAAAATGAATACTGAGTAAAACCTGAAGGAGTGAAATCTGACTTTCGGTTGCAGCGTTGCTCAACCATTCTTGCAGTTTGTATTTAAGAAAAGAAGGGTGGGTGCTTTTTCTTAGAAAACAATCAAATCACAAGTTCGGATTGGAAACGAGGATATATAAACTGGAGACGGAGGAAGGACATCACTAAGTCCAAAAAGCATTGCCAGAGCTTGTGTAAGTGTGTGTAGGTGGATGCGTAGGCGGATGTGTAGGCGAGTTGGGGGGGTGCTGGGTAATTTGTGTGTGAGCATACACTTTTTGCTTTGTGTGCTTAAGTTCTTGAGGGAAATGCTTTCGAGTTTGGGCAAGTGTGATCTTACTTGGTCCCCGCTGAAAATATAGGATTGAGGAAGTAACATTGGAACATTTTTAGAAAATAAGGCCAGGGTTAGGTTTAGAGACGGACGTGTGCTTTCTGGTAGAATAAACTCTGGTAGAGTTTATGTTTTTTTGGGGTTTTTCTTTTGGACATGTCTCACTGGGGCCAATAAATGGTATCAACCCTCAAACCGATTCCTCGCGCTGGTCCTGGTCTTTGGTTTGTGCTGCATCATGTTGTGTGGTTTTACTGCACTGCTTGGCAAGAAGCTCACAGCAGAGCTAACAAACAAAGCTCAATGGAATACCAGCCTAGTATCCCTAGAAATTACATCCATATTTAATGATTCCGCACCTTCATGATTTATGTCCAAAGCCATATATGGGAATAGGGGGGTTTGGGTGGTTTGCAGGCATGCAACGCAACCTGCATCTTTCCCTGATCTTAACAACCACAAGCATCAATATTGTACAAAGATTTTAAAAAATTTTGGTGTGGGCATAAAAAAATACTTAATTTTGGGTTTTGCCGAATTCTCCAATATCTACATTCTTGTCTGGCGGTACGGTTTAGAATATATAAGGATCGACTTTTTCTTCAAAAGCATCCAAATTTGAATTGCAAGATCGAAGTTGATTGTTTTTTGGAGTCCAGTGAACGAACTTCAGTACTTTCTCCGACTTGACGGAGCTCATTTAGAGCCACAGAGGACATTAGTTATTCAGTGCTTCTTTTATCTTGCACAGGAAGTTCTGGTAACACAAAGAGTAATCCTGGCAGCCATTGAGATGTTCAGAAAAGTATTTCTTATTTTTACTTCCATTTCTTTTTGTAAAGGTTGTGAATTTGTCTTTTTTTTTTTTTTTTGGGCTAGTGGGAACAGCATGGACAATGGACAGACACTTGGTTCTGTATGTTTATGCACCCTCATGGCTAGACAGATGCTGAACGTGTAATGTGCGTTGTGAGTGTTAACATTATGATAGTGAGAGTATAATCATATTTGAAGTAGCATATCTGAAGTGTTGCATTTGGCTAAGTAGGGAGATGAGAATTAACTATCTTTTTATCTATTGAGCAAATGCAGAATTCAGCCCTGAGAATAAATGGAAAATTAGTTGATCTTGTAATTAATTAATTCCCGTAATTATAAAAACGTTGTGAAAATGAATGTGGAAATTCTTAATTGATGTAAATGGTCTTGGTCTTTTTAAAAAACTCTTTTTTTTAAATACAAAGACATTTGCTTTTCTTGCCTGTCATACTTTTTTGTCATTTGAATTTCTTTCTTTTTCTGACAGGCAGCGTACCGAGCGGCACTGTATCCGACTTCTTAAGATTGTTACTGAGCCTTGGAGCATTTCTCATCAAGCTGAAGCCTCCCCACGCTGACATATTTCAGGTTGAATATTGTATGAATCTCTTGGTATTTGCACTCTCCATGGAGTCTCGTGAAATGATGCACTGCAATTACCAACAGCTCCCTCGTCTTGTTTGTTTGCTTTAAGGTGAAGCTGTCCCCCGTGTAGCTTTATCTCATCTGTATAAATTACCATTATTTATGTGTCCGTCTTTATTCCACGCCTCTACTGCGTTTGTTTGACTGATTTGATCTCGGATACATCCTAGCAAAATGTGAACATGAATCTAAACGACTGAATCAATAACGGAGTCACGAACCTCGCTGTAGAGACTGCAGGTGACGATGATGATGATGCTGAGAAACATGACGATATCAATGATAATGCACTGATGGAGGTGGGGAGTGCTTTGCAGGAGTGATGGAGGTGCTGACTGTGAGGATGGGTTTGTACCTCGAGTGGCGCAGCCTTCGCTTTGCAGGTGTCAATTGCAGTCTGGTCAGATGCCGCTGGGATCTGTGGGAGGAAGGGCTGTTTAGTTTGTGCCAAGTTCTTTCACACTGTTCCAGCAGGAACAATTGTGACCTTGCTGCAGCAGCTAAAACACAATCCACACAGAACCCCTCTACTGTCTTAGACAACCGCACTCTGTGACGTTCACTACGTTCCACAACTTATTTTGGCATTAAATTCGTCATTCACGTCCATCAAATCAAATCAAATCAAGTTTATTCATACAGGGATCAATGTACAGTATATGTACATATGTATGTATATAGTAGTTTATATCACCACTCACTGCACTTAATGTATATACAATAGCACATTTTTGCACTTCTCATTAGACACTAACTGCATTTCATTGGCTTGTACCTGTACTCTGCACAATGACAATAAAGTTGAATATATCTATCCCTCTAGTCCTGTCCTTGTCGTATCCCCGCGTACAACTATCCCAACTATACTACATTTCCCAGAATTCCTTTGAGCAACCCCCAAAAGAATGGCCATGAACGTGTTGCTTTCAGTATGCACTCTGAGAAAACTGCCAAGCGTCCTGCCCCTCAGTCAAGTGTATAAGTGAGCTAAATTACCCTTTTAATAATAAATGTCTCCCGCTGCAATTGTTGATTCGACGATTTTTATTATGCTACTGTTATGCTCGGCTGAACCGACCTGCACTGGTAAACCAGTCCTGACACTGAGTAACACCATCAAACATCTAAAATAGTCCTTACACGCCAGACACATCACCGACAGCTGTTTATTCTCTTGTCTTTTCCTCTTCGCTGAGAAAAATTTAAAAAAAGCCCCAACACGAAGCCAGAAATCATTCTGAAAACGTAGGGCTTAGTCATATTTGAATGAAACATCGAGACGAGCTCACAGTCTCTTCGACGTGTCAGGCTAGTGAGTGCTGACACGGCAGCCCACACACTGTGTAATCTTGTGCCGTGTTGACAATATGAGCTCACTGTCCACACAGGGAGATATGACAGACATGTGTAGCTTTGTTAATGTATGCATGATCCAACTTCCTCTGCCCCAGCTACTGAACTGGGTCAGCGGCAGGCAGGCCGGCTGCCTCGTCTCTCTCTCTCTCTCTCTCTCTGGCTCAACACCGCACTAATACTCCCAACACAATTATCATGTGTATGCAGGTCACAAACCCAAGCAGGGTTAGTGAACAGGTGGGTCAGTTAGAAAGCAGTTACAGTGTTTTCTTCTCATTCAGTCTCATTTTTCAAACTCTCAAACCAGAGTTGCACTTGGACGGCTTATTTGAAGCTAATGGTTGAATTTGTATTCTATTGTTTCTATTGGTTTGGCTTATCTGAAGCTGTTGTTCTACTTGTATGGTTTCACCTATTTGAAGCTTATGTACTTGCAAGATTCTCACTGTTTGGAGTCGTATCCTCATGATTGTTAGCCCTTGTTGTAAGTCGATTTGGACAAAAGCGTCTGCTAAGTGAACTGTAATGTAATGTAATGAGTTGCCGATTGTTGGAACCACTGTTTGGTTGTCGAGTTTCCACCACTGACGATCGAAGCTGGATTAATTAATTGAGTAAACTGTTCCCGGAAGGAATGCCGATTGTAACCATTCCCACTAATGCTAAAAGCTCCCGGATGTTAGTGGGTACATGAGGTGCACAGGGCCTTTAACTGGGGCTCAATCTGTAGGTCCCTGCTGCCTTTTTTACCAACAAGCTTAAGACTTTATGTATGAACAGCACTTCCAAACATTTGGTTGGCTGCCAAAGTGTTTTTTTCGAGGTAGACTTACTTAAAGAAGGTAGTTGGTATTTCAACTTGTGGTTGTGGCTTTTATAACTTGACAGCAGAGGGGGTCCCCGTTACAAAAGAGCGATTAATCCTCCCCAAATATTAAAGAGTTTGTGTACAAGACGGGAAAAAATCAGTTAAAAAATAAAAGTATACCTGCAGGTCGCGGACCCCTCTGTTGGTGAACGTCAACACATAGACCATGGCCTGGCCTCCCACGTACAGCGTGTCGCTGCCTTCCTGGTGGTACATGCTGATATAGTTCTCAGGTTTGTTGAAGTGGAACCTGGAGGTCTCTGTGGATAAAAAAAATTTAATTAAAATAAAGTATATAAGAGAGATGAGCTGGCAGGCAAGAGCTTTGCTTGAGTACATTGTTGTTTTAATTGTTAAAGCGTTTGTTTTTGCTTGTGCAATGAAAATGTTCCCTGTGGTAATGAAGTGAAATTAATATAAATTAAGTGAACTGAATTTATTGTAAAAACAAGACAAAAACAGCCACAGCAACCAACACTTCCTCTGCTGTTAGTAGTTATCACTACTGCGACTAGGGCAGTAATCGAGAATGAGAAAGAGGAGAAGGAGGAAGATTACATACGGCAATTTTTTTTCAATCGCAGTTAAAAAGCAATTTCCCAATGATAGGAAATCAATCAAATCAACAGCTAAATGAAAAAGAAAAAAAAACAGGTGCCGTAATAAAAAAGATTCATAAAGTAGAGGTCAAACACAATAACAAAAGGTCGATGCATGAAAGCAAAATTGAGTTACAGGAAGTTGTTTAAAAAGATGATCCAGATTTAGCCGGCCTAAGCTCCTCAGGCAGGTTGGATCAAAGTCTGGACGCCCTGATGGCAAAGAGCCAAACCTCTGCATTTTAATCAACATTTATTCGGCCGTCAATACAGGAGCCAGCTCGAGGACTTCTGGATACAAACTGGTTTGATTTACCAAAAACACTGGATCCGATGATACTGCCGTTTGTGGTTTTAATTCAACAGGGAGCCGTTACAGACACCTGCCTTGGGTGTTAGAGGAAAAGGGCGTTGGGTGGGAGCATAAATATCACTGAAATAAACATGAAATACCATCACAGATGCTTGGCTGAATGACACCTAAGGGATTCCCCCCATCCAATCGGACCCACACTTACTTACACTGTGCCTGCATTTAAAAATAGATGAAAATTTCTGTGATGTAAGAGTTCTACAAAAAAAAGTCTAATAATATATTAGACTTTTTATATATATCTATATCATTCAAAGGTGGGTTTTTATAAACTTCAAAGTTACAAGCCCTTTTAATAGGCCAGACTTTTTCTTTCATTTCATCTCTGTTCCAGAAGTACATTTCTGCATGTATTTAGTAAAAAGATATTTCAGACACTTCCTGTCTGAAGAGCTTAAAAGCTTTGAAGCAATCCAACGAGCTACCTGTTAGAGCTGCCAACACCGCAGATTAAAAACATAGTCATAATGCTGTATGAAATCTGAGCAAGCGCTCATTTTTCCCTTTCATCTTTAACAAAAATACATCAGAAGTTCAGATTGTAATTCCAAACTAATGATGCATTTACTCCCTGTGTCTCAATATAAATAGATGTGCTAATGGTGACAAGGGATGATTACACGTCATGGTTTGTTACATGGTCTTTCTAATGATTTTCTTCTCATCCCTGAAAATAAAAAAGACATCCTCCAGTCTGACGGCAAAGCCAGAATGAAGTGATGATGATCACAGACACAGGTTGCTAGCCAACCAGCTAAGTTTCTATGGAAACAGTGGCCTCTTTGATTGGCAGGAATGTTATTGATGATGATTGCACTTCACAAGGAAGTAAATAATGGACACGGAAGACCAATGTGGCTGATGGTGTAGGTAACAAAATACATATTCATTTCAATGTCTGAAAGTGTTGAGAGGAAGACGCCGTAGCTGGCGAAGCACACTGACAGATTGTCATGGATATTTGCAGAACTTCATAGCTTTATAGTTTATGTACTGTTTGTGTACCTTCACAGCCAATATTTTTATGCAACCTGCGTCAGCCTTCCAGATAACAACTTACATTTCCAGTTTTTAAATTATTGGTTTTTAAAGAATTGGCTCCAATATAGTCCAGTACTGCCGAGGTACAATGGTTGAGGTATCTCAGTGACAAATATGTCATGACATAAGAAGTGTGTGTTTTAATTTTTTTGTAAATATATTTAACAACATAACTATTATTATTATTATGTATTTTTTTTTTTTTTTTTACTTCTTGTTTTCTGTTTTACTGTGTATTGTATTATTGAGTTTTTATTGGGAATAAGTTGTACTTTTCTTGCATATGTGAAAACTTTAAAATTAAATATTTACCAAAAAAAACATATTAACCATTTATATTGAGGGTATCGTAAAGTCCTACGGAACTTGGTTCACTCAAACAATGTGGATTTAAAAATCCACAAAAACAGATTTGCACACGAGGAAAGAAACGCATTCAATATTTCTGTCAGGCCTCGAGGCACCGACACGATAATCACAAACTCGATGCATTCGGGTGAGCAACATTGAATGTAACACACTTTTTTTTGTTTTCAAGAAAACTCCACAAGGCACCTTTTTAAAGAGCCACCTGAGCTGCGCCCCTCCCCCAACGATGCTGTCCCAGTTCTTCAAACAGCCAAAAGCACACAAAGGGGGAACAGAATGTGCAGTCCTTATATCAGTGTCTTATCCCGTGTCTTTCCTAACACAACTGCAAAAGGGTCATACAGATACAACTGAAATGTCACATTCTAGATGTAATATGAACTCTTAACTTCCCCCTCGATCTCCCTATCTGTGAGTGTGTGTTTTTTTTTCTGTTTTCCTAAGACATTTAATCGTTGGTGCCGGATGAAAACCTTGAATCTTCAAAAGGTCAGCTTTTCAGGAAACAAGAAAAACAGCCTTGTTTTTTTTTTTTTTGTTTTTTTTATCTTGTTTTTCAAAAAAGCCTTCATTAAACTCAAGGGCTGCAGAGTTTCCTTCCCCTCAGAGGAGCATGTTATCCTTGAATGAAATCTAATTATTTTCAACTGAGTGAGTCACTTTTAAAGAAACAAATTCCTAATTGCACTAAAAGAATTTGCTTATTAAAGAAGTGGTAAATGGTTTTCTTTTGGGAGTAGTTACCACTTTTACAAGACTAAAGCATTCTGGATAATGAAAAAAACTGAAGAGGCAAAGCCAAATGGGTTTTGATCATTGAAGCTTTTGAGGTTTAGGAGATTGAGGTGTTCAGGCCTCCAACTGAGAGAAAAGGTCAATGCAAACAATGCCTGAACTTTGTGCAAAATGTTCTGATATTTAGGATGCGGTCGTAGATGTCAAACTCTGCAGTTCCCCTTTAGCTTTATAGCATCTTTCAGCTCATTATTTTGTTTTTTTCAGCTCAACAGCCACTTATACTTCAAAGGTGTTGCTGAGCAACAAAAAAGAGCTAAAAAGTTGAGTAACGACTGGACTTAAGTTCATCAGGGGAACAAAAACACGACTCCAAATTCTAATGTTCCTCCGTGTCTACTGGATGTGCAAAAAAGCAACTGTTTGCTAACACAGTAGCCATATCAACTTTGTAACGAGATAATGTGGTGAATGTGTGTGTGAAGTTCATCTTATTAAGGAGTTCTGCCACAAATTGGCCAACAATAAAACAAAAAAGAAACGGTAACGCTCCTTTTTAACAATATTTTGTTTCTAATAAAATAATCAATGCTACTATTCTAGTCACCGCTAAGCTGAAGCAACCGTGACTTAGCTATGAGGCTGACATTAGCTCACGATGCTAGCCACAGCCGTGTGCAGAGGCTAACCTCAGAGCAACATTTTCTCTACGTCTCTGAAACTCTTTGCACCATTTTCCGACTCTTTTAGAGAAGTCTGTCCTCCTTTTTTTGGGTGACAGTGTAGGCAGTTGTTGCCAATGCTGGAATAATAATTTATCCTTCAGGACACTCCTCTGGGTGTGTCAGATCTTCCCCAAAGGGACGTGCACACTGTAGAACAACCCACAGGAACGCTCTTGCTCTGAAATGACCCGTGATTGGCCTTGGTCTTCTGTCAAGGGCTAAATGTTCTAAAGCCTGACAACAGAGCCACGAGGAGGTGCAGAGGTCTGGTTTTCTCTCAGACCACTTGAATTATAATATGCTGAGAGGTTATCATGGAGTTCTGGCCCAATGACTCCAAAGATATGTTGCCTGCCCCAGGTTATAGGTTATAAGGATTTATTTCTTTTGAGACTATATTAGCACTTGATTCAACTTAATAGTTATTTTCGAGGCTGTTGGTGGCGTTGAATTGTATTATACTGAGAGGGGTAGGGCTGCAACTTACTATCATTTTAATTAACGATTAATCCTCCAATTATTTTTCGATTAATCTTTTGGTCTATAAAATGCCAAATAGCGAAAAATGTCCATCCCTGCTTCTCAAGGTCCACGATGTCTTTAAATGTCTCGTCCCAAAGATATTCACTTTAATATGATATAAAAACAGAAAAAAAGAAAATTTTCTGACATTGTAGGAAAAATTACTTTAATGATTCATTGATTATCAAAATAGTTGGCGATTATTTTTTCTGCCAATTGACATTATTCCAATGTGGATAGACTGCACCCTCAAACAGTTTCCCAGGTGAAAATGTTTACCTTCATGAAGGAAGAATGAATTGTAGTATGCTCTTTGTGTTGGGAGGCAGGCACGTTGATGACGTCTTGTCCCTGCGGTTCAAGGCACTTATTGTAATAGCTTTGGATAAAGGTGTTTGCCAAATTAATGCAAAGTAATGCATTCCCTAAGCTCCGACATACCTTCAGTCATCCCTGCGTGTCTAACTTTAAGTAGACCCAATTTTAACCTAAATGTTAAATCCAGGCTGTAGCCGGAAAAAGTTCCTTGAAGGTGTGAGAGCCTCCAACACTTTACCGCGCGAGGACCTCGGCGCTGTCCGCGGTGCTGAAACAGCGCCAGCTCTCAAAACTGCTGCAGATTATTGTGAAGGTTTTTGCATTTTTAGGCTCAAACTGCGCCTTTGATTGATTTCCTTCGACAGTTCTGTTTTTCTTTTTTTTCATTTTTTACCGGTGTGCGTGTGCTTGAGATTATTTCCCTGACTACAGGCATGCACCATGCAATTGCATAACAACGAGTTAGATTGATATGACTTGCACGTTCGGGGCCGTCATTTTGTGCGTTTTGTATTGTGTTCATCCACGGGGAGGGGGGAGGGGGGGTGTAGAGATCCATATAACTTGACACACAACCCCCCATCTCTACTGATTGCTGAATACATTAGAGCAGTGTGTGAGGTGTAAAAAGGCGTGAGTGGAATAGATAACTAGGGGTCGGCTTGGAATTTTCCATTTTAATGCCCCCCCCCTCCACTTCTCTCTCTCTCCATGTATGTGTATTAGTAAATGTACATAGTGTATTTATGGCGGCTGCTACCCTAATACAGCCCTCTCTTCCCCGGAGCCGGACTTCTCTGCTGCAGTGTGAAGCAGCTGCCGTGTCCCGCATTGCAGCTCCGCAAGGACGCGGGAGCTCCAGTGATTGTGTCAACCTCCAAAGAGTCATATTTCACAATAACGATGCTCATAAGGCAGCTGTTTGAAGGGTACAGGCTCACACTGTGGACAGGGCGAGCAGGCGCCATGTTACTCCAGAAGGCAGGAGAGGTTTTTTTTTTCTTTTTTTTAAGTGTCTCTGGTTTTATTCCTCACGCTGCGCCTGGAGGTGCTGATGTGGAGGGACAGTGGCCAATTAAAGCCTAGGTGGCCCTAACTGATACAACCAGCGACGGCGCGTGTGGAAGACGAGCATACGGTGAATGTGTACTGCACTGAGATAAAGCAAACACACAAGTTGTGAAAAAAATGTAAAAAAATTAAAGAAGACCAACAGAAAAGCCACAAGTTGCACAAATCACATCCAAATCCAATCATTCACATTTTGGAAATTGGAAATCCTGGACATTGAATGGAAGCCAATGACTGAGAAAACCACTCAAATCATATGCTGTACACTCTCTCCTGCAAAGGTTGAGATAATACAGCAGATCAATTTTCCTCCAGATGTACATCCTGTTATAGCCTGTGAACATGTGTGCGGGGCCTGAATGGTGGAGCGCGTAATTTACTACTCGGTCAGTGGGGGGAGGGCGGCTTTTTTTTTTTTTAAAGAGATTAATCCAGATCCCCGTCAATATGGCGTTATCGGTGCTGTTTGTGCATCCTTCGCTAAAAGGACACAACACCATGGGTTAAGGAGGATAAATGGGGGAAAACAACTGGCTACATCACCTCGAAAAAACTCTCATGCATTCACTCATCCATCCCTCCATCCGTTCACCCATTGATCCATCACCTACCATACACATGACACAGATTGATTAAACATGCTTTGGCGACATAAATATTTGGCTGAATGACTTGTGGTGAAAACCAGACAACATCCAGGAAAAACACAGCACTGCCTACCGTGCACAACAAATTTCAGCCGAGGTGACTTTCCGGCGAAAATCGTGGCAAAAAGCGACATCAGGATGAAAGAATTCATCTTTCTTGAAGCTCGTCCGCGTGTTGCCGGTTTGTAAAAAAAAATAATTCAACCGCACAAAACCCTCCACAAAATCCTTCTTCTTCTTCTTTCTTGCAGCCGCCTTTTTTGGTCCCTCCCCGATCTGCTGCGTCCCAGATCTGTGCCACCGACTGCTGGTCCCGGTCCCGATCTTGTCCGTCTGCTTCGCCGGCAGTTCAGTTTGGAGAAGTCGGGGTATCAGGCTCCACCTCGGAAACAAAAGGCAGAGGGGGAGCGTAGCCGAGACGCAGGAATGGAAAGTGAGATTGCGAAAAAAAAAAAAAAAAAATGTCTACAAACACATCACTTTTGGTTTGCAATTACACGCGTCATACCTGTTGCTGATAGGGAATTATGATTTTTTTTACAGATATTATTTTGCATCAAAATCATGACACTCAGCTTGTTTTCTATTCGTTTTCTATTCGTTTTATTTTCATTTTAATCCCGTTCATACCATTAGGATCACATCCACTTCTCCTCCTGGTTCCAGCTTTTTTTGAAAATATTGTATAAATGTCTTATTTTTTGTAATGCAACTGAAATCAGGACTAATGTAAACGCTAAACAATCACACACCCTTCTTATGCATATGCAGAATGACTCCATTTTCTAATTTCACAAGAAATTCTGACATGATTTATGAGCTTAAGGGCCATTTTGTGTTTGCACACAAGCCCTCACACAAACAGCCAACAATGATATTGCCTCAGCAACTGCTTCTACTGTAATGTCCAATCAATATGTGTCAATAGTGCCTGAGTGCCTGCATGGGAATGAATCAGCAGTTTGGCTCTGCTGTGTTTGCATTTGTGAAGTTAATTGACTCAAATTAGAAAAATGTAGCCACTCTTGTGAATGCCTGTTGGTGGAAGCAACCAGATGCTTCCGTTTCCAGGAGGTCTGCTCTCTGTGTTGAGGCAGCATCTAAAGCGTCATCTGGGTTTTCCATCAGACGTAATGTACGAGCAGCCAGAAAAGCACGATATGTCACACGCGCAGCTTTGTCCTTGTGAAAAACAAACCTGTAAAAAAAACTAAAACATTTGTGTCCCTTCTTTACATACAACATACTTGAAATGTCTCTCGATGTTGCCCCTTAAATCAACACCTTTGAGTTCAGTCAGGGATGTAACCCCTTACTCACAAAGGTAAGATCAAACTCTACAGGGGTTCAAATTCAGCTGTTATTGCTCATTAAAACGTACTCATCACATCACACACATTTAACCTCAATCACGCGCGGCATAAACGCTTTAAAAACTGATTATTTTGTCTCCTTAATTGGATGCATTTCAGCCCAGATGTCTGCCGCTTGAATTAGTGCTGTGAGTGTTTTACCATGACGGATAAATACAAGCGTGTGCGGCTAGTTTGAATGTGGAAGCTCAGCTGGACGACAGTTAATGAGTCTTAGTTAGATGTTTTTGGTCACACCATTGACCTTCTTCCTCTCTTTCTACCCGCCTTGCTTACTGAGCTAACGTCAGTCTAACACTATCGTGAATGGTGATTAAACCTCTATGTGTTTGGACTTTCAAGTCTGTTGCACATATGACCTCGCTCAACGGTGATGTCATTGTGTATCATGCAGTCAGTGTAATGATGGGGGGGTGGAGGTGTGGTGGTGGAGGGGTGGGAGGTGGGGGGTGGGGACTTTTCAACCACTAGATGGCTGCAAAAGCAAGATTTTCAATCTTTGTTTTCATCACTGAGCAAACGATGTCCCCTAAATCATTCCAGCAGCAGTCCTCTGTCTCCTCCAGGAGCACGCCGCGCTGTGTGGCTGTGTCCGGTGGAAGGTTTGATTGTGAAATGAGCTGCTGTGCTCTTTCCCTTTGTTTTTTTTAAGCATACAATTTCAGGAGAAAGAGAGGAAGATGACTTGATGCAGCACTTTGGATGATGATGATTCCTGCACTGGATGCAATCTTTTCTTGTTTGTGTTTATAATGATGTAAAGGCAAAAGTCTTGGTACAATCCCCTCACCACCAACATGTTAATCCCTCAATTTGATTGACAGGTCTGTTATTATTTAATAACACTAGAAAAAAATGTTTTCCGCTTTATCTGACATTGTTTTCTGATGCAGTTGCATGTTTGCTTATATCATATAATGCGATATAAAAAATGGAGTGAAATCACATACATTAAGAATGAATAATAATGGTCAATAATTGAGTATCCAATACACTGGTTTTTGCATGTCCTTTCTGCAGCCTAAGATTAAACAAGATGAGGCCTACAATACATCGCATCCCAAAACAAAAGAGATGAGAAAAAGAACAAAATAAGGCAATTATAACTTCAAAGGCACAACGGTGAGTTCAGGTACGGCTTCAGTGGATGGCGAACCTTAAATGAAAACATGATACAACAAGAAAAAGGTTTAATTAATTTGGAGTGTGTGTGTGTGTGTGTGTGTGTGTGTGCGCGTGTGTGTCCTTCACCCAACCAGGCTGAAGGCCTCACCAGTTGATCATTCCTGACTTCGATTTACTCACCAAACACTTCAGAAAGAGAATTCATGCAAATTGGTGTGTGCTTGTTAAACGTAATGAATCCCTTAAGTTTAGCACCACTTGCTGGTAAAAGTCAATACAAGCCAATGGACTGCAGGATGACAATGGGGATAAACAAAGATTTCACGTTCGACACAGATGCAGGATTGTGAATTCCAGACTTTCGCACATTTGTTTTTAGCTCAGTTATAATTCCTGCAGGGCTTTGAAAACATGTCTTCTTTAAAAAAGAAACGTTGAAATGAAGACAAACAAAAACCTCTCTGAGGAGGATTACAACGGTTTTTGGTGATTGTCTGACCTTTTCCTTTAGTGTCACCAAAAGGTCAGCATTTCCAATTGTGTTACACCCAGCCAATAGGGGAAACCAGGACTTATTTACCGACCCCGCAGGATCAGTGGACAAGCAGAGGCAGGAATAAGAACTGAGCTGACTGATTAGGAGGTAGAGTCGTCCACTAATCCTGAGGTTGGCAGATCAATCTACATGTCAAAGTGTCCATAGGGAAGACACTGAACCCCAAATTGCTCCTAATGTTAGGCCAGCACCGTGCGCGGTAACTCACTGCCATCAGTGTGAGTGTGAATAAGATGCAAATTGTATATATATGTAAATGCAACCCTATACAATTAACTGACCAGAAATAAACTAAATCCCCATTAACTTACCCGTCAAAAAAAAGCCATCCAAAATCACAAAAATATTTAAAAAATACACAAATTAGAGGCAATAAACATGGCGACCGTACAGATTATAAAGCTTCAGGCAACATGGCCGTTCCTCTGGCTGATGCGTAGATACGCGTTTATTTACCCCACTAGCGGTAGGTATCTAATAGCTAAAAGCTAAGTTGGTCTTTTCATTATTCATCCATCCATCATTTGTGTTTTCCTGTGTGTAATAAACATTAACAAAACAGTTGTGTGCACAGGAATGTCTGAGTCATGCTCACTTTTGTCATGGTGGATTCAGTTTAAAAGGTTTTCCTCCTCTCTCTCTCATGTTGTCAAGGACCTCTCGGTGCCGCTCATCTCCTCGTTGAAGGGCTGTGCAGACCATCTTCGCCCAGCACAGGTCAACTCCAGCTGAGTCAGAACCGGATGAAAATGAAAGTGGAGACAGTGAGGGCTGCAGGTGAAGGTAATTGAGACATTTTCAAGACTTCAGAATAATGATAAAGTGCTGCGGCAATCGCCTATTCAAACAAATCAGTGCATGGAAATTGACACTTTATGAAGAAAAGCGGATTTCTTTGACGTTGATCAGGAAAACACGACTCTTAAATGATATTGGAAGAATAATAAAACTAAATTTCCAAACAATAAAACAAGAGCTTAAAAAAAATGTTTTAAGAAAAAACTGTAGTCCTGCCTCGTACTTGTGATTCTATTTCCAGATTTCCGGCACCTCAGCTTTGCCCCTCTTGCTCTTAGCTGCTTGTAATTTAGGTCATCTAGTTATTTAAGCCTATTCCCCCGTCACTCTGGATGACACTGTCAGCTAAAATGACTACAATGTATACGGAAAAAAAACGCTCAATCCAAAGGAGGAACCTGCAACTAACACAACAGCAGATGCGGAGAAACCATAACGTTCTCCGTGGTGTGTGCATGGCAGTCATATGGGGGGAGTGGCTTATAAACACCACTTTAATCTGCCCTTTTGGCTTTCTGTCCAGTGGGAGCGAATAGTTGTATTAAAATAGATAATATGACAGGCCAAGCTGGGCTGGAGGATAGCACCTGCCAGACAGACCTATATAACAGATTGAGACATGCAGAGGTAATCCAAAAGGGTTTAAATCTCTGCTCGTACACATGATTATCAGTTTTCTTTCTTTCCTTTTTGGCTTATTCTGGGCAACTGCATTACACAGACAAAGTGATTTTCTGTCCAGTGAATCCACTCTGAGCACTGAAAGTCTTTAAACTGCACTAAGATGAAGCGAGGGTAATTCATTGGTAATATTTGGTTTATTTCTTTCAATTGAAATATTCAGTTTTTAACGGGGGAGACAGCAGGGTAGACGGGAACTGTCATTAAATGTCTGAAGAGATTTATTCTCGTTTCAGCAGGCTTACATGTGGCTCTGAGAGGAAACAGACAGCCTCTTCGGCGTTTCCTCCGCACACGTAATCCTTTTTCTTCACTTGGGAAAAAAAGAAGATAAACCTACAATTGTGTGGCTAACAGCCAACTGTAGCTTTTTTTTTTTGTCTGACAAAGGGGCAATAAGGCCACTTTCTGTTTCAAATTGAAACACAACGTCCTCACGATGTACTCAACACAGAGATTAAGCTCTTTGGTTATGCAAGAAATGTTTCACTCGCCAATGTCCAAACAATTGAGTCCTTTCAGAAGAAGATCCACAGAGAGAGATTGGTTTGAGATGATTGGATCAGTTTTTCTTTTTTTCTTTTTTTTTTTTTTACATCAAACAATTCAAGGAAATCCACACACACAAGGCAGGTTTAAATATAGGCATTTAATAAAGTAAAATGAAAAAAAAAAATCAGTCATTTATGAACAAGATAGCAAATAAACAAATCTGTCAATGCTGAATGTCTGCATCATTTACGAACCTTTCTTTCCTGGCATAATAAGCATTGCTTTGTGCGTAGTGCATCTATACAGTTACAATTATACACAACAAGAGTGCCGTATTTGAGTGACACTAATCCCCAGAACTAGATAAAATGATAAAATCAAGCCAGCGCACACAAACGCCCTTGACCTAAATATTCACAAGATTACAATGATCAGGTGAGCATTCTCTTTGTCGATGGCGAGAACGTTACTGAGGCACATATTTGTCAGTGTTTTGTGTGGGAGAAAAATAAAAAAAGGTGTTTCTTGAATATAAAAAGGAGAAATCATAGAAATCATCTGATTGAACAAAGAGTCATCTATTGTAATTACATGATAAAATAATATGTTACAAAAGAAAGACAGTGATCCAATTATGTAATGGGAAAAGATACATTCCTATGTACATTATGATATGCTATCAGTAGTACCCATAAAATAAAGCACATATCCAATGCAATACCTTAAATAATACTCCCAAATGTCCAGAATTTAACCATTTGAGGAACAGAAATGCTTTTTCTAGTCTATTCTATATATTTATTGCAAGTATCAAAAGCGTTGTAGTCTACACTTACAGCCAGTGCTGAATTGGCAGTCTTGATCCTCTGTGGGTAAGCAGAAATAGCAACCCGAGGGTCAGAAGGGCAAATGTTTACTTGGCTTTTATTGGCAAGTGAATTCATACATGCATGCATACTTGTACACTATGGATGATTAAACAAGCACCTCATCTTTTTTTTGACAATGCAGTAACCTGTGTCAAACCCCCACTGTCTTCATGTGTTGATCTGAAAATCTGTGAAAATTAACAGTTTTATAGTTACATGCTTACACAAAAAAATAACCGTGCCAGGTAAGTGGTCATTTGCTTATTCAAAGTAAAAATGCACAGCAACCATGAGAGAGCTTTCACTACAAGGTGACATTTTTTTTCTATTCCAAGATCATGAGATATTCATTCGTTAGCAAAGTGGGTGCTAAGATGTAACTTTCCACTCTAAAATTAGACGAGGGCACAAGCCCAACACACTGGCTCTGGTCTGCCTTGAAAAGGGGCCTTTGAATAGAGGTTTCTGTCTTTGAGTGTCCCATTGGGGGTCTATAGTGCGGAAGAACTCACAGTCAATATGGATGCCCCTTTCACCTCTTCCTTGACTTTAAATAAGTTTCATGGTGAACCTGCCACCGTCCCCTCCGTCCCCTCCTCCACCACCCATTGAAGACCGAGGAACAAAATCTATAGTAGCAGTGTGCTTTATCTGACCTTTGCTCTGGCTCCAGAAAAACATGAAGACAAAACAGATGGCCACTGAGCTGAGGAAAGACAGGAAGCCCATGGTGGTGGCTATGATCAGAGTCTTTGCATCAAACGGGTATGGTTTGGCCATTTGAGCTGAGGAGTTGGCAGCTTGGGAGTTTGAAGGCTCTTCCCAGCCCTCCTCTGAGAAGAAGGGGATGGTTCGGTTACGAGGGAGCCCCTTCACATACAGACCAACAGTTAGGCTGTCATTTCCGGCTGCATTGCCCGCCAGGCACTGATATGGGCCACTGTCCTGAACTTGGGCAAAACGCACCTCTAGAGTACCATTAAACAAAACTCTAATTCGTCCTGTTGGAGAAACCACATTTTTATGAGATGAGATCCAGGTGATAGATGGGAATGGATCCCCATCAGCCTTACAGGAGAAGAGAACTGTAGTGCCCTCCTCTACTCTCGCCTCCTGCGGCCTGCGGTCCATGATACGGGCAGGGCGGCAGGTAAACAGCCTCGGGAGCTCCTTCTCGGAGAAGTCTCTGAATTCACGCTGTCTTACTGCATCAGGACACGAACAAGTTGGCTGACGGCCATCAAAGTTCAGGCGCAATCTGCGACGGACCACCCAGAGAAGCCGGCAGTCACATGCTAGGGGATTCCCATCCAACCGCAACACTTGAAGGTTCCCCACAGAGTGGAAGACGCTCTCCTCCAAAGTAGTGAGCTGATTGGATGTCACATTAAGCATGCGAAAGTAGGCTAGTCCCCTAAAGGCTCCCGGCTCTATTCGTAGCAGGCTCCCTCCTGCTAAGTGTAACTCCTGGAGTCTCAGGAGGTCTCCTAGCAGATTACCTTGAATAACAGTGATTGGGTTGTAGGACAGGTCCAGGTAGCGCAGATACACAAGGTGACGAAGTGCTGAGTAAGGAACAGCACTTAGGTTGCAGCTGCTGATGACAAGCGAGGTCAAATTAAGACCGATCAGGCTGTTGCTAGCCACAGTGTCCAATGTTGGCCAGTTTGCAATCAGGAGGCTACGTAGACGGTGTAGCCGCCGGAAAGCGTTGTTGGGCAGTGTAGAAATGGTAAGACGTAGCATGCGAAGACGTGCCAGGCTCTGGAGCTGGGACAATGCCTCGGTAGGGACGGAGGTCAGGTTGCTGCGGTCTATATTGAGCTCTTGCAGATTCTGCAGACCATAGAAAGCCCTCTGGGAGATGAAGACCAAGTCATTCTCCTCGGCTTCCAGAATTTGCAGGTTCACCGTTTCTTTGAAGGTATAGTCCAAGAAGACCAAAATCTCATTCTGGCTCAAATCCAGAAAGCGCAGACTGGATAGGCCAGAAAACACCCCAACTGGGATGATCTTGAGTCGGTTATTCTTAATCCGAAGCGTCCTGAGATTCTGTAGGCCCTGGAAAGCCTCCACCTCAATCATGGAGATTATGTTATCACTGAGATCCAACTCTTGAAGTTGCAGGAGGCCAGAGAACTGGCGGCGCCCAACAGTCTTAATCTTATTGTGGGATAAATCCAAACGCCTGGCATCGCTGGAAAAGCCCTCTGGCACTGAGTTCAAATGTTTGCCAGAGCAGATCACTTCTTTAGCCTCAGGTCGACACATACAGCGTGAAGGACAGCCTCCTGCAGATACACCCAGCCCAAACTGGAGCAGGATGCTCCAAGCCCCCCATCGGACGACTGACTCCACAAACATCTTACCCCCAGCCTGAAAAGAGAAACACGAATAAAGAAATGAGCTCTTGTGTTTTTGGCAATTAATGCAAAAATGTTAATGTTTGACTTTGTGTATTCAAAAGAAATACAGTGTTAGAACCCAAGCAATATATGTTTGTGTTTCATTTATTTTTCTCATTTACTTTACACTTGTGTCAAGACATACCGTTTCAGTCTCGAAGTGCAGATTCTCATAACCAGTGGCCGTCAAGTTGGAATCAGATTTGAGTTAAGACCTCTGTAGAGATGTGGTTCCATCAATAACATTCCCTTTATAGTGGCCTGGACAGAACAGAGAGAGAAAAAAACAAGTCTTAACAAAAAGAGTGAATACCTGAGAAAAGATAAAATGGTTTTAACATCATATCTAAAAACAAAACAGCATCCAAAAACACATGATTCTAATGCAGGATATAAACCACTGTTCCCCTTCAGTTTAAATTCATTTAACCCCACCGCTGTCTATCAGTGTATTGTTATGTTCAGAAGTTTCAGCTTCTTGTAGAATAGAAATAAGAAAACTATAAAATAACAGAAATTAAAAAAATTGCAATAATCTCAAATAACTGAAATAAAAAAAAAAGCAATAATAATCTCCAATAATATGTGTTCTGCTAATGGAAAACCAGGACAAACCAGATGAATAAAAAAAACAGCTACAAATACAACTTGTAGTAGGTGTTCCTGCCGTGGTTTTAAATGACTCATTTTGTGCCAGCTGTGACTGTGGTGTCACCAACAAAGACAAACTGATTATAATTGTTTCTTGTATTTCGAGCTATTTGTTGAGCCGGGTTTGTAGCAGTGGATGCCATATTAAACTCTTTTTCACACGTTTTCTACTGTCGACCATGTCATTGTCAACGGCAGAAGAAGTGCTCCCTCGGTACGTGTCTTTGTACTGGTCATTTGATATGACAGAGCACAACAAAAGGTACACATAGGGTAGCAGAGCATGCCTCGTGAGACGCAGATGTCACATCTGATAAGGCCAACCTACATCTCTGTACCACAGACAACACAATCCCCACTTAACTGAGTGTCATAGAATTCATGTCACTTTTTAGTCTGGGAATGTTATCTTCCTAAAGAGTGGAAGTGTCCACATATGATCTGCCCGAAAAAAAATGTAAATAAAAAAGTATTAGTTTGTCCAGCGTCATTGACTACGTCTCTGATAGTGCAGATGAGGCCTCAGTGGGATGAGAGCTTTGCCCCCTGGGTCAGGCATCTGGATTTGGGCACAGATTTTCAGAATAAAATAAGTTTATATACAAAATAATTACATACAACATTTAAGAACAGTAAAGAGTATCACAAAATGTAGACAAGTCTGTTTTGTGGAGTTTTCTTATCTAAAATAAAAGTCTAGCCTGGGTAGAGTATGCTGTAAACATTGCAATAACTACTTTCTCATAACTTTTTTTGTTATTGAACTATTTCTTAATTAATTGTATTTCTTTTTTTTAATTTTTTTTTACTGTATATAGTGTTTTAGAATAATGACTGTATGAAGAAACAATTCCTTAAATTCAACCAAATCTATAGATCGCCCTTGTAAAAGAGATATTATCACAATTCTATGTTTATTTTTTCACCTTTTTGCACCATATAAAACTAAGATTTCATGAGAGTTTCCAACGATTCCAAAAGAATACCATATGTTCAACATGTTGTTTCAGTGTTTCAAAGTGGGAAACAAATCACAAACCTTTCACAAATTGATGCCTGATCTGCTGTAATTACTGACGGGAATGGAAAGCATATTCTGAGTGACAGTTAGAGTTATGAATCTGAAGTTAAGTGTAGCCAGCTGAGAATATACTTAAATAATACAATGGGTTTGAATAATGAAGATTGAAAAAATAAATAAATCACAATTCAGTTGAGAAGTCATACTGTAGAAACATAGAGTTGCCAAAATGAGTCAATACGTTTACATCTCAAGTAGAAAAATGTGCTTAAGACCGAATAAATCCTAAATCATGAACGTAAAGAGACGGATCGAAAAAGACGTTTTAAATAAACAATCGGGTTATTTATGATAACCTGCACATTTGTGAGGAAAGGCGTCCAAAAAAGCCCCGCTAATGTGAAATGCTGCACAGTGAAATATTACATAATTACATTATCCTGACAGTGTCTGGCCTTTCTGCTTGCATAAACAGGTGCTGGGAAAGTATGTGGTGTAAATTATGTATTTCCCTCTCCAACAACCACCGCTGACACCTGCTACAGTGTGCGCAACAAAGGTAACCAACCTTTAAAAAAAGAACTCTAATTCTTCACACAGCACCTACAATGTCCCCAAAAACTCCCCAAAAACATAAACTGCACTCAAATAGAGCAAAGTGGTTTCAAAACAAGCCGAGGTATTGAATATTATACTCAAAAAATGCAGCTGAGACAATCCGAATGCCAGGCTGAGTCTAACCTGCAGGAGCTGCAGCTTTTCGCTCCACCCTCGGACAGTTTCCAGAGTGTGGGCTCGCCCTCGCCACAGCCTCTCCTCTGAGCGGTCCCGGTGCTGCACGGTCTTTATCTCATCCCTGCTCTTCATGCAACAGCTCTTATACTGGCTGGCTGGGAGCGCTGACTCACAACCCAACACTTGTGCACTTAGACTCCCAGGACTCCCGTTAGACCGATATATCAGAGTGCAGACACACCAGACACCGATACTGGCTTTTTTTTTACTCAACTTCCGACAGTTTCCATTGATCCAGGTTGGTTTTCTTGGCCACAGCTAACAATCTGTCAGAAAACCACATTACATTACTTTAATTTATTGACGGTTTAGTTGTTTTTGCAGAGTAATTCTTAATCTGAAGTCCTGATGTAGTACATTCCGCTCTTAAATATTGAGTTTTTCCTACATGATAACGTAGTAGTGCCTTAAAAAACTTTATGATTCATTAAAAAATGATATCTGGGCTCTTGCTTTGGGTTTTATTGTCCCATGATGGTCTTACTGCTCTTTGAGACACTTTTTCAACCTCTCTTTCTCTTGAGTCCAATCACTCAGATATAAACAAATTGATTATTGATTTGGGCCAATGCGTTGGCTCTTTTGCTCTCCACATGGACTATTTACCTTCATGCAACCAAAGCCCGCTCAAACATGATTGGTCAATACTACAAACGAAACCAGGGCGCTTCCGATACCAAAATCTTGTCCCGTTGCCTCCATATTCTTTCATCCACGTGCAGATATCTGCTTGTAGAGATTAACTGGCATCAAATACTGGCTTTTAGACTCCTATCTATCTGTGTTACACATGGGGGGGGGGCTCAGAATTTAAATGTGTTGATCCCCCCCGAGCTGAACTTGTGAGAGACAGAAACTGGCAGGTGTGTGATATCTCAGGCGGCGGGCTGTCAGTGGCTCAGGCCTTCCAGCCAATCAGGGATCAGGATGGCCTCCTCCTCCACGTCCAGCCAAAGGTCGCGACCCCGGAGTCACGGCCAGGACTGACCCCGTCCTTCAAATTAGTACGCGAGGGAAAGGATGCATTTGTAATTTCGACATCTATTTCTCACCCTGCGTGGAGCGAAGTCACCAGAGTGTCCTGTTGCAGTGTTAATTACACAAAGTATTTCCTATCACGCACAGCCACTGGTTGTTTCTATTAATATTAACACTTAAAGGAGTGAAACACGTGAAACTTATCTCAGGAATATAAGACGGAACTGCTTCATGTCAAATGAAAAGGAATCTATGTTCATAACCACAATGTTTTTGTTTTTTATTCAGTCTTTGTTTGTTTTTCCAACTTTGAGTCATGCTCATAAACCCTGGAAAATACAGGCAAAAAAAAAAAAAAAAAAAAAAAACATTTCAAATTACAAGCAGAATTTTGTAGAAAAAAGGAAGCGAGCAGACATTTAATTATTACTAACGGCTGAGAAATTCACTGAATAATTTCATAATAACTGGCTGATGATTGTACATTTGGAGACTTAGATGTTATACTTTCTTTTAAAAGACACTGAATTTACATGATCGGCAAATAACTTCATCTCACAGATTGCACAGCCTGTAAACATAGTGACTTTGAGGAATTTATTTCATTAAATGTATTGTTAGGTATTAGGAAAAAGAGCATAATGACTGAAACATTTCAGCTTTTAATAGTAGTCACACTCACTCCTGCTTTTCTTCCTCCCCTGCTCGTCTTTTCTTAGAAGTTTGTGGACTATTTCTGTTTTGAACTCAATGAAATGACTAAACCATCCTGGCTTTTACTAATCAAATTCAACCTCCTGCTTTTTCTACCTCGTGCATTATTTTCAGAGAAGACCATTGATCATTTTCCGTTTAGTTCGGTTTAATATTAATGTTGTTTTTTTGTTTGTCCATCTGGATGTTTCTTGGATTGGTTTACAGTAAATATTCTGGCCTGATTGTCCAACAATGAAACTGTCATTTGATGTCCCTGTGACCTTTTTTGCATTACAGAAAAAAAACATCCACTCTCCTGAAGCCAAGCAGGAGCCAACTCTTACCTAATAAACCCGCACGACGCAAACAAATATCGAAAGCCAATCGGATGTAACTTCTCTCCAGACAATCCCTTTGGCAGAGTCTAGCCGTCTTTGGGTCGGTTTTTTCTTTTTTAATAATTCAACTTCTCTGACTGCTGCGTTTGCCTTCTCTCCTCTGTGATCAGACACAACTCCTCGTGTCTCTCAGCCCTCTTACATCAATCTGTGGATAGTTGCCACCTCGTGTTAAAATTAGGACTTTCTTCACCGACTGCACACAGCTGCGCATTTGTCATCACTCGGCTGCGCACAGTTCCCTCGACGGTTAGGATTATGAAAGGATTACATCGATCAAACGACTAACGAAATTAAAAAAACAATCAAACAAATGATTTTTAGTTGGGAATCACATCGGTGATGTTTCTGCGGTGTGGACCAAGGTGTTTCTGTCGACATGTGCGTTCGCTCATTATAATGCTGACCAGGAACTCAGCTCAGCTCCTGTGAGGTCGTTTTTAATGTTCATTTCATTCAACAAACTGCTCACATGAGCCTCAATCCACAGAGTGAAGGAGTGAACATGTCGTTCTGTAACAAGTCCACGAGGAGAAGAGGCAATGGCTTCTAAATGGACTTGAACTCTTTTTCTCTGTCTGTCTGTCTCTATTTCTCTCTGTCTCTGTCTCTCTCTCTGTCTCTCTCTCTGTCTCTCTCTGTCTGTCTGTCTCTCTCTCTCTCTCTCTCTGTCTCTCTCTCTGTCTCTATTTCTCTCTGTCTCTGTCTCTCTCTCTGTCTCTCTCTGTCTCTGTCTCTCTCTGTCTCTCTTTGTCTCTCTCTCTCTCTCTCTGTCT